>BGPR01001989.1:68530-126368 GCA_013235015.1 Araneus ventricosus | reverse complement strand
AAAAAAATGGAGGATTCTAATTTATTTATCAATTGTTCTAAGTTACAGAGTTTTCTTTTCATTTTATCTCTTTAAAAGATTCAACATATTGAAGTATATTCTTATTCTTGTTTATACGAATTTCAGAATTTATTTAGCATTTTTAGCAAATCAATTCATCGAATTGCATCCGGAGATTAATTTTATTCCTGCAATGATAATGGAAACATATATGCCGGAGTTGCTGCAATGTTTCTACGAAGTTCTCCATTTTTTTCTCATCGTATTTAGGGTTTTGATGTATTCAAAATTGCTTGCTTGAAGGGTAGAACTTTCCACTCAATATTCTTTGTTGAAAGACGTTTCAAGCATAGTTTATATTCAGAAAATTAAACATTTTTTTCCTTTTCATATTTCCTAAAAAAATTATTTTATTCCTTACGTTTCTGAAATTTGAAGATTACAAGTTGTTCTATTGACTCATCCTCTCTTATAAATAAAAACTAAACATCGCAGCCCTTTGAGCAAAATATTGTTTACGATATCTCCACGAAGATATTCTGAGCGCCTCACAATATCGATAACTAAAGATATAATATGAATATTGCAGAGAATCTGGTGTTAATAACGATACCACTCTTTGAGATGCTTTCATCCAGCATTATTGGACAGAACCTTCCTGCGTAGTCCCTCTAAGAGCTTCCTCTTCCAAGAATTTGGTCTTAATACACGCTAAAAACCCTTGTCGATTTTGTGTAACAATACATTAAAATTCATTAGTTAACATACCATTCATAATCATAACAATACATCTTATTAATTTAAATCAAAATTATCAAAACCTATTGAATGATTTAACGAATATCTTATGTCTCTCTTTTCATCGTATATTTCATGAATGTTATACTGAGATTAATTTTTGCTGATATTTTTTTGTATATTATGTATTTTAATACAATATTGAAAGGTCCAAAACAACCAGCAATACTTTTCTAAATAACATAAAAATAATGGAATAAAATATTATAATATCTATAAAAATTCAAAAAGGACTCTTAAATGACATATTATGACACCTTATAAAATGCCACTTTTTTATTTTCTGTGTCTTCGAATAGGCAAATAAAATGTCTGAAGAAGCTTTGTATAATGTTGAGAGTTATTCAGCAGTATTTATTTAATTAGATTTTTATGAAAGAAAGACAAATTAAGAAGTTCTAAAGTTTTAATTCTAAAATTTTTAATCTTGAATTGCCATGAACACTTTTAAATTTCTACTTGCTGAAAATACAAATAAAACACAGTATATCTAACAAAAAACATCAATTGTAAAAGCAATACTTTAAAGTCAATATTACATTAGATATTTAGTTTTAAATTTCACTCGTTTCATGCTTTGTTTCTGGAAAGGAATTTGGCATTCTCTAACTAATAAATATGAGTAACTTCAATTTAAAAAATTAATGCACCCGCGCTTTTGTAAAGGCTTGTTATTTAAAAAGTAGCGATTACAGAAATCTTGCTAATCATGAGTTTACGAAACATTCATATTTGTCAATTAGAAGATAAAGCAGCATTTCCTGAAATCCTGACAGAGAATAATAATTATAAACAAACTAAATTTCCTCTTTACAAATTTTAGGTCACTTATATACTATTGTTTACGATTTTTTCAGTCTTTCTTAGAAAATATGTTTTTCCATTATGAAGTCAGAAAAAATAATATCTTCAATATGGCTAAAGGCGCAAAAGAAGACAATAAATTAAACAGTAAAGAGAATGACGATGAAAATAGAAGTTTATTTTTGCTTAGCTTCAAAAAATATTTATCTACAAAACACTGAATGATTCTCTAAAGCGGAAATTTTCAAATATTTTGTAGCTGCTTTTCATCACTATTTGACAATTTTTTCTTTCATTAAAATAGTTTCAGATCATAATCACAATAAATTAAAGTTAGTTTCTCTAGAATTATTTGCGTAATAAAAGTGCAATTTATATGTTTTTTAAAAAGGAAAATTTATTCGAAAAAAATTTAAAATACTAATATTTCTCAATAAGATTTCAACGAAGCTCTTTATGGGGTATTAGTTTATTAAAATTAATTATTAATTATTTTTTAACGAAATTGCTTAACTGAAATAAATGTTTGATTTTTTAAACTTGCATACAATACCTAAATGGCGTATTTTTTTAGCAATCAGAAAAATATTTATATTCAAAAAATAGATGGAATAAATAATGATGATAGATGGATAAATTCTAAAGATGAGGCTAAACCCATATGTGCAGGATTTAAAATGATTTCTGTATAAAATTATTTATAAAAAATAGCAAATGGCCACTTTGATTTATTATAGAGATTAAATAATGATGTTTTTGCATCACTTTGATTTTTGAAAATCACGAAGTTAGCTTCAAACAACTTGTAAGGTTTGCTTTAATCATCTGCATAACATTCTTTATATATTCTGCAGAGTTCAACCTCTTGAATTCGCAAATCCCGAAGTGGAATAAATGAAACTAACTGTATCTACTGAAATTCTCACACTTCTATTAATCCTTTTATTGTAGTAATAGATGATAGCTTTCGGAAATTGTTTCAACCTAGCGGAGATGGACCACTGTCGCCAGTGGTAAGGTTTCGACTTCGGTGCCGGTGAGTTCCAGTTTCGAAACCCGATTCCGCGGAAGAAAATTCTTTCATAAGTATAAGAGCTGCAAGAATGAAAGCGGGTGGAAGAGACTGAAGATGACGAGAGCTTTCCAACAAGTGGTAACATGCGTAGGTTAAAAGGTACTTTAAGTTAGGGGGAGAGGAGGGGAAGGGAGGGCGAATCACTTTTCAGCTCATAACTTCTAAGGAATTGTAGCTATCGAAAAAGTTTAAATGCAAAAATTGTTCGTTATGATCAGGCAATAATTCACCTAATTTGAATTTTCTTTCTATTTTCAATTATAAAGGAATTATGGGAATCCACCCCCCACCATTTCCACCCCTTTGAGTTGGATAGCCGATCTACAAACTTGACCTAGATTTTCACTATCGTTACAACATATCCCATGCTGGTTAAATTTAAATCAAAATTACTCCAGTTATCGTGGTCACAAGATAACATATGAAAAACCGTTATACATATATATATATAAATAAGAGGTAAAACATAATAGAAAAACAATAAAATAAAAATAAAATAACATGCATTCATATCAAATTCGAAAAGATATGAAACGAACCTCTCATTAATGGATTTAATATGTAAATAAAGGATTGCTTATCAGAGAGATATCGACACAAAATATAATCTTCGCGGTAGGGTCACTCAAGTCGATAATGTCTGATATTTTACCTCGGAAATTCATCTTTTATACATTTTTCACTGGTTTTTCATATTTTACTGATTTCTTCCACTATTTCTCTATGATTTCTATCGTTATCGCTCTTCCATTTAGTCTTCATCGTTCCCAACATACTACACTTCCCTGACAACAGCCAAAGTTAAGCGCGAAAACTGTAACTCGAAACGCTGTTCACATCCCTTCAACGACGGTCTGTACCGTGACCCTCCGCAGACACTGCCACATCAACAAACGTCTCTTCTGGTACGTAAAATATTTTTCTTACTTTTCTCTAATGTTATATCACATCGTACTTTTGTTTTAATTAATCAAAACTCCTATCTCTGTTTTTGGTTTGACATTATTGATGAAAATCCGTGTTTCAGGCCTTATGGTGCCTTATGGTGCCAAGAAAATGCCAAACATTTTATATTTAGCAATTCACAATAACTTCATCCCCTGAAGAAACGACGTTATTGTGCGTTTATATATATATATTAAATAGGGAATATTTTAACAAACTTTTTAACGAGGGTGGTTTTGGAGTCATGATCGGTGAAGATCGTGTCATGAAAACCATTGCAATAGGTAAACTTCCTATAAGGATTCTACCTAAACATTTAGCCAGATAAAACCTGATCCATTTTTTTTATATTACTCTGCAAGTGTTGTTAAGACGAAAGTAAATAAATGAAAAAAAAACTGCAACAACTTCAGTTTTGAATAGAAGACAAAAGAAAATATGATAACTCTTGATGCTTATTGTACCTTAAAAAGTTATTCCGCTTAAGAGTAGTTTGTTTAAATGAAAATATTTCATTTTAATGCAATTCTATCCTCCTCTGTGCTTCGACTTGAATGCAATGGATGACTGTGAGCCAAGCCTAACTTTCATGTCTTGCCAAGTAGAATTTATGTTACAGCACAAATTGCTTTATGATTTCTTGTTACGTCACTTCTGTCATACAATAAGAAAAAGGAAGCAAATCTGTGTTAAAGCATTTTTCCTTTATTCATATCTGAAAACATAAAACTTACAGAAGTTCAACATTTATTACTCAACATGTATTGATAACACTGATTACAAAGATGGCGAGTGACAAAATGTGTGAGTGTGTGCTTTGAAACAAAGTTACGAATATTCCGTTTTCACATATACTCTTTAGAATCAGTCTGTCAACACTGAAATATTGCTTCAGGCATCGACGTGTTTGCACAAACATGAAACAGACGGTGTTTGTTTCTGTCAAAAAGTTGAAGATTTAAAGCATTCGTTTCAAAATTACTTCAAAGATAATTAATTTGAATTTTTAGTGTTGCCAACTTCAAAGCGACAAAACAGAATTATGTATTGTTATGCAAACTTTCCGTTCAAAAAAACTATTTTTAGATTGAACCTTTTGATAACTATGCAGCTAAAAATTCTTAAATGTCTGTCAATATTTAAATAACGAGATGTAGAAAAGCAAATATTATGTATCTATGAAAAGTATTATGAATAAAATTCTAGAAAGGAAAACGGAGCCTATGATGATACATGTGAGTACTACAAAATAAAAATTATAATCTCGTGATATGTTTTGAGACTTATAAATTTTTTAATTTCAACCATAAAACCACCGATCTTGACCTACATTTGATCTGACTTTTTAAAGCAAAGCAGTTTACCTTACAAAATGAGTTTTCTTTCCAAAATTTCCTTAAAGTATCCTCATTAATATTTATCAGTCATTTTTCCGAGGAAAAATACGAAACTATGTTTGCATTTGAAGCTAAAATTCCAAATTGTTTCAGTAGATGAAAAAGGATTTAAAAAATCAAAATTGGAAATGACCAGAAATAAGAAATATGAAGGTTGTAAAAGTAAGAAAACATTTTAGAAAAATAGTATAATTAGTTGAGAAAATAATATATTGGCGGCAAATCTGAATTAAATATGAGGTAAGAGTCCACAATATTTTTGCTTAAATTAATAAAGCAAGCTAAAAGTTTCATATTTTGCGTCACTACTTAATAAGGAAAGAGCGACAATATTTTGAAAAGAAATCGTTAAAAAATTGTTTGCGAATGCCTCGAGATCAAATACTAGTAGTACCAAAGACAACTCCTACGAAAGCGCATTTATATGAAGACGTCTAGCTCTTTAAACTTCTCAACTAAAATTGAGTCACTCGTAGACATAATAAATCGATAGGAAAATGAAACTGGAGCTATAAGCTTCTCAAGTGTTCATGGAACTGTTAGTTAAATGAAAATGCATTCCCAAAATGGAAAGCATCATTGAATTCCTTGGAAAAAATGTATTCAAGTGGTTAAAGATTTAGTAAGAAGGCTAAAAGTTATAGCTCACAACGTTTGTAAGAATTCTTGAATCATGCTTTATCACATTTTTATTTCTTTATATATAATATCCGTTGTCCTTTGTGCTTAGCAGTTTACTATTTCTTATACATAATGTCCTAAGAAGATCCGTGCAACTTCAGACATTTATTTAAGAAAAAAGAATGGATCTACAACAAAATTTTATGTAGCTATGGACAGAATAACTCAGAAAGTTTTTTACCTTCTGCTTTTGGACAAATATGGCGTTGCACGATACATATAGACTGATTTATGCAAAATAGCGTCACCCGAGAAGAAAATGTGATGTGCTCTGGGTTATGTAATGTTCTTCTGGAGTAATATGAAAGATGTGCACCGAACAAAAGTTCACAATGTTGTGGAATTGAAGCAAATGATCCAAACCGCTATAGAAACGCAACTTTTGGTAACATTCCTGTATTGAATTAGAATATCGTCTTGATATTATTCGTGTTACTAAGAGCTCTCATGTGAAACTTGACTAAGACTGAAAAAACACTTTTTGAGTTGTTCTGTCCATAGACGCAAAAATTTTTGTTGTAGACCTATTCATTTTTTTAAATAAAAGTTTGAAAGTTTTTAAATGAAAGTTTTGTAAGGATCTTTTTGGGATACTCTGTATAATACAATACAAACTTCTAATACTAAATCGCCAAATTGGATCAAGCGTTGATGAAACAGAAATTAAATTACTATCTATTCTGTCATGTTCTTGAATGTTAAGAAAGTCAGCTTGATTTCAAATATTTAATTGCATATTTCCAAATAAACATATTTAAAGAAATCCCTTTTTGATTATTTTTTATTTAATATATCATTAGGTTATTTTATTTTCGTATCCGATATGTATACTGTGGGTCGTGAGGGCAAAAGTTTAAAACTTGTTCATATTAAGATTTCTAACAAATTGAGGAATGTGATTTTATAGCTTTTATGTCACAGAACGAGTGCTTATATTATATCCTTGTATTGGCAATTTAATATAAGTATATAGAATAAATATTTATAATGCGGATTTCAGACTCTTTCCAAGAAAGTTATGAAGAAATAAGTCATTATTGTGAATGCATATTGAGTTTCTCCAAGATTTCTGCATAAGGCAATTTTCCTATTCAGAATTTCAATCACTTAGTCATGAATTTATAATTTAAAAAAACTTTAGAATAAAGCAATTTTCCAGGAAAAATGGTAGAAAATTTATTCTTTATGTATTAAACTTAATGTTCATATATCCTATTAATCTACTGGCAAGAAATAGGAGTACTTTTTCCACCATGAATGTAAATATTGAATATTCGAAAATAGGAATAGCATTAATGATTTCAGTATAGCTCGCTAATTATTATAAGCGTATTTCATATTATGCCTGACAAAAGCATGACTGCAACATTATTATTGTATATCAGTGTATAATATCAGGTAAGTGGCAACAGTAAGATGTGTGCTACTTTGAATTTGATTTTAGAAATAGTCTAGAGAGAGACGATTACGAGTACGATACGATTGAACGAAGTTACGTTGTATGCAGTTACGAAGTGTAATGGTTGTGTTTAATAAATGTTTGTTTAGTCTTAGAAGAAGTCTTATAAATATCAATCGAGAAGCCAACATTATTAAGACATGAAACGATCCTCTTCCTAATTTTGTATGATTTATTTGATTATATAAGATAATTTATTTATGAAGAAAGTAATAACTGTCACAGAATTTTAGACTATATAAAATTATTCGTAAACGTAAATTTAAAATGCTTGAAGTTCAAGAAGTTATATTTCAAATTCTAAAAATTTTATTTTTCTTTTAAAACACAAATAAAAATTGAATTTCAGGGCCATATTTGGTAGTTCTTACTGAAGAAATTTCTTTCTTGGTGCTCGATAGTATTTATTATTTTTTATATTTCATAGCAGAAAATTTTTCTGTGATTTAAATGATATTATAATTAAAAGTGGGAGGCTATACCTCTTCTTTTCATGAGCAGCTTTAGGTACGTGCTTTGGGGATTTTTTTATTTTTGAAACAAAAGCAAATTGCTTTCTGCCCACATGATTTTCTGATTTGTTTAACTTTGAAATATAGAAATCTCACCGAAAAACAAATCTTATGCACCTTGTAGAAGGGTAAGTTGCATATAAACGATTTGAAATTGCATAGAATCACATTTTTGGAAATACTTTCTTCATGAGCTAGGACAAAAAAGCAGTAAAGCGAAGACTAGGAAGGAAATAGCAACATGGAAGTGTAACAAAGATTTTAAATCACAAATTATAGATAAGCAAAAAGCGCATGTGCTACAAAAGGTGTTTGAAATTTCGATCACAATCTTGTCATCGGTGCCGCATGAAATCCATACCATTCTGGAATATTCACGTCATAATCTCGGACCTTGTCGATAGCTACAAGGATAAGAACTACAAGTTCTTAACCTGATTCAACAGGGGTCACTAACACATTGGGCCACAGAAAAAGAAGTCAAGACATAATAAGCCCAACCATGTATCGGGCCCAATCGAGAGCGGTCCAAATGCAACTTTTAGGTGTTTCCGGATTTCATTAGTATAATGAGAGATCTTCCCATCACGTTGGATCCATTTTCAGCGACTGAGGTACTTTTACTTCTTCGAAACGTTCGCAGGTCTTGGTGTCTAAATCCAACATTCAAAATGAAGAGGAAACTTTCTTCGATTCAAAGGCCATTCCTACTCCATATATCGGGAGCTTATCGCACCACCCCAACGGCAGCGTTACAAACTATACTCAGCATCCCTCCCCTACACATGCAATTACAGTTCGAAGCCAGGTTTACTTCAATTTATCGCCTAAGAATCCCTCTTCCCCCTTTCATTACAGATACCCAACCGCATGATCTGGAGATGAAGGCAACAGGCTGGTCCACTCATCCTTCAGAACATCTCAAACCGAACCAAATCTCTTTTGAAGACGGAGAAGCATATATAGCCAGAAAAGACATTATAAATATTTTCACAGATGGCTCGAAAACCGAACACGGAGTTGGAACTGCCTTCTGCGTCTTGACCAATGACATCTGGGCCTACCAGTGGTCTGCTAAACTCAACGACAACAACACCGTATTTCAAGCTGAACTAACTGCACTTCACGAAGCAGTAATATACGCATCTCATCTGCCAAACCACAATACCTCCAAAATACACGTAGACAATAGAGCAAGTATCATGGAATCCTCCAATTCAAAGAGCACAAACGAAACAGCAAGAAAAATTTTCAAAATCCTCCTTTCAAATCCAAGAATAAAAGTCTCTTGGGTTAAAGTGCATGCAGGCAATATAGGCATTGAGAGAGCAGACCAACTGGCAAAAGACGCAACACAACATGGGCAACCCTATTCACATACTAAGCTTCCTAAACCGCACATAAAAGGCCTCCTCCGGAAGAGGATGCTTCGGGAGTGGCAAACCTCATGGAAGAATGGCGATATAGGCAGGAAAATCTATAACATCATGCCCTCAGTTAGTCTCCATCCCACTAACTGGATTAGAGAGGATGTTATCTTCTTCTCTCAACATGGACCTTTCCCTGCCTACCTCAAAAGATTTCACCTGTCTGACAGCGATTATTGCAGTTGTGGTGGAATTGGCACGGCACGTCACTATGCCACGCAGTGTATCTATACAGTGTCTTGGCATATGAGGAAGCCAGCGCCAAACTTCGAACAAGAATGGCTGAAAAGGGTCGCCAATAACCTCGTCTCCAGGCAGAAAATTCGTGGGATCATCAAATTCATCAGCGAAAACAGAGATCTTTTCCGGCCTCCCTAGCCTTCAACATCCCAGCGAGCTGAACTAAGTAGCTCAATCACCGGACATTCCACCTCCAAATAAAAGAAAGGTATTTCAACATCCAAAGAAAAGAAGACTATTACGAACTAATATTGTAAAAGTGAAAATGCCTGTGCTGTACATAGTGTATATATTTCCTTCTTTTTGTTTATTTTGTTTTTCTTTTCCTTAAATAAAATTCCCGTGTCTTGCCCATCAAACTGTTCAGTGACCGATCTGGTCACGGGTACGGGGGTAAGGGACGGCGTTCTGTTCTGTAGAAAGAACAAGAATTCTTTATCGCCCAGACAAAGAGGCATGAGGTAAGATCTTACGAGGTGGCCTCCAACAATGCCCGCCTAAACCTTTACTGCAAAACGTTTTCTTAGAGCACGTGAGCAGTCCAGTTGAAATGTAGCGTCCTATGCCGCTAGAGGCTGGACTATGGAATGCTATATGATTTTGAGTGGTTTTTATGCCCCCTACCTCTCCTGCAAGTTTGTCAAGCTTTTGCTAAATTACACTGTATGGAATTTTCTTTATATTAGATTTCAAAAGGATCAGAATTTACCAAAGGGATATGGATTTGAAAACCATAGCTAAGTTTATTTTTCTCAGCTAATGCAATTTTATTCAAGTACAAAGGCAAAGTTTCTGTCGCTACAGATTATTTCAAAAAATATCATTTATGCTAATCTATCAAAGAACTCCTTAGTTAAATAAAATATTAGTTACCTTAACCCCACTTGATAGATCTAGACATTGCTTTTATAAATATTTTCCGGTAAAGATATTCTCCAAAGTAATATATTACTAGTTCACCCTTGATCTTCAAAGATATTTTTCAAAATCCTTTATAACAATCATCTTAAAGGTAGAAATAAATTTGTGTGTGTGTGCATTGGCTCCCTTTCTCACCTCCTCATATACGAAGTATCCCAAAAAATTATTGCAATAATCAAATAATTCAACCTCGAAATGCTAATGAATCTTCAAGTTTTGACCTCCCTGAGTGTGAAAAAAAGACATTATTAAAATTATGTTTATGTGCCTCTGAACACTATAAATCAAAAGAAGAGTGAAAATTTGCTATATCACCAGAATTGTAGCCTTATGTAGATCTGAATCTAATTTAACAGGTTGCTTGTCTATCGGTCTGTGCATTGGTCTTATTTAAACGCGATAACTGGAAAACGCAACAAGCTATATAATTGAATTTCATTATATTATATAATCTTCACACCAAAATTGTCGATCTTTGTCTAATTTCAGTGTAAATCCTTCAACGATTTGATTGTCTGTCCATGTGTATATGATTTCGCTAAACCTAAAACAAGGACAAGGTAAATGAAGAGAAAATTTTTGTGGGTAGCTAAATTAAAAGAAATTTATTTGACAATAAAAAATGATAAGGCTCTTTTCGTCAAAAAATGCGGGGGCCCCTCCCGGAGGGGGTGCTGAAAAAATTTTACACAAAGTGAGGGGATGGGAAATGAATATAGTTTGAGCACCACTGTGCTACATAAAAAAAATGAAATATGTTATACGATTTTCACGCCAAAATTGTCGATCTTTTATTAAATTTCTGAACCTTTTAGACACAGGGGAAATGTCTCCATTGCATAGTAGTCTTTTTTTAATCATACTACGAAGTTTAACATAAAAAGCATCATATTGCGTTAATTAAAAAATACTCTTGCTGGTTCTGCATAACAATTTGTTCTTTTCTGTGAAATATTTTATCTGAACCAGGAATAGAATGACTCCGTCAAATATTGTTTGCAGCTTATGACAAACATTATCCAGTATGAAAATGATTCCCCTAAGATACTGATTTTTCCCTTTATCGTTCCTTACTTTCAAAACAAATTATGAAAAATATTATAAAAATTGTGTTACCACTAAAATTATTCTCTAAATATGAGATTAAAATTTATCTTCTCGTCGATAGTTTTATCTTTCTATAAGCCTATACGGCTGGCTATATATATATTGCTATTTTAATTTATGAACGTATTAGGCTTTCTTCTGTGACATTTTAACAAAAGTCTTCACTTAGAAAAAATGAGTAGCATAGAAATTAGGTGGCATTATGCAAGTATATTTGTGCATCACTTATTTTGCAACGAAGCGATTATTAAATTGTGGGTCGTTGAGGAAAGAGGAGTCACGTGAAATATAATTTAGTCACGAAAACTTTTAAGGTACTTTTTCTGGTATTTCAATATTTTTAACCAAAAATAGTCGAGAAAATTATCGATTAATTATTTAAAATATTACATCAAAATTTGCTGAATTATTAATTTAAATTTATTGTCTTCGATTATCGCTTCCTTGTATATTTTGAGGCTATGTGATAAAATGTAGGCAGCAGGAATGGATTGTTCCAGGTTCGAAACCCAATTCTACCAAACATGCACCGTGTATGTGGACTTGGTGCACGTTAAATCTGAATTCGAAGGCCAAACATCCTAAACCTGGCGAGATAAGGAAGCTCGAAGAGGGCTCAGGTGATGTCTTCGATGACGCAAAATTACGTCGTTCTCCCCGAAATGTTGTTTCAAGATGAACACTAATATTACTAAAATAAATTAAAACTTCCATAATTTGTTATTGTCGTATCGCGAAAAGTTTCTTCGAAAGAAAGTGAGAATAAGATACTCTATTTTAACGACAACATCTGAAAACGTAAGCATCTATTTAAAAGAAAACTTTAGGGTCTAAAATTCAGTGCCAGTATATGCATAAACAGAGTTCTACAGTATAAAATAAGCAGCATCGGAGACGAAAATATGAAGTACTTTCATTGGAGATTACAATTAGTAACAAGAACTCTAGCAGAATGGCAAACTCATTAGGAAAACTCTACCTAATACAAATAATTCCAAAGCATAACGCACGTAGTCAACACGGGCACCAAAGATAGAGAGAAAAATAATAGCTCGCTGGGTTAAACGGGGGTGTAATATATCCATAGAGGGTTCTCAAATCGTTTTGGCTTGCGATCAACATTGCGCAGCATATTATGTAAAGACATTCGAAACTTCTTCAAATTTTCTCTTTTTAAAATTTTAACCAAGATCGCTAACAAATTGCAATCATGATGTGTTGCAACAACTATTGCGATATTTGTATTTTTCGTGAATTTCATCTCGTGTATGTTTAGTAGATGTATTGAAGGAAGCTCTAAATTCTGAATACAATGTGTGACGATAGGAACTGTATATAAAAATTTATTATAAAATTTATAACTTTCTTTACACTTTGATACAAACCCTTATACTCTATATGCTCTGAATTCAGTTTTTCTCTGCTCCTCAGGGAAAAAATCGAAATTCAGTTTTGTTACGAAACAGGTATTTGAAACTATTGCTTTAATTTGTGTTTAATTTTGTTCTGTGTACTGTTTTTTGACAATTTGCGGGCGGGGGACTACGATCTCATTCTGGAAAACAATACATTTTTAATGTGGGCTTCTAAAATCTTATTTACGCGATTGACACGTCCAGTAGTTGCAGTTGTGTACAATAACTCGATGTGCCTGTTACACTGTCAGAAACGTGGAAAATTCGCACCCATCTGCAAAGTTTTAACCCGCTTGACGGTCTTTTATATTCTATTTCCTCTATAGAGACGAGGACGTTGTTCGATACACTAAAAATGCTTTTAATAAAGAGCAACTTCGCGGTTTAGATATATTTGAAATCAGAATATATATTATCTCAGAAATATTTGACTATTAAACTCTTTTCAGATTCCAAAATCAGAATATTTAAACTAACGGAGATGAAAACTCTTCATATAGAAATCTGAAAATCATTTCAGCTTTGAATTCGTATTCCATAGCTGCTTATTTATATGCAATAAAATCATCGCATTATGCATCCGAATTTCAAACCAAGTTGGCCAGTTCAAGTTGAAAATACAAAATGTTTCAATAGCTGTTGCAATATTTCTCTTTTAATACATTTTAAAATTCCAATCGAAGACCCAAGAGAAGAAGCTCATTCAGTTTCATGAACTAAATTAAAGTGTCGCTTGAAATCAGTAACTGAAATATGATTAGAAAGCAATCATATCAAATTCTAATTTTACGGTATCTTTTAATTTTCAGTTAGCGAAACATGAAATTAGTTATTTCAAAATATGCCTGAAATGCTGACTAATATTTCAGTTTGTTTAGTTGTTAGATTACACAAGAACTAAAGTGTTTGATCAGAGGGGAAATTTGCAGCGATTACGCGATAAAATTATGATAAATGAAACAGAAAATTTTAATCATAAAAACGCGTCAACCAGCAGTTTCAAGAAAAGAACAAGCTCCAAAATATCGAAATTCGTCTTTTTGCACCAAACGTGTGCTATCATAAAATCATTGTTAGCTGTTTAAAAAAATCCGAAAGCCAATCCAATGTTGGTGGAGTCGGATCTGGAAATATCCGTCAGTTTGAAGAAGGGAACATATCCTGGTTTCGATTTCTTCTTTGGACTGATACCAAGCTCATCCGCCATCATGGCTGTGGTCGCGCTCTATAACAGATGTGATTTCTCTTCTTGGTATTCTTACAACCTCATGCTTTGCAGCTCACCACAGTTTTATTTTGAGTTGAATCAATGA
Organism: Araneus ventricosus; assembly: GCA_013235015.1. Taxonomy (NCBI): domain Eukaryota; kingdom Metazoa; phylum Arthropoda; class Arachnida; order Araneae; family Araneidae; genus Araneus; species Araneus ventricosus. The sequence continues at coordinate 112,274 of BGPR01001989.1, read as the reverse complement.
AGTCTGAGCTTATAAATATCGATTTGATATAGATTTATGAACCTACTGCAGATGTTTTAAATGACTGTTAGTTTGGTTTTTCTAATGCGATGTAATGTCTTTTGATGCAACGTTTTGTGATTTTTAGGACTAGTTTTCAATATGTTTGATGTTTCAGTTAGTGCTATAAAATCTTTTTCCACTTCTTGAAATTATATTGAAAATACCCCTGTAAAAATTCGTCGGGATACGTCGTGCAGATGCATATAGTTATTCCAGTGCAGAAAAACAAAAGGCTTTGTGGTGAAGAGTATATATTGGAGAAGGTCTCACAGTACCTGCTAAGTTTGCCTTCTGTCAGTGCATATTATTTCCCAAAACATTTTTACACCACTTCAAAATTCAAAAGATGTGCATTTTAGTGATACTAATTTTATTTCCAAACAATTCTCTAATTTTAATATTTCAAAAAATTCTCAAGTATATTTTACAACAATACTTTTCATAATTTTAGGAAATGCATTTATGCACACGCGCATTGCAACGATATTAAATTTATTTTTCCTGCGCACGTTATTATTACTTAGTTAAGAGTAAGTTTTTTTAATATAATATAAAGGCAGACGAATCTGGCCTAAAACATTATCATGCTATAATGTTTCACAATACAAGTAATACCTTTAATTATTCTGCAAACAAACTAAAAGATTCGAAACAAAAAATGCAATTCTTTATTCGTAAGATTGCGGACTTTACATTTATTATTTACAGCTGCACTATCTACAAAAAAATGGCACCTAAATTAATTGCAAACTTCGTGGAGCTTGGACAAGAAAAATTTCCAAGAAGTTTAAATCAGGAACAAGATCGGAATATTATAAGGAAAAAACTTCGAAATATTTTAAAGTCTAACTGTAAATTTTATTAATTGCAAAGAAGCAAAGGAAAACTCTAATTTCCAATATATTATGTATAGATGCGCTACTTTTCCAATTATTTGAGAAATAATCTATTTGTAAGTTCTTAAAAAACAGGTATCTAAAAGATTAAATTAATGCTGATTCGGAACAACATGTTTACATTCAATGTCTTATTTACGACTTTTATTTTGAGCTGCTATGCAATAAAATTCTACCAATATTGCCATTTCTTTTTTATTTTTTTCTGTACTAAACATTTTTATCACATTCATTCCTTCGGGGCCAGAAAATATTACCCTATAAAATACAATTGCCTTTTGTTTTCTCTTTCAACAAAACCACTGAATTTCACACAAATAAAACCGAAAAAAAATAATTTACCTCTAAAAGAAACAAGAATCAAAAGGTGAAATTTTGAAACAAAGAAATTCCAGAACAAAGAAAAAAGAAATCCATTCTAAATTCCATGTTTGTCGCTTCTTTGGGAGCAATTTTGTTTAGGAAAATAAATGTAACACAGGAAATGTTTTTGACATTTCACTTAGCATTTTCTTTGAGCTCCGTAGTTTCCATAGCAGCCTTGTGAATTCGATTTATTTTCATCATCTATCCGGATAAGGAACGTCAGGTGTTACTTTAAAGGTGCTTTAATAAATTTTGTTTTCATAATTCCTAGGGGAGGAAGAGTTGTGAACTTTACCTTATGTTTTATATTGATGACGCGTTACATCTTTTACGTTTTTGCTATGGGTTTTGTTTTAAGACAACTTATGAATTGGGGAAAAAATACAGTACAACCCCTGTTTACCGAATTAAAGGGGTTGGCGTTTCGGATAAGGATTTTTTCGGGTAAACTATAAACATCCATTAGTATTTTGTACCTAATTACAGAATGTACTTTTGAAATGTTTTGAATGTAAAACGAATTCAAAACTCTCTTTGTAGGCTATACCTATGTTCTTCATTATAGTTGGAATAACATTTTTATGATTACAGTAGGTACATTAGTATGTAGGAGAGAGTGGGGTAAAGCCGGGTGCCCTTGATTCTGGCGTTGTTAGTTCTCCTTTCTAGCGGATGGATACTGAATTACACTCTACAAGTCAAGAAAAGGGAACACTCATAGTTGCGTGATGTTGTTGTTGAATTCACTATGTCTGGTAAAGGTTTACTTGTTTTAAGACGTCAACTCTCTAATGTTCGTTTCATTTTAAACCATCCTTATTTGATAATCATTACAGTTATAAAAACTATATTTAGCCCATTTTATTATACGTTTACTAAGGATTTATACCTTATCAAACAATAAGGATTTACTGCAATATTTGAGCATTTTTAGTTCGTTCTTCATAACCTCTAACCTCGGGGTAAAACGGGGTACTCCAAGTGGTGTAAGACCGGGATAGTCAATAATGATGATTCCGCCGATGAAGACGATAAAAACACATCAGATATTAATTGTTTATATTTTAATGATGTTTTTCCTAAATTAAATAACTGAGAAAGGTTAACCTAATGTAGAAAGTGTTTTATCTGGGCCCACAAAAGTTGCAGTGACGCAGAGAGAGAAAACAACTGCTTTACATCTGAATTTTGTAACTAATTGTCTTAAATTGTGATACAAAATAAAAATGTCTGCTACTTTTTCTCAGAAAACCGAGTTTTCCTAATTTCTCATGGAATTAACATGTGTACCCGGAATTACCCCACTAGTGGGGTAAAACCGGGTGGTATGACTTTTTTTATAAAAAATATCATTAGTAAAACAAGTATTAAAACTATGACTTTTCTTGAAAGACACATCGTACTCCGATAAACAATGAATATTTTAATAAAGTTTGACAAGCTCTGTGTCGAATAGTTTCGCTGCAACAGGTCTCCAAGTATTAGGTACCCGGTTTTATCCCACTTTCCCCTACTTTCTAATATTTTGCAGCATTACTCATTCAAAAAACTCAGTAATTTTTGTTTGTTTCTGGCAACCCTCCCAACGTTTTCGAGCACCAATGTAATGCCCTCTATTCATTAGAAAGACGTCAGCCGGCGTTGATTCACTGCATTGTTCATCTTCGGGCCATCTAAAATAACAACACATGTACAGCACGTATTTTTTTGGATTTGTGATTTCAGAAGAATTTCGAATAACCAGGATTTTGGTTAACCGGGCTTTACTGTAATTGTAATGTTGAACTTTTATGACGAGTGTTTCCTTTACCATTTTTTTGAAATCTGAACCTTCAGAATTTGTCTTAAAATTATGAAACATTAGATCTCATTAATGATACAAGAATAAAGAATAGAAAATTTCATCGAAATACGAAAATTTTGCCGTAATCTCTGAGATTATTACTAATATATGCTATTAAGATGTTAATATTTGTAAACTAACCTTCATAATATTTTTTGCTCTTCATTAAGAAAATGGATTTCCAATTATGTAGCACCTCAAAACAAGTATGACTGAAACTGCATGAAACATATTTGGTTATCAAAAAGAATGATACAAGATAAGAGAACATTAAAAATAGCAGAATGAGTTTCATAGCATATTGATGTATCTCAATAGAACGATACCATCCCGAAAGAGTTTAAGAAATTCTATGTGGTGATGTTTTCATGCGGAAAATGTCCAATGATTCAATAAAGAAGATTATCCCCGCCTAGCCGAGTGGAATTGGCAGCATGGTTGCTACTCCACAGTTTCGTCAGTGATTAGACCATGTTTAGTTTGGCAGGAATTTACAACCATCATGTTCGGGCTCTTAATTCTTAACTGGCGTTGTGAAATTTCTGTGCATATTTGGAGTCGTTTTGGCATTTCGTCCAAAGCTACCATTTTAACATGTTCAATAACAAATAAACAAGTTTTTATAAAAGCGAATGAAATTTTTAGATGCTGTATTTATCAGTTGAATAAATCAGTAAATATATAATTTTTTTTATAATTCATTATATATTTTTTTCAAATGATTTCAATTTTTTCATTTATTAAGACTCACATTTAAAGTAAATGAAATAAATGGATGCCTTTCATACTTATTTTTTAATTTCTAATTTAATAAGTGAAGTTTAATTTTTATGATTGGATAATGTAATATATGCATACAAATTCATTTAAAAATAAAATTTTGATACTCAGATAGTATTAACCGCATTTTTACAAGGATAAAATCCAGGGTTTATCCGAAGTCAGAAATGCAGTCTTGTAAATGACATCGCGAATATGTATTATTTTCATCGCAGGCCCTAGCTGCACTCTCTTTATTCTGAAACTCAGAAATACAGCTCCGAGCAATTTCATTGAAATCTTTGTCAAAATAATTTATGCTTTTCCGAGACATTTCAACTGCTTGGCCTTGGCGGGCAGACGAAAAATGAATAAAACGAGTAGTATTGTGGTGCCATTCTGTCCCAAACAAAACTTCGACTAATAAAATAAGGAAGCAAAACACTAGAATAACTTTGGAAATTTCCTCAGACATCGTAAATGGTCCGCCCGAAGGGTACTGATTTCTGGAAGGGCAAGGTACAATTTTTTTCTGGAAAAAGTGAGTTAACTCCTTGCTTACGATTTAAGTCCCAATAGCGAGCGAGTGCCATAAACAACAAGGCCGGTCACATATCGAGCCATTTCACAGTTTGACTGGACGTTCGAAATTCCGCAAATCGCACCTGTCTTTTGATATGTAAATGCATGCGTAAGGTATAACTAATTTTATTTTGCTATATGCTTGATAGGTAATTACTACCAGCTGATCATTTAACAATAAAAAATTATTATCTTCAAGTGAATATGAAGTGAAAGAAAATTAGTAAGTGTTTGAAGCGTGTAGCCTGAAGGACGTACCACGTCTCTCAAGTGTGTTGTTTATGTTTGCCCCGGTCGTCGTAGCATGTCTCTTACACTTGTTGTTTTTGTTTCGCCCAATCGTTGTACCACATCTCTCGCACGTTATGATTAAGTTTTGGCCGATCGTCGTGTCACGTATCTCACATGATATTGTAGGGTAAGGGGTTAAAAATTTGCTAGTACTAAATAGCAAGGCAAAAACAGTTACGGGTTAAAAATTCAAATGCCTTTAAATTCCTAAGAATAAACGGATATCACTAAAGATTGTTTGGTTGGACTTTACCTGTTGCAAGATTGTTTAACCAGCGTTTCGGGAACAAGTGATTCCTGTTCTGCTGTAACAGTGCACGAGAAAGGAATGGAACTTTGGAAAACTTTTCCCTTGAGATAATTTTCTTTAAATTTCACCTATCCCAAGAAAGGACCTGGGGGAAGGTGAACTTACGGTTTGTCCTCGACGATCTGTTAATCTTAATAATCTAAAATTCCTTCTTTCGTAGCCGCGTCGAAACTCTTGTGTACAACGCTTCTCCTGATTCCCAGAAAGATCTTCTGCCAGAAGAATAGATGTTGCTGAAGATATCTAAATTCCACTTTAGGCACCTACGAAATAGTGAAACTATCCCTCATTCGCCGATGACTGGTGCAACAACACCCTGGAAGATGCATTGAGCAGTCTTTATCATATATCATCTGTTAAGAGAATGTTATTGATTTTTAAGTTGTTTCTTGTCTCTGGTATACTAATTTTCTGTTTCTGCATTATTGTATAACTGAAAAAATGAATGGCAATCCTGGGTTCTTATGGCTTCGAAGACCAAATTTGTTTTTGATGACTTGCATTATCATTTGTATTGTTTTGTCGATATAGTTCAATATTAATTCATTGCAAATAGTATGATATAGTGCCTAATGCAAGTAAGAATAATCAATAGAAAAAAAGAACTTTTTGCAGTAGGTCAAATCCTTTTCACAAAGCATGACCAAACATATGCGATTAATCAGTTCCATGTCACCAGAATAAAATGATAATTGCAAGAAACATGAAAAAGAGTTTTTATGCATGCCTATCTATATCGTGTTTTTGTTTGCATTGATATATTTGTTCCTCATATAACGATTCAAGCTGTGTAATTTTTCTGTTGCATATAGGTATCTCAAACATTGAATATCAAAGTAATAACCCCTTCTAATCAATCTATCAAATTAATAATGCATACACAGCTATGCATTAGGGAAAAAAATCCATCATTTCTTAGATATCGGATTCACTGTTGAAAACTATATCTTAATTCTTGCAGTTTGTAGTTTAAAATGAAACAATAAAGTGAATTCAAATCAAATTAACTTAAGATGACTAATTAATTTTGAAAAATACCGTTATAATTTTTTCTGTCATGCATTGAAATAACTGCTATACCTCAAAAAAATTTGCTTTGGAGTTGTTTCTCTATTGAAAACGGCACTAAAATAATAATAGAACAGATTAATTAAGATGATAGAATAGATTATATGAAAATTATCACATAATATAGATAAATATAAATAATTCAAAACTTGATAATGAACTCTGCAGTGAGTCAACTTCGGCCGGAGAGCATTGTCAGAAACTCCAGTATGCGCTGTAATCGATTCTGTTCTTTTGCCCATCGGGAACGTTTCCATGGGGGACGAGGTCGCATCGCTCTGTCCACCGGATCCTTTCAGTGGTCTTTAATATCGAAAATTCCTTCCACCCATTCTTTTTCTATTTCTCTTCTCGCCCCACAGTCGACAGCAATAGAAAAGAATATTTGCTTTCAGGTGCGATTCCTATCGAGCACGAATTCTGAACATGAAATATTGAGGCGCTTACTTTTTCCCTCGGTGTTTCGCAATGGAAAATATGCGTGGTGACACACATTCTCACACACAAGAAATACTTCTCCTTTCTTGATCTGGTTATTCACAACGTATAAATGGCGTAGTTGTTTGTTTTGGCAAGTGTTGTGTAAGCACAAAGTTTCCAGATGTGATATTTTTGTGTATTTCTTGAGTTTCACTGTATGTTCAGCAGGAGTTAGTAAGAAAGATATTGACTGTTCCAGCAAAATGCAATGATAGGAATTTTATGTATAAAATTTATAAAAGTGACTATTTTCAGTTTTATTCGAATGAAATATCATTTTTTCAATTTATTTTCACGATTCATATCATCGGTATTCCTCAACGGGAAAAATTTAAATGTCTAATTAATAATGTTATCAAACCTATTTGTGAATATATACACCTGATATATTTTTTTAAACTATGCTCAGGAATCATATCGTCTCTATTCCTCTACGGAAAAATCCAATATCTAATTAGTAACTTTATTAAATCTATTTGTAAATAAATGCAACTGGCATTTTTTTTAAAAATAATGTTCCGGACTCAGATCATCTCTACTCCTCAAGAGAAAAATTAAAATGCCTAATTTAAAGCATTATAAAATCTATCTGTAAGTATATGCATGTGAAAAATTATTTTTTAAAATCATTTTTTAATTGTTTTCCTGATCCAATCATTAATTGATGTTTTAATCCTTTCTGCTGTCATAAATTCATCCGGTTATCCAAATCAGACTTTAAAATAATGTCTTCGCATGTTCTGCAAAGTAACGCGCATATGCTATGTAATTAGTAAAATATCCAATAAAATAGCTTTTCAAAGATCCAATCAAAAATTCGTCTTTACTTCTACTTTAACAGCAAGAAAAACTCCGTCGGACAAAATCTTGCCAATCAACCATCGAACTAGTTTAGACATATTTGACTGTTTCTTTTTATACAAAAGAAGTACACTAAAAGTATCAATCTATTATATTTCTGTAAAACTTTCACTCACTTTTAATTTTTTCATAAACTTCAGAAATATATAATCCTGATTATGAAGGCCTTTGTAAGAAGAAATGTTTTGGATACGACAGCATTAATTAAAATTCTGGTAAACTCGAGTGATGGTTACGGAGACAAACTTTTGAAAATTTCAAATTGCAATACCTTATTTTTAAAAGAATTTTATCTTCATACACAAAAAAGCCGTAAAATCGCGTTGTTACGGTACCATGCAAAGCGAAAAACGCCAAAGCTAAACAGATGCTAAAAAAAGTTCAAAAAAGAAATAAGAATAGAGAAATGACACAAAACCAAAATATCTTGTTATACGTGCCCTCTTCACACATAATAATACTTGGATTTGCATTTTGGATAGTGGATAGTTGATGGCAGTTAGTGTATTGCACTGAAGTACGTACGATGGCAAGCGGAATCTGCTGAACCTCACGTTTGATGACATCTTTCAAATCATGTACAGTTTACGGACTGAATGTGTATACTTTGGATTTCAGATATCTCCAGATCCAGAAATCATCTGCAGTCTGATCGGGATGTAGCGAATCCTGACGTCATCCACTATAACTGCGGAGCTGATCTTTGGCAGCTTTATAAGCGAGCAGAAAGAAATATGAAGCAGTCTCGCTTAAATCTCGCTTGCCCACTCACTCCGGTACGGGAGCTGGAGCCCATGCTGTTATGAGTCATCTGTGTTTGCTTAATCAATTTTGCATTTACTGCAATTGCTTTAATCATGTTTTAACCTGTTTTGAATTGTTAGCTTAATTCAAAACTGTTAAAGCTGGAGTACCTTCTAGTTTCCTATCACCAATGCCTTCTGACAGTGAGTAATTGTGCACGTGTTCCAACTATCCGAACCTTCCCGACAGGGAGACCTTGGTAACCACGGGAACATGAAATGGTGGTAGATAATTCTGTCCCCAAACAATTGTGTACCAGAAGACCCCACATGTGGGGGAGCGCCATAGTGCATCCACACGACGTGAGATAGAACATTTCGGTGTAATAATTCGGGAATGACGTAATTGCTTAGCATTGTTTCATAATGACTACTCGTTGTCGTACACTTAGTAGTCTTTCCACAGTAATCTTTTCAAAAAAGAGTAAGGGTGGAGTAAGGAAGTGCTTGTTATGCTGCACCACACAGTCACTTTTGCTTTGTATAACAGAAGTAATACTGGCAAAACTCGAATTTTCGTGTAGCATAAGCCAGTATAAACAATAAACACTCTTCAACTTCACAGAAGTGATACTTCATGGAGATTTCTGTCCGCCAACTACGTGCAATCATTCTTGAAGACATGCCTTAAAAGGCGTGCAACCACAATTTCATTCCGTTTCCTTGTACGGTATGGTCACTAGGGTCTCGTATATCGGCAAATTATTTTCATAATAATCTTTAGTATGTACGCAAATGTAAACAAAAATCTGAATCTAAATAAAAATATAAATGACAGCATCTTATTATAGCTATTTGGAATTTTTAGAAATGCTGTAAAGATAATTGTCGTTTGGCAGCATTGATTTGTGATTTTTTTAATAAATTTCTTATATTTGTATAAAAAATTTTAAGATTACACAAATCTTTATTTTTGTTTAAGAATATATTTCACAATTCTTTTAGGCAGAACATGTTTTAGGTAGAAAGAATAAGGATATTTTAGGCAGAAAAATATCTTATATGTATTCATAAATATAAATGTGAATGTGAAATATGAATACGAATGAAAAATATGAGTATTAATCAAAAATCTGAATAGGAAAAAGAAATGTCATTGTCTTACTGCATCTGAAAAAGTTGAGATCTTTAGTATAGATGTCGTTTCAAGTAAATTGCTTCCAATAAATATAATATCTTCACCAAAAAATATAGTATTGACAAATAACTCTTATATTTCAATCTATGAGAATTTTGACATACGATATGCACTTTCATTATTATAAAACTGAAGGACTTTCTGGAAGAAAACAACTTTCAGCATTTTTTAGAAATTTTCACGACTCATCTGATATTTAACAGTTTTTTACAAGGAAATCCCTGATTAAAAATATCGGCTTTGACATAAAATTTTGTATTGAGAGGGAAAAAACACCGGCGTGTTTCTAACCGATCGAGAAAACAAAAATTTACTTTCATTTATTATAAAACAGCAATTTTATGTATCATCCCTAATAGCGCAAGATGTTCTACGATATTGTTATGATATCTTAACTATATTTTACTACATTCAAAATATCGAACAGCATCGTGATCGTACAATATCTTGTGCTAATAGGGATTTTATCAAAATTAAGTAGTTGATTTACATAGCAGACTGATTCTCTGAAAGTTCTGTGTAAATTGATATTGTGAAAGTCGAATTTGCTTTTATCAAAAAAAAGTAGATACGCATTATTTACACAATATTTCTCACATAAATATTTTGTTATATTTATTAATATAACAAAACAATGTGAATAATGTTTTAAAAATTAGAGAACATATTTTTATGGAAATATTCATTAATTTAAGAAAGATGGGAATGCTTAGCATAATACATAAAATAGAATAAAAGCAGTTTAAAATGCTTGATTGCTTCAGCGATTAAAAAAGATTTTTAAAAGCAAAATTTACTACGTTGTGTTAAACGTTATTATTTAGTATGTTTTAAAACATTGCTATTTTGCATTTAAATATCTGATTATTGAGTTATAAATTTGATTAATGAAAACAAAGAAAGAAGATAAATTTTTAAGAAAGGAAGAAATGCAAAATATTAACTTCTAAATGGCTTAAATTTGCATCTTAGTTTATTATTACGGTAACGTAAAATATTAAATTAAATCATTTGAAAATGAAAGTCGATATGTACTTTTTCCCAAACGTCTACTTCTCAGCACTCCAATGATCCGCTATTTTAGAAATATTATAAATCGTCGTTTGCCACCCACTCATTTTTGTTAACTTTGACAAATCATGTAAGTAGATAATAATAATATCCCTATTAGCACAATATATTCATAAGATGTCTCTACGATATTGCTACAATATTTTGAATGCCGCATAACATCGTAAAGATATCGCATGAATATTGTATAGCATTTTTGGCTAATAGGGAAAGTACCATACAAAACAACAAAATCCATGCAGTATTGATCTTCACAGCTCCGCCAATTGATTTAAGAATTTCAGAATTCACAGAATTATTTTCAGCTCGATAATTAAGGTAAGGTAACGGAGAGGAAAAGAATCTAAATAATTCGCGAAACTTTACTTGGAATACTGACTACATCTCCTACTCATTCGAAACATGCAACTTCTCTAAAAAAAAGAATTCTTCCGTAATTCAATTTCACTAGAAATCCGTAGTTTCTTAGAAGGTTATATTCGAATTCGTAGTATTTTGAAAAACATAGTGACGTATTTTAGATGCTCGCGATTCTGCTTGAAAAATATTGTCATTTTTTACATTTTATTCGAAAGTAATTTAAACTGCATGAAGCTGGAAAGATAAGAAATGCAAAAGAAATAACTTTGAAATTCCAAAACCAGTCATTGATCTGAAGAATCCGCTGTATTCAGATTCATAATTTTTCCGAATTTGTTCTCAATGCACAGAAATTTTTGCATCGTGATTATGCGCAATTTAGAAATTAATTAAATATTTCTATGAAATTTCTTTTTGATAAAATAGAGTTCTGGCACGCCCTCGATAATAAGGATAAGGATTGGTATCATAAGATAATTGTTGAAATATTTTTATATGAATTATACGATGATTGTTGAAATATTTTGATATGGATGATGCGATTATTCTTGAAATATTTTGATATGGATGATGCGATCGATCCCGTGCTTTATAGTTAATCAAAATTTTGAAGGCACAATTGAAGATTTTGTTTGCCCTGTGTGCTCCACTGTTTAAATTTACTGTTTTCTTAAATCCGTATTTTTATATTAAATCTGTCCTCGTCATCTAACATTTGGTTGAAGAATTTATTTTTGTAGATGAAAGTTATTTTAAATATCACTACCTATTTTTAAACTATTATTTAAAATTCCCAAACTATTTCTTGTCACATTTCTCAAGAACTTTTAAAATATCAATAACATTTATTAATTAACAACTTCTGACGTGGAGAAATTATTATTAAGGTACTACAGCGGATAAACGTTAATTTAACTTATTTTCTTCCAAGGTTAATGTATACAAGGCATTTTGTACATTATCTCAGATCATACAGGTTTGAAGAATTTCCAATTGATTTTGACGACACAAAATACAGTAATTTTGACTGTATTGAAATATTTGATTTATGAAAGTTTTCAGATCTCATTACAATTTTTTTCTTGAAAGAAACCAATGGATTTTTATTCAAAGTAATTATTATTATCATTATTATTGTTTCATGTTTCGATATTTTTTAATTCATTTATTAATTTTTCTCTGTAAACTGTTTAAAACTGTCATGTTATTTGATTTTAGAAAAATTTGCTTTTAAAGGTATGAAGAAGCTGTTGAACATATAATTACATTTCTATCACAAAAATAATATTGTGTTCAATGTTATTGATGTCTTTCCGAGGTACATTGTCTTTTTATTGTCTTAAATAGAAGTAATCATAATCATATTAGATTGGCATAATTATGCGTACATTAGAGCGTTGTATAAATTTGCTAAAGAAATTCAATAATTCATTGTATTGAAGAAAATTTATTTAAATTATGGCAATGTGCATAGTAAGACTATGAAATACTGCTTCTTTTTATCGTAAATTTTTGGATGACATTTTTTGTAATTTCTTTTTCTCACACTTTCTTTTTACTTATTTATTAACATGCAATACGTTTCTTGGGGTCATATTCGGTGGCCTAGTGACAGAGTTTAGACTTATGTGTCAGATTTTTACCGGTTTTAAATTCGATACCAGCATAAAAAATCCGCTGTTAAATGGGCCTATCATATGACAAATCTGCCGCAGAGTGACAACTGTGCTTATGTTGGTGTAAGGTAGATTCGAGCATGGTGTGTTAGCTAAAGCGTATATCACACGGACAGCTTATCGTGGTCTGCCTACGTGGGCACGAGGGTAATGCCACTTGCCAAAAAAGTGTGTAGCACGTGACCGGTCGTGGACTGTATTCAAACGGCTTGAAAATGCACACGATGGTGACACACAGCGAAAATTAAAACATTTCGGGTGTGACTTTCGTGGTGACGTAGTTCGCCTTCCACGATACCGAAATCCTGTCTGACCGGTTGTCTCAATGCGTCACGTGCTATAAACTTTTTTGGCGAGTGGTATTACCCTATTGCCCACGGAAACAGACCACTATAAGCTGTCCGTGTGATATACGCTTACGATTTCATCCTTTCACTTCGAACACAGTTCAAAAGGGCAACGACCGCACGAAAATTAACCTTCTTTATGTACAAAACGGGATGTGAATCGAAATGAATTGAAATAGTGAATAAAATAATTCGTTTCCTGTCACAACGTAACTATAAAACTCGCTTTTTTTTCCAAGAAAATTAAGAAACATTAAAACAATTTGACAATTGCAACAATGTCTATAGTAACACTGAAACAAAAAAAGGATTTGTTAAACACTGCAGAGGCTAGTAATTAGATTTTATTGAGTGGGAACAAATTGTTAACTAATTACGTAAATATATTGAATTAGGCTAAAGGATATTTAATAATTGGTTATTATAGTATATGTTATACTTCGTTACACCAAAAATTTGTTTCCTAACATCGTCTTTAAACAACATATAGAGATCAGTAAAAAAGATTTTTGTCCTTTCTAAAATATTTCTTATACCGACAACTCTCAGTCAGTTTCAAGAGTGTTGCTTCTTTTAAGAAGTTTTATTTTTTAAGCTATAATATATGCTTCTGGAGACTTCAAATAGCATGTTTTGTTGTTCTGGAATTATTGCTTCAAACAAACATTAATTAGAATATATTAAATTATAGACACAGAGATCTGTTAGAATCAAAAACCAACAAAAATGAGTAAAAATGCGCAATGAATTAATTTTACAAACCAGTAAAAGAATGATTAATGACAAATAATCATAAATTATTTTGAATAATTATTATTTAATTCCTCTCTTACCAAGAACTGTATTTCTTTCTTAAGAAGTCTTCTGGAAATGAAATAAGTGCTTCCATATTTCATTGATTTATTTTTAAAATTCTATCTACACATTTAAAAGAGAAGCATTGTTCAATTTTAGCAATTCTTCATTAGCAATTTTTTCTAATGCCAAGGCGCTTTTATATATATATATATATTTCATTTCCATGATCGATTTTTTACTACTTCTTTTCATTTTCTGACATTCCTTTTCTTTCTTGTATTATATTTCCCTTAATTCTAGAGGGACTCAATTAATCTCAAAAATATATTTGAAAGATATTTCTATCAATTTAAGTTTTTTGCCATAATCATTTCCGCAATTAAGTCTAATGAATATCTTCGTTCGGATACCTTCATTTTCGTCTTCGAAGGGATTATAATGTAATTAATGATACAGTATATTTGAATTTAATTAACGGAAAATGAAATAAAAACTATTGCCTCTAAGACACTTGTCAATTCATATCATTTTTCAAGATGACGTCTAAAAAATAAATAGCTTAAAATTTTGGTAATTAATGTTACTTTTTGATTCAATAAACACGCAATTATGTAATATTTTCTTAAAAGAAAGAAATTCAAGCAGACAGATGAGCTATGAAAGGGATTAAAATTGATATTAGGCAACATTTTAGACATGTTTTCAATCGTTGTTATGCAATAATTTAAACTTTGCTTTTTCTATAGTTAAGAGGTTGGTTCAACTATTAATCATTAAATTTAATGAAATTTGGTATATGATCTTTACGTACTAAATCTTTATTTATTAGTGAAAATTATCAGTTGTTATTCAAATGTAATAACATGTTTCTAGTTGTTGATGAAAAAATAATTCTTCAAATAAGTTTTAATTTTGAATTTTTTACTTTCTCGTGTACGAATTATACAAAGACAAAATATTGTAATCGTCAAAAAATTCTAACTCGAGATTTTGATGAATTTCCACGTTTTAGACCTTGAGACCGAAAAACACAATTTTGGAATTATGTCTCTCTGTATGTCTGTAAACAATTACAATTACGTAACAATTACCGCAAAAACGGTTAGAGATGGAGGGGTGAAATTTGGTATGTAATCTTTACACAAAAATACTAGATATCTATAAAATTTTGAAAGAATCCGTCCACGGGAAGTCTGTCCGTGCTCATATAAACATGATAACTCAAAACCTTAAATAGCGAGATGGATAAAATTTGGTACGTAGTTTTATCATCAGGAATGAAGGTCTGTATCAAATTTGGATTAAATCCGTCGAAAGGTTGATTGTCGTTCTGCATATTCGCAAGTATGTGAACACTATGACTCCTAAACGGAATGACTTAGATGAACGAAACATGGTATATTAACCTGAATTGTAGATCTCTGTCGAATTTTGGTTTCAATCGGTTGAAAAAAAGATATCCAAATTGCATATTCGGTTTCTTAACCATTCTACGGCACAAGAAAAGGCGCGACCGCTTGGCACATTTTTCACTAACCGTGTTAGGAAATGGTTTTGATACTACCACTCTGCGTATTTTTTCTCCACCCGTGTTAGGGCTTATACGAGAAAGTTTAGGGAAGACCACTACCGCTCGTTTTTCATGTTTTAAGATCATATTTTTAATGTTTAATCTATTTTGGATTGGCTTATTTTGATTCTCTTTTATCTTATTTTGTACCGAGTTTGCTATTTTTTCTTCGCATATAGGGAGCATAGTACGGTGCTTTCTCGCACTTCATTGAACTTTTGAACAATGATAGCTGTAGTTACGAAGGTAATGTCAAAAGCTGGACAATCACGGAGAGATAGTTCCACGCAATTTGAAGCGCACCGCTCTGAGAACCATCGTCAGTGCAAAATCGGCTTAGTACTGTCTGGATTTTCATCCTCGTTCGTAATCCATTTGGAGTGTTGATACATAAAACTGAAATGCAGCCGTCGGGAAAGGGAGCGAGGCTCTCTTACAAAATCTAAAAGCCGCAAAATGTAGACCCGTCGGGGAAGGGGAAGCGGATCGGGACGGTGGGTCACGTTCTGAAAGAAGGAGAGAGAGTAGGCGCAGTACCCCTAGGGGATAAGAGTGACCGCTTGCATGGAGCCTCTGTGAATGTCCCACCAAAATGGATGGGAGGGAAATTGGAACGGTGTAGAGTGCAACCACGCCATTTTACTTGGAGTGGTTTCACCGTGAATGCCCAGCTTAAGCATAATGAAGTGGCAATGAGCTCTCCGATGAGGCCATTCACAGCGTCTCCTAGCGACAAGGTCAAGAAGTAGCATGTCGATCTCGAAATTGAGATAAGGAAAATTGTTAGTTTCAAAGTTAAAGAGCAGGATCGATTTAGTGCAGTATTTCAAAGCAACCACACGATCACTGCGCGCCTAAAGCGCAAGGTATCTTTTCGCCTTAAATCAAAACTGCTGTTCTACAACTTGTAATTCTCAAATTTCCATTATCGCATATTATTTTCCATATAGGTGTGACAATTCCTCATGGTGCCACTGGGAGGCCCTATAAGTGGTGTAGTCTAAGAAAGTACCTAGAAAGTACCTAAAGAAGTATCTAGGAACTTTACATAGACATCACCTTTATGACATTAACTCTCGCTGTTCAAAGTTAAGGTTGCGATAGGACTTATGTTGGATATCTTGTATTTTTAATGTTATTCTTAATTTTCTGTATCATTTATTTTTTTGGTATTGATTAATTCTGCAAACTTCCTATGTTACTTTTTCCGGGAATACAGTTATCATATTCCTGGACATCATATTCATTCCATCATTCCATGTCCACCCAACTGGTTCAGAAACTCTAATAGTTAAAGGCACTGGGTCATGGGGCAGGCGTTCTGTCCAGGAATACACAAAAATCATTTCACTATATCTCTACTCTTCCACTTTTATTTACGAGGGACGTTCCGAAAGTAAGTTTCATCATGCCTTTTCACGTGGAAGCTTTATAACAAACAGAAGCATAAAGTGGCATAACAAAAGACAAACTTTGGGCTATTTTTCCACATATTCGCCACCGACATTCATACATTTGTAGTACGATGAAATCAATTTCGAGAAACCATCCTGGTAAAATCGGTGCCCAGCGATTGAAGGAAGTTCTTCACAGTCTTAATGCCAGTTTGATGAGCATGTTCGGAAATGACACCCGAAAGCGCTGACTTCAATTCAGGAAAAAGGTGAAAGTGTGATAGGGCTGTAGGGCTCCTGAGTTGAGGGATTTTGTTCTTGGACGATGCTAGACCCCACACAGCAAGGGACACAAGGGAACAGATTCATCGCCTGGGAATGGAGATATTGGATCACCCGTCCAACAGCCCCAATCTTGCCCTATAAGGCTTTCTCCTTTTCCCTGCTTTGAAGTGATCACTATCGGGACGTCACTTCCTAATAAGCTCAACGAACTGGCGTTAAGACTGTGACGAACTTCTTTCAATCACTGGGCACCGAATTTTAACAGGATGGTTTCTTGAAATAGATTTCACGGTATGACAAATATATCAATGTTGGTGACGAATATGTGGCATAATGGCCAATTTTTGTTTATTTTGCTATGCCATTGTATGTTTCTACTCTTAATAAAGCTTCTTTTAAAAAGGCATGACGAATCTTACTTTCGGAACGTCCCTCGTACATTTGTAAACTTCATGTCATAATATGTTCGTGAATATGTGTTCCTTATACTTCTGAACTTTAAAAAATCAAATTTCGTTCTTTTTTGCCTTCTGGTAATGATCATTTTTTGCAAAGAGGACGCTTTTTTTTTCGTTATTCCGAATACCTTTTAGAAGGAAAAAAATTTAAATTTCCTTCAGGAAGCACGACCCAATTTCCCAGTGATCGATCTGAGTGAGTAGCAATTCTCTAAAAAAGTCTTTATCGTCTCTTTCTTGAGTCCTTAACAACTTCTTCTGCTATTCACAAAAACTGAAAAATAATCTTTTTTTCAAATAAATGCCTTTGGTATTCTTTTTGGTATACCCGGAACGGTTTAGATCCTTTGAAAATTTTCAGCTCATGACTCTTATATTATTTTATTTACTGTTTAACC
Organism: Araneus ventricosus; assembly: GCA_013235015.1. Lineage (NCBI taxonomy): Eukaryota > Metazoa > Arthropoda > Arachnida > Araneae > Araneidae > Araneus > Araneus ventricosus. The sequence continues at coordinate 94,478 of BGPR01001989.1, read as the reverse complement.
TATTTTAAGACCTATAACCATTTATTGTAATTAATAGAAATGTATGATGCAAAAATTAGTGAAATTAAATATTGGAGTATTTTTTTACAATTTTCCCCTGATATGTCAAGCGAAAGCAAAAGAAAAATTTACTTTTAGCTTTAAATCAAGTTTTAATTAATAGTTTGTCCTGTATACTTACTACCGTAAGCCAAAGAATGAGTTATGCTGATTATAAGATATTCTAGTTACTTGATAATATCTAATTTTGACTTTCGATTCATGATGCCCCGTTTTTTTTTAATGTTTTCATTTACACACTACACCAAATGAAGAAAGTGATGAAGAAAGTAGAAAGTTCGACTTGGATATTTTATAGTTCTATACCTCCTTTACTTCGAAAAATAATTTTTTAAATTGCATTTGTGTCATCGCGTGGTATCCCAAAATTATATCAATCTAGAGGGATGAAATACGTCATGTGATTTTTACACCAGAGTAGTAGGTGTATATCTGCTTTTGGTCAAAATACGCCGACAGTTCCGTTTCCAGTAAATAAAATAATATACAGGGTTCCCACTTATATCCGTTACACCCTCCTTAACTTCTAAACGGTGACAGCTTAGGCCATAAAGTTGGTGTCTAGGTGTAAAGGCTATGCGTTACTCGATAAGACAACTTCTATCGTCATCATCTATCGGCAAATTTTGTAATTAGCGGTCCTATCTCGAAAACGGTGAAAGATACGAGAAAAAACTCAATCAAAAAATTGTACAGCGTCTTCGATTTAGTACGAAAAGACACCTTGCGCGCAAAAATGCTAAGAACAAAACGTGTAAAGCGCGCATTTATTTGGTCGCGATTTCCAACACTATTTGTGGAAAACTCCTCATCAGTTTGTTTCTCTTGGAAAACTACAGAAATTTCTGCTGGTTCCAATGCATGCAACTTTTTAAATCTTAATGGTATTCAAATGGAATTTTTATATAAACTGCCTTAGATATCTGGCTTCGGCATTATGAGAGAAAATGTGTGCTTTGTTTCGCGCATGCGCAGTTAAAAATGTGCATATTTCCTCAAACATTCAAGGTATTTACTTCAAATTTTAATATATGTTTCTTTAACATATTGCCTAGTATTCTGTAACTTTTGCAAAATTTGGCATAGAACTCTGCATATTACAAGCAAAAACTATGCGAAACATTTGGGATGCTTTAAAGAAACCTTTATATCTTCCCGAATATTCATAATATTTGTATCAAAATGCTTGTGAACAATGTGCATAATGAACAAAACGATTGTTGAAAGTTTCAAAATATTTTCAACTTCCTGTGGAACGGGGTGAGCCCAAATCATTTTTGTCTTCATCAATTTGAGGACGGCGCCATAAATGTCCTCATGACAAACTCTTCACTGTAAAATGGAGTTTCGACGTCCCACAATTGTTCACAACTGATTGTGTACTATTGTATTCATATTAACTCCAAATGTTTCACATTTTACAAATCTTGCAAATACTTCTGACCAGTAATGTATTTGTTTGTTTTACTCTAGAATTTTTCCATTTTTACCTTTGGTGTTTTTTGGGGGATAACGGCTTATTTTAACGATTATTCGTAAGTCGTTACGCAGAAAAAAAGCACTATTTAATATCATTGGAAAAACATATCCTCCTGACGAGCGTTTTTGCCATGATATTCTTTCCATTTTTTTTCAATTTTTCTTGTTCTATTCTTTCGTTTTTTTTGCTTCGCCTTTACATTGTTATAATGCTTTTCTTTCTGACGCATCTTTGACGCGTATGCAAAAATAAGCTTCCTCCATTTCACAAATTTTTCTACTTCCACATTTCTCATATTTATCCCGTATTTGTAACTTTTGTATTTAAATTTAATATTTTCCTATCTTTCAATATTTTTGGAGAGTAGTGTATTTCTTTGTCTTACTCTAGAATTTTTCCATTTTTACAATTGGTGTTTTCAGGGGATAACAGCTTATTTTAATGATGTATTCGGTATTAACGGTACGGTATATATACAGAATACTCTACAAAGCTGGCCTAGTTATGAAGCTTCGAATTATTAGTATTTTAGACGATTTTAGGCAAGAACATTTGTCAATCAAAGCGTGGCATTTCTTCAAGGCGACCAATGATTGACCTAAAATAATGAAATCGAAAGCTTCGTAACTAGGTTAGTTTCGGTTACAGAAGAGTGGAACATTTTTTTTCAAAATGTTTGCGTGTCAAGAATAACTTACTAAACATGGCTAGCAAGACCGTGGGACTGTATGAAAATTTTGACTTCGTATTTCTTTTAGCAATACATATATTGACTCCAGCAGCATAAAATATAACTAACTTACGTCATTTCGAGCATTTTTCTATTTGGAACTATATGTCTATCTCTAACAGTTTAGAAAATCAGTTAATGGGCCATTATCAAAGTGAACACCTTGTATATACTTTTCTTTTTCCTATTTGAATAGTCATGTAAAAAAATGCTACAGTTGTACACTGGTATATAATCAATTACAATTGCATATATAATAACATGTAACAATATACGAGACATCCAAAACACTGATTTTCTAATATCTTTTGTTTCTATTGATCCTAGACATACAGATTTGATTTAAATGAAAATAAACAGTTGAATTTGATTAACTGTCACCGTCGGGATCAGGGCTGTGACGGATAACCGAATACACGGATTACAGAAATCTCCTAGTATATATGTACAGTAACGCGATTTCACTGATGTCATGGGACAAAAATGAAAATTGAATCTTTTAAAAGTGAATAATACGTATATGTTGCATTTAAATGTCCATAAATGTCCAAACTTTTGTAGAAAAAAATGCCCAGTTTTTTTAAAAATATTAATTTTGATTGATCTTTAAATTATTTTTTAAACATTTAAAAAAGTTCGTTCAGTTACTTATGGATTGACTATTTCTTCTGTCAACGCCAAAATGTAGACAAAATGCAATTTTTCTTCTGTCGATCATGCATATAAAAGCATCTGAATCCAACGTCTACAGCTGAATCTTTTTAAGCCATAACGTGACCGAAAATCTGAGATGATTGCTAAATTAATGTATTTCACAAATTTTTGGCATATTTCAAATTATTTGACAATTCTAGCATACAGTTATTATAAAACCTTAATAAAATAAAATTTACTTAATAAAACAATCGACCACTTATAAAATAATTGGAGAAGCATAGATAGATTTCATATCTAAAGATAATAATAATTAACAGATATAACAGTCACTACGCTTCTAAAATAAGCTATGTTTTGCAGTAGAAGCCATGAGAAAAATTGTAGCGAACATGATTCCCCGATATCATTACTCAGTAATTATTAGACATGACAGCTATTCTCAAATTGAGTTTGGTATTTCGGTTGAGACGTATGCTTGCTATATAGCTATTCCTTTTCTTCGTTGCTTTTGTTTATCTGAAGCGCATCCAGCAAGTTGCAATTGCTTACTTCCAAATGATTTTTGGTGCTGCCATCTAATGACAAATACGTGGAAACAAATTTGAACAAATGTTGCTATTGTTTTATTTCAGAGTAATTAGATCTAGGATTGCAAAAAATCGAAAATAATCCTGTAAACCAGGGGTTCCCAACCTTTTTCCCCTCCAGTACCCCTTGATTAATCTTTATATTTTCGCGTACCCCCTACTGTCATATTCTTCCTCCCCCCCACCAACCACCCCTCTATGCAAGGAAGTTTTTATCAATGATATTAAGGCCTTATGTTAGCTTTTAAGAGTCAAATAGCTCGAATTAATAACATTTCCTGGACTTATTTTTCATTTCACATTTTATTGCATGTTTACAATAGTATTAATTCAACACCAAAACAAATGAAACGAGTATTATAATAATTTCGCATTAACTTTGTAAGGATAGCTAAAAATTACACTCCTTAATAATCAACCAATCAAAAGGCATAGTTATTAAATTAGTTATTAACCTGGGGAAGCAAAATTCTATATTTTTTTATTCCTTATATATTTTTTTATTTCATCATTACCAACTAGATGGGGGTTTCGCGTACCCCCATCTAATCCTTTGCGTACCCCCAGGGGTACGAGACACCACAGGTTGAGAACCTCTGCTGCAAACCAATAGAAAGAGAATTCGTTTTTCTTTATTTAATGAAATAAATTAAGTTCAAAATAATTATTTATTATATATTATTATACTATAGTAGAAATAAATACTTAAAAGAGCTAACAAGTTCTAAATATAACGTAAGATATATTTGCAATATATTAGATAAAATATTTCATTTGGCAAACAATAAAAATTACTTTCTAAATACGATTTGATGAGTCTAGTGTTAAATCGCATAAGGAATTTGCGCAGGCAATGTAACTTTTTACAAGTTAAAACGCATGAAAATTAATGTTCACTTTTTGACAAAGTGTTAAATGTATCAAATATAAAAATGACGAATAATTTTGAAAAGATAATTTTTGTATTAGAAGGAAAGTTTATTTATCTGGGTAAAGTCTGAATGGGATTAAGACAAATTTCTCAGGTGTTCTTCACATCACCTGAGCTCGAAAATGTCTTAGCATCATTTATATTTCATACTGCACATGGTTGACAGAAAATACATTTTACAACTTTTATTTAATCGCAGTGTAGCAATTCATCGTTTGTCATTTATTTTGTTACTCTAAGCATTATTTACTTGGGCAAATAATCGAATATCTGTAAAAATAACTTTCAATCGAAAATTAAGAATTTAGTAGTTGCAGAGAAGCATGCATTTTCATCGAAGTCCGATGAAAAGGAAAAAAAATATATTCTAGTTTATTAAGAGCTTTATTTTTTGAGAGAATCAGAAATAAATCTGCATTTAAGATCACATCAAAGCATAATTCAACTCTATCCTTTATCAAACAGCTATTAACATTCTTTCACAAATTTAATACTTTTAAAAACTCTTATTTTTAAAATATCAGCTTCTCAACAAGCAGATATATTCTCATAAGAGAATTCTAGCGAAAAATTACTATTTTTATTGCTTTTGTTTACAATATGTATTAAACATTTAAAGAAATTGCTTAAATTCTGTAAAAAGAAAATACTTCATTTTCTAACAATTAAATAAATTATTTTTAATAATTAAATAAATATATAATAATAATTCAATATCATCTGAATTTTATGAAAATATATTTTCTAGTGAACCTGATGCAACTAGTACTAAAATAGTCTATGGAACTAGTGAATTGAGAATAAAATTCATCCACCTAAATTGGAAATAAATTCGATGAAATGAAAGCTTTTCGCTTAAACAACAAGCTTTGTAATAACCAGAATAGCAGACGGTCTTTGACAAAGAAAATTAAATTATACAGTTACAAAATGGCGTTCTGGTCCTCCATTTTGTGTCCGGAAACTGCTTTGAATATCATGTCTATTATTATTGCTAAGAATTTGCATTCTGTTCTTTGTTTAGATTCGTGTGCATATAAATTCGAAATGATTGAAGCTGCACCGTAATTTCTCTTCAGTATAAAATAATGGATTTTCTGCAAGCCGTACCCGACAAATCTAATTATCTTAATTTATACACCAGCAAAATATATTTAATTATTTTCGTGTAAAATATGTACAGTGGTACCTCCGAAAAGCGGACAGTCACGGGACCAAAAGTTTTGTCCGTTTTTAGGAGGTGTCCGCTATTGGGGAGGACAAACTTTTTATAAAAAGTTTTTTCACTTCTGTTTGATATATGAAACATATATTTTTATCTTGCTTGTTAGAATAATTTTGAAATGTTTGCCAAAATAATTGAAAGTTTTTCAAAAATACCTGTCCGCTATCCAGAGGGAATAACATGGATTGTCCTATATAGAAGGACTGGGACTCGTAAAAATGTCCGTTAATTAGAGGTGTCCGCTATTCGGGAGTGTCCGTTAAGGGAGGTACCACTGTATTTAATCTTATTTTCCTGTATTCTAACAATCGTTTCTAAAGACATAAATTAATTTTTGATATATTAGTGGATACATTTTACGCCCTCAAAAAGATTTTAAAATCAATTTAATATCAAACATTATAAAATATAAAACAAAGTTTGTATTATTTTTATTTGTACTCGTAATATTATTAGGTGCATCATTATTTTTTGTTGTGGAAGTAAATTTTTCGTGCTATTGCTTGCATTATTTAAAACAGTATAACCAGAGTTTTTTAGCGATATCATTCTGATTTCACAGACGATATTAAAATTTTATAGATTTTGAAAACGTGCCTAGTATTGCACACAAATAAATTTTATTTGTGCCTCGTAATACACATTTGAAGTAATTATTCTTAATAATTTTGATTCCTCATTAGAGCTAATAAATATTTTATATTCATATATCGATTTGTATCGATCTCGTTTCAATTCGTGCTTTTTCTAAGCTAAAAGAATTTTTAATAGCAAATATTTGGAAAAAAATGTAAGCATTCACAAACATAATATAAATGGATAGACCTCTGATTTTGAACTCAAGATGAGCAGAAAAAAGTAAAAAATATGAAAATAACATTTTATTTGGGAATTTGCATTTATCACATATAGGAAGATTACATTTTATATAACAGAAAGAATAATTTATGAAGCTGTCTAAATATTAAAAAACACGTTATTTTCTATCAGCGGCATGAAACGCTACATGGATTTGGACAAAATCTAGTTTATGTGTATAAAACATTTTTTATGTTTTCTTATTCTAGTGGTGGACACAGAAAGCGCTTCGCTGGAATGTAAGTATTATCTTCTGTTTAAAAGTTTCATTTTTATGCTCAGAAATATGCCTAACTGAATACTTTATCATGCATTATTGTTGGAAATCATCTTAGATTTTTCTTCTACGGAGATTCTGAGAACTCTTTTAACGTAAAAAGGCTGATAGTCCTCAGCAAGATGAATAATATGAACCAAAGGACATAGGATCACAATGAATTCGCATTGGTAGAAGTAAGAATATATATTACTATTCCAAGTTTATCGTTTTTAAATAAAAAAGACTGTGAGACTTTAGATATTTCGTGTACGATGCTCCTGTTCCATAGAAAGAAAAATCCAGTGGGTTAAGATCTGGGAAGCGTGAAGGCCAACCCATCCTGTCGTAACCTTTAACTCCTCATTAGTGTTCCGATACCTACTTGACATGATTACATAAGTGAACATGCGATATCATCTAGATAATAGGCTCTTCCTATTATCTAGATGATATCGCATCCTACTCTGTAGTTGGATAGGTCTGTACAGAAGCTCTCAGTTTCGCTTCAGAACAGTAATCATGAGTATCGTTTAAATAGCTGACATCTGTTAATTATTTTGTTTCTGGAATAGGTTTTGTGGCAAATAATGTTCTTCTTTCTATGTTATGTCACCTCTCATTTATTATTGTATCAAGTTCGTGGGCACTCTGTACAATCTAAACTTTCTGTAGATTTTTTTTCATTGAATTATATAATTTTATTTTTCTTTCCATCATAAATAAATGGAACATAATTTGTTTAAGTATAAAAGTTTGTTTCAATGCCTTCTCTCCGGATTTTGACTTCACTCTCCTTGAAGCTTTTAAAATGACAGAGAATTGAAAATCATATTTCATATGATTTTGTCTTACAGCAGTTTTTCAATTGATGTGGTCATATTACAAGGATTTTCATCCTACATTGTGAAACAGAATATAAAAAGTTATGTATAATTAATTCGTTTACTTGAGCACTAAGCGAAGAAGATAGCAAAATGCTTGATGAATGGGGAACTAAAATTACTCCAAATCGATAGATACACTTACTAACAATAATTGATCTTTATTTAGGTATATTTATTCACAACCATTTTATACAGTCAGATAATAAATATCATTCGGATTATGAATAAAACATCAGGACCCCAGTGGTATGGTGGTAAGTTTTAGGATTCAAGCCCTATTCCATCACAGATCTGCGTCCATGTGTGTGTTTCCATCGCAATTTAAATTTATCTTGGAGTGTAAAACATTCTCATTTTTGTGTGGCATGGCATTTCGAAGAATAGGGTGCCAGCTCATTGGTCCTCTATCCACATTTCCCAAACACGTGGTTAATTTCAAAATAGGCCTCGTAAAGAATCAAAACAGAGCTTAAGGTACCCGACTAAGTTCGGAGAAAAATTTTTAAAAAAGCATGCACAAAAAAGACTTACATAGTTAAATAACAAAAATAGGCATAAATAGTCACAATTAGAAATAAAAATCCATATATAATCGGTAGGTTTTGAAAATAATTATTATTTTAAGAATTTTAATAAAAATTTGAATATTAAGAAAACAGCATAATTGAAAAAATATGACATATTTATTTTTATTTTCGCACTTAATTACCGCACTTAATCGATTCAAATAAGCTTTAAACACGGCCTTATTGATATATCTGAATGAAACTTCGTGTGATACCTACCCTTCAAGAGTTACCTGTAGCTAAGAATAATCTCGATACAGTCAAGGGCCGCCATCTTTTAGATTTTACACGGACTTATCGAATAGCCCTCGTATAAACATCCCTTTCATAAGACAGACAAAACATTAGAAATAATGCAGTTATTTAAAATTTCAGCAAATAAATTCATTTTGAAATTTTTAAGTATCACTCATCCTTTGTTCTTTAGACTCAATTCGTATTTCGAAGTTCAAAAATCTTTCTAATTGTCTGCTAGAAGTTAAAATTAAGAGTTTTAATGATAGTTGGTTTTGTGCCTTTTCCAATATCTTCATCATTTCAAAAATATCCACTGATTATTCGAAAAAACCCTAAAAAAATTAAGGAAATTTGTTAATTATTATTAGTATTAATCAAAATAACAAATTCTTCTTGATCAATTTAAATAATACGGATCTACAAAAAGAGTTTTCTACTGCATTTTGATTTTTTTACCAATCTTTATATATTTTCGTGAGATAAAGCCAAAAATGACCTCCTCTATCACAGACAGTTTTCTTGCAAATTTTGGTTTGAATTTTATTAAATAATACACCAGTGAAAACTAAAGTACAATTTTATTTTGATAAAAAAAACCCAACAAATGCATTGCAAATAGAACAAAGCTTTAACATTACACTTTAAATCATAAGTTCTTCTACTGACTATTTTTCACTGCGTTTGGCTGTGGAATCGTTTTTCTTCCCTTAATGCTTCTTTTATTTGTCGTTTTCGTGTCTGTGTAACTCCATCGGTGTCCCGCTTAAACATTCAGGATTAGTCTGCCATCGTAGTAACATCCTATCTTTTTTTAGTAACGTATTTTTATATCCTTTACATTCTGGTGGAACTTATCCACAGGCTCTTCACTAAAGAATCCTAGGTTTTCAGAAAAATATTCTACATGAGAATGTAGAGAAGCTTCTCTTCCGGACTTACTCATCCGACATCCATTTTACTACGTTTATGTAATAAAAAACCTTGGTATATCTCATAACCCTGTAAATTAAATCCTTGAATGGGACTATCATGAAGTAAAAGTTTTCATAAAGCTGGTACTACAAACTTCCCCTACTTTAATTTGGCCTCAGGCAGTTTCGAAAACTTGCAACAAAGGTATTTGCGCTGTTCTTCACCTTTCGGCAAAGACAACAACTGTTTCACAAGTCCTTATTTGATGTATAATAGTGGGGGTAGAATCTTTTCCCGAGGAAGTTCGCTTTCGTTAACCACATTCTTTTCCCCGAGCATTGGCATATCACGATATTGTCAATTAGTTTTCTGTCATTGGAGTTGTCGTGCTTGAATGTCCGATAAGTAAGGGAGTTACAAATGTTTCGTGTAGCCTGGTTGCTGGCCCAAAAGCAAGAAAAAATTTTGAAACCTCCCAAATTATCCAATGGCGTCCATCATGCTTTATTTTCTGCAGATTTAAATCTTTTTTAATTTTCCTCAAGATTTATTGAATGCTCAATGCGAATTGAACCGAATTTATTGCCATAGTGCAAAAATGCTGCCTAGAGGATAGTTTTTTTTAATAAACTTATAACTGCTTATATCAGGCACCACTCAAAAGAACTTTATTCGATACCGAAATGGCTCGATAGCACTTGGACATAAATGTAGTAAATACTATTCCCTGATTTGAAAACAATATGGCATGAAATCATTTTCTCGATGTCTCGATGAAAATGAAAACTTATAAAGAAATTGTTTCGGAAACAAAGGAAATTTGTAAAAAACTCCGGTCATGATAAATTTTACCATAAATTATGACTGTTTCCTAATTTTTCAAAAGAACCGTGATGGAGTCTCTTGGGTATTTTTACTTTCTCCAGAAGGCAAAAAACTGTAGGAAACAGCCAGAAAATCTTTTACGATTTTTTGGTTGCAGACCTCTGCAGTTTATGAGGGTACAGCTACTTTTAGTCCAGTAAACAAAGGCCAAAAACAGCTGATTAAAGAAAAATGGTGTAGTTTACTAAAAATTATCAAAGATCTATAGTGTTTCTTGAACAAAGGAATTTCTTGAATTTGTGAGGGATCGTTCTATATCAGTTCCAAAATAGTCCAGTCAACGAAGGAAAAATAAAAAAAAAGTTGTAGTTTTGAAATTTGACAAAGTTGTTGGTGGTAGTGTCCTAAACGACATACTAAAACTCTCCGCCGGTGGGGGTGCGAGGGGTACAGGGGGTTTAAAGGGGTGTTTTCAGTTTTTCTTAAATATCTCGGAAACTATGGGTTCTAACGAAACACACTCAGTTACCCAATTAAACTACATGAAATTTCCTACATTACTACTGTGCCATCAAAAGCTTGGAAGATAAATGGGTTTTAAAAGTCAATATTTCTAAAATTCCTTATTGTAATGATAAAAACGATTAAAGGTGCTGAATCAACAACCCTCAGAGAAACCTCATGCCTATACAGAGTGTACCCCCCAAAAAAGGAACAAGCGTTTATTTCCTTAAATATTGATTTTATACATGTACTTTGAATTACAAAGTTTCATCAAATAAGAGACGAATTTTTTTCAAAATACTTTGATATCTAAGGAGGATTGATTGATAATAAAAAGTTACAAAAATTAAATTTTTATACGGCAACCATAGAGCAAACATGTCAATGAGTAAAATGTTTCTTTTACATTCATATATTCACATACAAAGTTGTACGATTCTGTCTACAAAACTTACAGATATATAAGAAGACAAAGTTGTTGACTTAGACCACTTTTTCATAACTCTCACTACTGTTTGATGCAGTCTTTCGACGTACAATTTTGGGATAATATACATATTTAAAAAAATATTTAAAGGTCGGTATCAGGAAAATACAATGTATTTGTTAACTCTTGTTAAATCTAAAATCTAGTCAAATAATACATTAATTGAAGTATTTACAAAAATAGTTCATCTTGTGAATCTTCAAAAAATATTCACGGTGACTTACCAGCAGTGAGGCTCATCTTCCCAAAAACAAGCAGTGCTATAAAAATATTACTAGAATACAATTGAAATGCAATTTTTAAAAAATAGCTTTACTTTTAAAAAGTTCAAACTTGTAGCTGTAATTATCTTAATTGTATTTTAGATAATTACAGTCCGTTTTTCCGGGGAGTTCCGTTTTAATAATAGAAATCGAATATGTAGGAACCAGCCAAGGTCCCGCTGAGGGAACATGAATGTGAATCCGGAACCTAAAAAGAGCCATCGAAAAACAAATCAAGAGCCCGAAGGAGAACCATGGGAAGAAAAAGACTATTAGTTGGTTTTTAGAGCAAAACAGGAGCATCCGAAAATCCAGTTCTGGCTGAGTTCTAAGACAAAAAGAATAGTTATTCGCCTTCGTTCATTATGTCACTTAGTTGTACCCAATGAGCGAATTTTAATGCTTTCGAAAACTATTTGGTTTTTCAAGTCCCATCCTGTGTCTGTCTTAATTTCCATTCAATTTCTGTCTTCTTTTCTCGTTTTCCTCTTTTTACGTTAATGATCGAACTGGCAGAGTGGAGAAGTTAGCAAATAAGAATAGAAACAAAAATACGAATTTTTAAAATAATTTTAGTGAGTTGTAGAAATCTGCAGACCTAAATGACGAGTCGCCACTGCTTTTAGGTAAAGCTTAATAATGAGCACAACGCTAAGAGCAAATAATTCCGTATTTTTGTTCAATATTAGGCTATGTTCCTGTTATACCTTAAATTTTTATTTTCCCAAGTTGTCCTTCCATTCTTTACCAAGTCTGTAGTTGCAACTATCTGCTAATGAAACTGAGTAAGAGTATGCGTCATTGGAATTTTTTCCATCCATGATGATTGGATGATGTACTATTAGACAAATATTTGCATTTAGCAGTGTTTCTATGCTGAATAAACTTGCATTTCTGCAGTAAATATCTCCATATAAATTTGTGAGTAAATTCAAGTTCTTTTCGCGAAATCCCATAGCCTTTGAGATAATTAAGAAGACCTGAGAAATCCCCCTTATACCACCCTGTACCCCCGCGCATCTCTCACCTCCGGATACTTTTAGTATGCCGTTTAGGGCACTCTCTCCAACAACCGTGCCAAATTTCAAAACTACACCATTATTTAAATTTACAAGTCGCAGAATGGACTACGAGTAGAAGGAAATTTATGAAGGGGAAAGGATGTGAGGGGAGGAAGGGAGCTCGACTGTTCATCAAATAGGTATGTCAGCCTCCCCCCTTCTAGGAAACAAACACTACTACCCTTGCATAATTATTATATAGGCATGAAGCTTTTCTGAGGGTTGTTGATTCAGCACTTTTCATTGATTACAATACAATAAGAAATTTTACAATTACAATAAGAAATTTTAGAAATATTCACTTCTAATTCCTCCTGTATCTTCTAAACCAGTGATGCTACAGAAGTAGTCTAGGACATTTTTGTAGGAAATTCCGTTTAGTTTAATTTCGTAATATCGAGGTACATAAGAAAAACTAAAAACGTCCCCTTTAAACCTTCTCTGTACTCTCCGCGCACTCCCCAGCGGAGGGGACTTTTAGTATGTCGTTGAAGACACTACCCCCAACAACTGTGGCAAATTTCAAAACTACACCATTTTTATCTCTCACAAATAATTTATAACAATTTTTCAAGAAACACTATAGTTCTTTGATAATTATTTAGTTAATTTTCTATTCATCAATTCTTTTAGTTTCCGAAATTTTGAGTAAATTATTAACAAATTTATTTTAAAATTTAATTGATGCCTTATATTTTATTTGCTCCGTGGATGTTAACTGTAAACAATTTTCAGAATTGAAGCGGAATTAAATTAAATTAGCGAAACTATAAAATTAATTTTTAGGGCCCGCAAATTTCTGCTGAAAACCGATTATTGAAAAATAGTTCATCTATTTTTCTAAAATTGAATTACAATTTTAAATATAAATGCCAATATAGATTATTTCCAAATAGAGGTAGAAATTGGAGAAAATTTAAATTATATCGAAGAAAATAAAACAAAAAAGATGGCATTTGATTAATAAAAAAGAATTTTACTTAAGAAAAACGCCATTAATTTTTTAAAATTTATAGCGTTTCATTGAAATGTCAAAACTATTATATGATTTCGAATAAAAGTATACGTTTTTCTCAGTTAAAATCTGCTTCAAATTTAAAAGGTCAATATAGAAATATATAGGTGAGGCATCACTCTCATTAATATTGAAATATTTACGTTTTATTTTAATTTCTAAATAGCTATGAAGATGTTTATCCCAGTTATTTTCTAAATGGACACGTGTTTTCACAGAATTTCTAAATTGCTTCTGTTGTAATTGGTGCCTACTTTCTTGGAAAAGTAATAAACTTTCAATTGCATTCCATTTAGATAATTGAAAAAAAATTATACCAATATTTTTTTCTTGGAGCAACATTCTATAAAAATATTTCAGATAAGGCGAATAATTTTTTTTAGGATTATTTCTATTATGGACTTCAATAAGTAAAATGTAGATACACGTGTTTTGTGAATAAACGTAGTTTTATATTATTTCAACTCGAACTCGAGGCTGATTAATGCAAACTTCTATAGAATTTCCACGTACTGCTTGCAGATTTGAAATGCACGGAATATTTTTAAAAATAAGAGATCTATTTAATAATTAAAAACATCCTTTATCTTAAAAAAGAGATTTCAGTGAGGCACCAACAACAACTATTAAATTCCTAGAATAATTTGTTGTTCAAAAATTGTAGTCGAGAGTTCAAGATTTCAATTTCTCTTGTTGATCTATGAATCAGAACTGACTGGGATTTATAACACCTTTAAAAATCCATATATTTTGTAAACATTGGTTAGTACAAGTTTTATGAAAAGAAATTTTAAATGCCCCCTTACAGAACATTTTGTTCGTCGAACCAGAGACCTGTAAACCAAGTCATGGTCACCAACTATTGTATAGGGTACCCATTAGAGTCTTGAGCCCCTTCTTTAATTCTAGAATATCTACAATTATAGCCATAAAAGTGGTGTCTATGTTTAGTAAAGCGGTTATGAGCAACGTGGTGATGCCACTTACAACACCACCAGCGGAAAAATTTTGAATTAGCGTATTTATCTTGAAATTAGTTAGAGATAAGAGATAATGAAGCAAATTACAAAGCTGTAGAGCTTAATCAATTTCGTAATAAAAGATACCTTGTGCACGTTAATGCTAAGAAGAGGACCCTTGCAACGCCATTTGCTAGGTCGTGAATTTCAGTTTTTGCGAGATTTTGTAGAAATTATACTGAACCGAATTCTGCTACCTCTTGTCATCATTTTAAGCAGAAATTATAATAATATATCAAATTCGGAACGTTGTATACTGTAGCTGACGGAAAGCAGTTTCAAGAAGGATAAATGACCTAGATAACAAGTAGATGCTCCTTTTTTTCACGTTTAGTGTCGTCCAATTTTTAAAGTCGTGTTCAATAAAATACACGCATCACATGTTCTATCTAGACATTAAATTTGTTCAAGGTTTCTTTTCTTACTAAATCAGTTATGCTCTACAGCGTTAATGATTTCTTGTTTTTTGCATCGAGAGCTGTCTTAACAAATTTGAGCGCCCTCGGATACAGTTATTTGGCGCCCCATCAGAGCTTTAACTAGGAATTGGAGCGCCTGCGGCCCAAAGAAAATATTTACCTAAAAACAATTAATATGCGAAGAAAATAAAGAATGAAATATCATATGTGCTCTGATTAATGCTTTACTATTTAGCAAATCGGATCCTTTTCGTATTTAAAATTATAAGTAAACAATTTTTGTTTCAAAATTAAAATAAATTCAGTATAATAACTCTCATAGAAGCCTCCCCACCAAGCCCCACGTTCAACTCTGAATTTCCAAGTAATCTTTTGATTACAAATGAAGTCATGAAAATTGTCGTGCAATAATATCTTAGAAATTTGCTCGAACTCCCTGCTACTCTTCTTAAATGTCTTGGAATTGTCCGAATATATTATCCGGAAATTTCCTCTTCTGGAAATGAACCGTCTAAACTTCATCAAAAAGGATTCCGTAGTCAATGTAGGTGCAAGTTCGAGATACAGAGCTCTTGTAGTAGCGCATGTAAACATAACTATACAAGATTTCTGCATCCCTTCCAAATTTTACACATAAATTGGTCCGACAAAATCAACACCACAGGTATAGAAAGGAGGCGTCTGAGCAATTCCATCTTCAGGTAACTAAGAGGTGAGTTGCTCTGTAGACTTCGCAGAATATCTCCTGCAGATGAGGCATCTTCTTATGATCTTTTACACTATATGGCGACCTTTAGGGATCCAGAAGCGACATATAATTTTTGCTAAAGTTGTGGCAATCCCTCCATGTTTCATGCAGATATACACTCTGTCCCAAAAGTTTATAGAATCTTGTATTTTGCCTATAATTTTTGTTGTATATGATGTATTTCGATGTAACTTACTGTATAGATATGTTATGTCTATTAAATTGAAAAAACAGCAGTTCTATCCCGTATATTTAATACCAATTTTTAAATCGTAGAATAAACTGAAATAACCTGTCCCAAAAGTTTATAGACAAATGCAATTTTATGCAAATATGGTATCAGTAATTACGACGTCGATCTGGAGCCCAATAAATACGTTGTAAGAAAAAGAAAGCGTTCGTTTGTTCTGCTTTTCAAGATGCCTAAAGCGTAGAAGCTCTCTAATGAAGAAGTGAGTAAAATTCTGCATTTGAAATTGCTCTGTAAGACTGTTAAGGAAATATTGAAACCTTTAAATCGTTCTAAAAGCATGATTTATCGTGTAGTAACTCGTAAGACGCCATATGAGTCAAAACCTCGTTCGGGAAGACCACGTGTGACGGATATTCGCAGTGATAGACGGATACAAAGAATGGCTTAAAGTCAGAAAATGTCGGTTCGTGAAATTACTGGGGCTTCCCGGTTGCAAATCTCCAAAAACAATGTTCGTAGATGAATCTGGTTATATGATCCACGCAAAAATGGCTCGCCGATTACCACTTTCAAATCTTCACATTAGTAAGAGATTACAATGGGCTCGTAATCATATGTCATATGGCGATAAATGGATGGCTGTCCTTTTCAGTGATGAAATAAAATGGAACCTCGATGGACCTGACGGGAATATAAAATATTGGCATTATTTACGAAAAGTCCCCTCCCACCGCGTGGATAAATTAGAAGACCACATACCAAATTTCAATTATATGATGTAAGTTACTAAAAGATTTGCACACATCTAAGCAGCCTTTTAGCTTGCCAGCAATATCTCCGATCTGATTGTTATAAATTTACTACCGATATTTGTAGTTGAAAATATCATGCACATTGGCAGAGTGCTTAAGAAATTAAAAAAGCATGAAGAACAGAACTGATGAATCAATTGACACTAATTTTGGTTTGTTACTTTATAACTTTACTTTTAACAACTACTTTCTTTCTGTCAGAGTAAAAATAATGCAAAATCCACTCAGAAAAAAATTCATTACGAAATATACAAAATAAAACTAACCGCAAACAAATATGCAACTCTTATTGAGAAAATGTTTCGGCGTGAAAGAAAAATTGAAAGAAAACACTCCATAATTAATTCACTTTTATTCGAGAAGAATTTGGAAGTGAGCCAAGACAGACCGTATTACGGGAACAGCAGTAACCAGTACGCATGCGTGTAGAGATGACGGATTCTCTTCAAAAGTAAATTATACGGACAGACAGACAGACAATCCTTTGACGGATTTGGCCCAAAATCTTATACGGACCTACATTCATGACGATAAAACTTTGTACCAAATTTTATCCATCTAGCTATTCAGGTTTTTTAGTTATAGTGTTCGCATGACCGCGGTCATACAGACAGACAGACTTCCCGTTGACGGATTTTGTCCAAAATTTGATAGAAACCTACAAGTTATGTTTAAAGACCACATACCAAATTTCATCCCCGTAGCTCTAATAGTTGTCGAGTTATCGTGTTCACAGACACACAGGCAGACATAATTCCAAAATTGTGTTTTTCGGACTCAGGGAGGTCTAAAACGTGGAGATTCGTCAAAATCTCGAGTTCGAATTTTTTGACGATTACAATACTTTCCCTTTGTATACTTCGTATACGAGAAAGTAAAAACTGATAGATTTTCTCTTCGGAGCACAGGGAGTTTTAATTTACACGCGATGTCCTTGTCCACAAACGAACGCATTCGACCATTATCTAACAGCAATCTGGCTTGTGTAATTATAGTGTAATTTCTAAACCCCACATCATCGCAGGTCTGCAGCAAAACGCATGGAAGTTTTCTTTCGGAATGGTAGACAAAACCTGACCATTCTGCTGCCGCCCCATCTCATTCCAATTTATTCTCAGATTATTCCATATGCGACACACTGGCTCTATTCTCCACCTTAAAGCATATTGCTTGGTTGTGTGGACTCCCGCATCTATTACAAGGTCTTCTTCTGAGTCACTGTCTGCTTGTATCTTTACCAAAACAAAAAAAAGCAGAGACCCTTTCTACGCAATACCTTCTTTCTATTGTAGGTATTTCCCACTTTACATGCATACGATTTTTTTTTATGACCCTTACTACAAAATAAACAATGATCCACCAGATCCTCCCCTTTCGAAGTAGCGGCAGCCGTAGCCATGAGCCGTAGAGTTCCACTTCATGGTATTACGATGCATAGGGGGTTTGTGCAACTTTAAACCGTGATTTAGAACCCGAAATGGGAAACAATGCATTCTTTTCCTAGCATTCCAATTCTGTTTTAATAAATTTTAACAATTTTTCTATGTTATAATTGGCAGAATAATCCGTGTTTCTTCGATTAAATTCCAATGTAATTTCGGGGAGCAAAAATTTCAGAAGTGCAGAGAATAACACTGAACTGTAAGCCTCTGGTTTCACATCTAGGGATTTTAAGCTGCAAACCTAAATTTCCAAAATATTATATAAATGTCTGAGTTTGACTATATCATCAGATCTATACACAGGGGCGAGATTTAGCAATGTATTCATATGAGCGTGTATGACTATATAACGGCGACCGAATCTATTTTTCAAAATTTCTACAATGGAATCATAGTTTTCATCAGAAATCGAAAATCCCTCAATTTCGCTCAGAGCATTTGCGGATAAATAAGTCAATTTTTTCAACTTAAGACAGAAATGTATTATCGTGAATCGCGACTCTAAAGGAATTACAAAAGCTATTCCAATAAATATCGCCATTGAATTTAGAAACAGTCAGTTTAGGCAGGTGGACAACTTGTTTATTATCATTCATAGATTCAGTACTACCTGTGAATTCATTCAGTTTTCTTTCAGCCCTGAATTGCTAAACATTTATCCTTTCGGCGTAACCTGCGACCCCTAGAATTCCGCTTCAAATGAATCAGAGTCTAACAACTCTTCAATTTCTAAATGCAATTTACCCAACTCTTCCGCTTTAATCTATATGTATAAAACTCAACGTATGCATATATATATATATATATATATATATATATATATATATATATATATATATATATATATATATATATATATATATATATATATATATGTTTGTTCCAGCATCACTACAAAATAAATGCACTATCTGTAATGAAACTTGGTTCACAGGTTCCTCATTAGTCAACTTGAAATACTGTAGGGGTAAATAAGATCTAACCCAGATTCTAAGGGCAGAGTGTTCCAAAATCTCCAAAATACACGTAATAAATTGACCGGTTGACATACTTGGCGATTTTGATGAAATTTAGTATACAGATTCCTCATTAGCCGATTGATTTTGACTAAATAAGCCCAAACCCAGGCCTTCAGGGCAGAGTGGGCCAAAATACATGTAACTTATAGGCCGGTTGACATGTTTCGCGATTTTGATGAAACTCGGTACACAGGTTTCTAATTAACTTATAGGCCGGTTGACATGTTTCGCGATTTTGATAAAACTCGGTACACAAGTTTCTAATTAGCCGATTTGAAGATCTGTAGGGGTAAATAAGCTCAAACCCGGGACTTCAGGGCTGGGTGGGCCAAAGTATCCAAAATATATATATTAAAAATAGGCCGATTGACACAATTGCCGATTTGAGTTGCTTGGGCGATTTTTATGAAAATTGGTGCATATACTTCTAATTAGGCAATTAAAATTATTATAGGAGTAAATAAACAGTAATTCAATCCATCAGGGTTTTGGCCAAAGCCATTTTGATACATTTAATAAATGGGTCGATTGGCATAAAACATGATATAAGTGGGACAATTTTTATGACTGTGAGTACATATATTCCTGTTAGACTGACTAAAAGTAGTTTTTGGGTAAATAAGTGGTAATCCATTTCTTCAGAGAAAGATGGAGCAAAATTGTAAAAATACACTTAAATAGTAGGACCGATTAACATGCTGTTGGATGACTATTTTGACGATATTTTGTACATATGTTTCTCAGAGCCTGATTAAAAACACTCTATGCGTAAATAAATTCTAACCCAATTCCTTTAGAGGGTGGCGTTAAGTCGTTTAAATACCTCTAACAAAAAGGCCGATTGACATGAAATTTGATACATATAGGGAAATTTTGACACAGGGTACACATGTTCCTCTCAGGCTGACTAAAAGTACTGTAAGAGTAATAAATGCTAATCCAATTCCTCAGATTAGACTGGTAAAAATCCTCAAAATACGTGTAAAGCTTTGGTCCGATTAGCATACTGTTGGATACGGCTAGGGAAATTTTGATGAATTTTGGTACATATACTTCTAATTAGCCAATTAAAAATATTGTAGGGCCAAATAAACGTTAATCTAATCTATGAGGTTAGGGTAGGAAAAAGTCGCTTGATGGCAATTTGATGAAATATTATACGTATATTTCTCACAAACCAAATAAATACATCTTAACACAAATACTTACTCAATACCTCAAGTAGAGTGAAGCAAAGACACAAGACGATTGCCACGAAATTCGATACTGCTGGAGTTATTTTGTTTAAACTTTAGTTCGTATATTTCTTTGCAACTGACATGAAGCACTTTTGGGGGTAAATAAGCCCTAAGGCTGTCCTTCAGCGTAGACTGTGATAATGTCTCTTAAATGCACGTAAAAAAAGGATTGATCGAAATGAATCATAACTCGCAGGTTTCAACATGTCGAACTGAAAATATCGAGGGGTGAAATGTTTTTAAATCAATCCTTTAAGGAGATAAATACCGATAAGATATGGGGAAGTGTTTAATTTGAATGGCTGGAGCAGTTTTGGCGAAACATGTTTCATTAGTTGATTTAGACACGTTAATTGTTAAAATATTTTTTTAAAAAATGACTCCAACATTGTTCAACAACAGAAAAAAAGAATACTGTATCGAGAAATGTGCCCTATATCGCACTAATCTGGGTTGGGTGGAGGTATGTCATTGAAATACATTGAGCAAATGAACCAATTAGCGTGAAGGGTTTTTGGCAGGGTTCCTAAAATAAAGAGAATTATTTTTTCGAAATACACTTCCATATTTTCTTTGTTTATTGAAGATTCATGACATATTTTTAAAAAAACGATGAGATAACAATAATTCAAAACTATTAATAGTACACATATGTACATTGTAAAAACTTACTCCACAATGGTTAACCACAAGCACTCTCCTTGCTACTGACTGCAGACACTCCAGTGATCCACGAGGAAGCCACGCAAATGAGAGCTACCATCCAGAGTGAGAAAAGCGAGGTTTTATCTGCGGTTCTTTTAAAATTCGAATACAATAACTTACCTCCTGTAACAGCTAACTCTGTTTTCCCTAAATAATGCCAAAGGGAATGTTTTCCTCACTCTTGTTTTATACGCTTCCACAATATGAGACGTTTTGTATTTAGCTCCGTCGTATCATGAAGAGATTAAATTATATATTTTGAACCTCCTCCCTTTGTCCATTTGAATCCAAAATTTGTCACATTTACAATTTTGATTCCAAGACTACATTATCTAGTCTGTTGCGTTTTTTAAGTTATTGAATTACTAGCCACCTCGGCGACCAGCTTGTTCGCCATGTTCGCAACCATAACCTTTCAGCTTATGTTTCTTAATATAAGCAAAGTAATATCTTGGAGAGCTTTGTTTATAGATTTCAAAAAAATTTTGAAGGAATAAAATATGAAAGCAAAATATATCAGGGTATTATCTCAAATTACAACATTAAAAGATAAATACGCGATTAAATATTTGTTTAAACAATGAAAATGGTTTGAACTGCGATATAGCAATGAAAAGTATTGCTGTAAATTGTATCAAAAATATTTTTAAAAATTTATTAAAATTCAAGAATACATTGTACGGCAACTTAATTGATAGTATTAAAACAATAATTTGTTCACTTTTAGATGGTGTAAAAGTGATTTTTGTGCTCTAATATTTTCGGAAGTTATTAGGAAAAAACGCCAAAATTTCGCTTAATTTTTAATTAAAATTTCAAAACAGCTACATTCCTACCCTACAAAGTACGTTTGTGCCAAATTGCGTAGCTCTACTTCCAGCGGTCTACCTTGTAGAGCGCCAACACACACACACACAAACATTCTCCTTTATTATTAGTAGAGATGATGTACATGGATAGACACAGAGAGTTCGGCAGGCACATGTAATCCTAAATTTGACCTAGATCTACATTTTTAGTGATACAACCAGGTATCCAAATTCGCCATATAGCTCGTTGCCGTTTTGAGTTACCATGTTGATATACAAATGGGCGGATAGATAGAATTCTGAATGAAAAATTTTGTCCAAATTTCGGTACAAATCTCATTCTTATGGAATGACCATATACGAAATCTAATTCGTCTACCTCTTTTTGCTTCTTAGCTAATGTGTTCAGAGACAGACGGCCGTAATTCTAATTCTTTTTCAGACTCATAGTAGTCTAAAACGTAGAGATTCAAAAAATCTTGAAATAGGATGTTTTTTAAGACAATTACAATACTTTTCCTTCTGATACTGTAAAGTAAGACTAAATGGGCAACAAATTTGATTTTTTATTTTCATTTCTCTCAGTTGGTTAATTAATTATTTCTTGGCAATAAAACAGTATTTAGTGATTTAACGAGAAGTGATTACATTTTATATTAAGTTTTTACAAATTAATTTAAAAGATTTATTTTATATTGATGAAAGATTAAAGATATTTAAAATCTTAACTATTATTCTAAGTTTAAACATATTTTAATGAACTTTATTTGAAATCGAGCAGGTGGCTAAGCTAATAATTGTTCATAGTTTCGCTTATGAACATAGATTAACAAAATAATGTGCGTCAGCAGTTTACGTGTATGGGCACAAACGAAACACAAACGTTTGACGAATCATCAATGATGTTTTGATTTCCATGGAAACGTAAAGTTTGGTTTATGGGATTCTGAAACTAGTCTGAACAATGTAGGTCATGAAATAGTTTTTACAGACATTATCTGGTGCCTTTCAAATATAGTTCTACTTGCTACTATATTTTTTTCGATATTCTCTTCTGCATAGAAAGTCAATGTACGTTGTCAGGGTATCACTATCAGTGTTAGGAGACGCATTTATGGTTAATGAAAACTCAAATCTTTCAAAATGAATATTTATTCCGTGCTTTTTTTTCTCTTTTTGCTTTGTTATGAATATTAATCTTTACGGATGAAATATAGATTTTTTATTTCCCCAGTGAATTATTGCGATATTTATAAAGATCATTTGACTTGATTTTTTTCGTGTTTGAAAAGATGAAAAGTTGTAATCGAGTTTTCACTCCCTCACTGAAGATTGAAATTATTTACAGTTTATGTTCTGAATGATTATATACTACTTTAATTTTCACAGAACTCAATTATCAGTTAATCGATTGATGTGGCTAAATTTTGATTCCATACGTGTGAGCCATTGAGAAAAAATTGATTTTCAGATCCCATTAAAAATTAGACTAAAAAGTTGAAAATAATTAAAATAAAAATATTCTACTTTATTTGACACTAAGAAAAGTGTGTTATTTAATAATCTTTTCATCGAATTTATTTCAGAAACGAAATATTGCGAATAGTATTAAATTAAATATTCAGAATATTTTAATGAATTAATTTTGATTCATGAGAGTGCTGTTGGGAGCTGAAATGCATTAAAATTCTAATTGGTAAGAAAGATATTCATACATACCTGTTGTAAATAACTAAGCATTTGTTTGACACCAAAATGAAATTCAGCTACTTCGTTGAATCATGTTATTTATTCCACCTTTTTTCGTAAAAATATGTGAAGATCAATATTCCAAGGCAATATTGTTAACTTTTTATCACAAAATTTATTTTAAGCTAGTATTTTTTTTTTATTTTTCAGTGCAATAATTACATTTCAGTTCATTAATTACAAAGTCTCCTGTAGTAATGTATTAATTTATCTTTACTTTCAATAAAAAAATAAAGAAAAATATCCAGTTCATTATGAAAAATGTACATAGGAATATCTTTTCCTTAAATTTATGTATTTATCTGACAGATTATTATACAGAACTTGGGATTATTCCTATGAAAATCATTTGTGTTGAAGGAAATAAAATAAAAACAGAGAGGTACGATAAAAGTATGTAACTTCCAATTTTAATGCTGCGATACAAAACGAAAGACAGAACCCCCCCCCCCCCCCAAATCTTAGGTACAGAGATTTTATCTCTGAATTCCCGATAAAAAAATGCATCCAAAATACCGTGCAGATGTAATTTCTATTTTTCAAAGTTCCACAATCAGTGGAAAATAAGCATGCTAAAAAAGCTTTACATATGCTATCGTATTAAAATTATCGCACAAAATTGTAATAAAATCAAGTTGAATAATTTCATGTCGAAAATTGGCCTCTCAGTTTTCATGAGCAATTTAATTTTATTAAGAGTAATTTTTTTCACTTTCACTCACTTTTTTGAATCTACGCTTGTTAAGAAGTGATTTTTTTTATTTCTTAGCTTCAAGAACAGTTTTTTCCTGCAATCCATATTTGTATGAATTCGCTGATTGATTTATTATCTAATTCGAAAAAGCATATTTGTAATTATTTGCCATTTCTGAAAACGCACAGAAATCTCAAAAATATTTCTTTTGCCTTTGAGCTAAAAAAAGGAAAAAATCTGCATTCGTGTCAAGAGAAAAAATTTCTAAAATAAACTATTAATTTTAATAAATTCCAAATCAAAATTTAAAATATCATGCGGTTGACATCTTTTTAGCTCTCAATAAATATAAATTAAAATTTCTGGATTTCCCTGGCTGATGACCCTAATAAATATTTGCATTAGCAATTATTGCTTCGTTCCGTTACGTGTGCTAGCGAACAAGTTGTGAAAATGCATGTGTGGAAGTATAACAGGATAAATACTCTGCATAGGTTAGCTATTTACTAATATATAAGTCTTAAAAAATTTTAAAATTATTTACAATTTTCTTTTCAGATTATACGTCTTTTCATTTATACTTCGTTTTACGATCCCTGAAAGACAGTATAAACGGTGCTTTACTGTATATGGCATTAAATAATTTTTTTATTTTTTTTATTTAAGAATGTTTAAATGAAAATAAATTCACTGTAATTTAATCCATACTCACATTAAAGCTTATCTTTGGGAGATTTTATTCAGAATTGTTTTTTTTCCAAGGGACAAATTTGTGTTAAAAATTTGATAATCCTCGATCACAAAGCATTTCCATTTGTTATTAATAAAACAAATACTTGAAACAAATATATTTTACTGATTTATACGAAAACAGCTGATTCTTTCTATTCATATAAATTTTGCACCAGATATAATATTTCCTTGGAAAATCCCTTTATCGCTACTTAAAATTTGTTGATTTCGATTATTTGGTTTGCCTGAGTTTGATGTACACGGCTTTACGCTTCAAAACTGACAAAAAAATTACAATTTGTGTTCTACGAAGACTTCCTTACAGCACCTTATTGAATCACAAATTAATTTGAAACTTTAAATAAGGTTTCCCATTGTGATTTAAAACACTTACAAAAATATCTGAATAGTAAATTATTCAGCATGAAGCAATGTCTGCAAAAGTTTTGAGAAAAGAGTATATTAAAATTCAAAATCAATAGATAATATTTTTAAAGCATTTATTGTTGTTTGTGATATTTATAAATATATATATAATTACCCGTCATTTCAGAAAGTCTGATTTAATTCAAATCATTTAGTAAAAGTACTTTGGATATGGACATCCATTTGGGATGATCCATATTATAAAATTAAAATTAAATTCTGTTGCTTGAAATTGTGCATATAACAACCGAAGGGAATTTTAGTGATGCTTTTCTTATACACTTTTTAAAATCTACTAAAAGAAGCTTGACCTTAAAAGTTTTATTTGAGAAAAAACTTGAGCTTTTTTTATGCTTAAAAATCAATAAAATGGTATTAAGAAGCTATCTTCATCATAAGTCA
>BGPR01001989.1:27723-66274 GCA_013235015.1 Araneus ventricosus | reverse complement strand
AGAAGATATTTTCACGGAAAGACGAATTAAGTATCAAAAAAAAAAAAATCTCAAAGATCCCCTAAACTCATCAAATAAACAAAGTTCCAAAAGATATCCTGGATTCATCAAATAAACATTGGTCTGAAATATTTTTCTAATGTGTATTACAGGAATTACAGTTATTCTTCACAAAAAAAGCAATTTTATTCAAGAAAGAAGGTAATATGGACCGAAAAAGTAAAGAAATTTACTAGAAGAATAAGAAAGAAAATATAACTCAATGTTTTTAAAACGTTGTCATGTATTCAAGACAACTGCCATAATTTTTTTAATTAAAACAAATGTGAACAAATTAGTATAAGTATTATATATTTACAAATCAATGATGCTTCAAGATCGAGAAAATTGCAATTCCGGTATGCAGAATCTGATTGATAGGAAACTGGGACGTTCTAAGTGTCAAAAAAACGATTTTAGTAAGTCTCTAAAATGGGCGACATTCACCGATTGAAATCTTTAACCCTCTCCCAGGCAAGCGGTCTAGGCAGTCAAAATTTCCCCTAACAGCGACTAAAGGCCGGTCTGGGGAGGGTTGGCTTCTTTTGAGGGAGGGAGGTTCTGAGATCGCAATTGACAAGCGCAGTGGGTCCAATTATCCTTGGCAACCGGCCCATTCCTCTATAGGGAAGGTTCAGCAAAGGAGGGGATGGGGTAAATGGCCAGGTTGGAGAGGTCCAATTCATGTCGCTTCCTCCCAAAACTCCCGTTTTTATCGGACTAGAAGAAAAAAGTCCCTGGGATTAAAGAGTTAAACTATAGGTTTGAAAAGCAGAAAGCTCATAAATCAGCTTTTAAATACTATATTTTTTAATAGGAAGCATCTATGATAAAATATGCAGTTTTTGCAGTTTCTCAAAACATGTCTTTTCAACTTTCGCGCGCGTAGCACAATTTTTTATTCCTTCTTGTAAATTATACTATAACTGTTATATGCATCATTCATCTATAAAACGTTAATCCATATGAATGAGATACGATTCCACGGAGATCAAATATAATTTATACACTTCTAACCAGATGACTCCACCTCTACTGTAGTTAAGATACAGCATCAGTCATCTAATTATAGAGGTTCGAATTTCAGACTAAGTGTTGGCGATTAAAGTGTTAAATCTATTTTTATTTATTTTTTGGTTGTGTATTTCTAAGAGTATATTCACAGTGAAAATATCACTGATTTTCAGATTTTCAAATTACAGTAAAGCACCGTTTAAACATTTCTCATTTATACGTCGTTTCATCGACCCGTTCATTCCTATCCATTTTAATGGTAAATTGCTTCGTTACGCCGTTTCCCAAATTCTAAAATCTCAATTTTCTGCCTTAATTTAATTCTCCGTTCTTTGCTTTTCCACGAATGGGGTGGATAAGGTGATGAAGAAGAAATGTGAAGAAGTCATTCCATCTTCATGTAAAGACCAATGGACTCGATTGAAACTCTTCAAACTGATTTTGTGTAAGAAACTAGTGAAAAAAAAAACCATTCATTGTTCATTATCCGATTCTTAGTGCTGTAGTAATGCTTACAGACATTCCTGCCAGTCAAGAAGTCAAAGTCTCTACAAATCCAGGTTATAATATCGAAAATTTGAAAAAGTTTTAAAATTCTATTGTTTCTAAAATTGATCGTATTCAAACGATCCCGGTTATAATATCGAAAATTTGAAAAAGTTTTAGAATTCTATTGTTTCTAAAATTGATCGTATTCAAACGATATGAATTTTAGTGACCCTTTTTAAATGCACTTCAAAAATTCTACCTCAAAAAGTTTATTCTTAAAAGTTTTATTTGAGAAAAGAACAAACCTTTTTAATGCAAAATATTACTAAAAATGGTAATAATAAGCTATCTTCATCATGAGTCAAAGTCTCTACAAATCCAGGTTATAATATCGAAAATTTGAAAAAGAGTGTCCAATTTCTGCAAAGAAAAAGTCCTCGGAACTACCTTGGGCAAGGCTCCAGGCTGGCCGCAGAGAAGAGACGCCAACACCCAGGCTATAAAAAGAAACGGGAAAATTTGGATAATCACGAATGTTTGAGGGAGATCGATTCCTTGGCGCAGCCTTCGTCCCGAATGGAATTCGAAGGTGGATGAGACGAATTTCATTTTCAAAACTTCTTCCAGCATTTCATCATCAAAATGCAAATTCGCTCCTGGTGTCAGAAAAATGTCTGCCTTTTATTAGAGAACGCTGGATTTTGGGAAAATGAATTTTTATCAAGGAGATTTACCTTGAGGGTTCAAAAACTCAATAAATCAAAGAACTTTATTTTTACTTCGGATTTTTTGGTGTAGACTGATTGGAGTGAAATATGAAAAGAATAAATTTCACCTAACCTGATCCAGGAATATAAATTACTTTATTATTGGGGAACTTTTTTTCTGGGGAAATATTAGGCCAGCAGTTTGTTTCAGAAAGGTGGTCATGGATTTTGTATGTTTATAACTAAAGAATATATTTCTCAAGAACAAAGTTAGCTTCTTTTAATATATGTTGGTATGTTTAATGGGGTCAATACAAGTAACGTCATAGTCATGTTACAAACGTGACTGAGCTTAACATCTAATACCGCTCACAGTTTTATGACTGTATATCCTTTTTCTTCATGCATAATACACAATGGATTCTGAAATTTAATTGACACGGCAAATTTGATGCATGTCGTGTGAGCATGAATTGACTCCATTGCGCACAAATATACGGCAAGGAGTAAATAGAATGTCCTAAACATTTCAGTAAATTTACATGCCTTCATAATCATGTAACAACATTAGTCTTACTTTTTACAATTTTAAGTTACTTGTATTTGCAATGCTAAATGCAGCCAAAAATTCGTATCAGCTCCTTAAAAATACTTTCAAATCATCTTTTTCTAGATAATTAGAATTTTATTACATCTTCGGCTTTTAAGTTCGCAAACAAACAAAGAGAATTTGTTCTTCCAACTCTACAAGAAATATAGTTTTATACCATTGTACTACATCTTTGAATTAGCAATATTCTTTTTTATCTTTATTATAAATGGCAACTTTTTTATATAAGGAACGAAAAAAAAATTGATTTACTGCAATGCCTTAAAATCCCAGTTTCTGTTAGTGAGAAATCTCTTATGAGTCAAATTTAAAATCGTTTGCTTCTTTTCTCTGAAATAGCAAATTTTTTTTCTTACATCTATGACAGATTCCAAAAATTTTTTAAAAAGACTGAGAAAAATCAATTTTATTAACCCTCTAAACACCAAATCAATTTCATTTAATAGCTTTAAGGTATACAAAGATGAGCTTTTAAAACATACAAACCGGTTGTTGTTGTTTTTTGGCATCTGATCAAATTTCTGAAAGCTTAAGAATATTTTATTATAAATCCAAAAATAATATACAAGCAGGCATCAATTATCTTATGAAAAAGTTTCGACCACTTAGAGAATTAAAGTTTCATATCAGCCTAACTTCGTGTTAACCAGCTGTGTTCAATAAGAAGAAAAAAAAATTCACACCTTTGAATTGGCAAAACCTTTCTCAAGTATTTTTCACCAAATATGAATTTTAAAAAAATCGATTTTGCTACAATAACAGCTACACCTTAACCAACCCAGCTCCATGGTAATTATCATAATTACTCACTGACCCTTGATGGCCAAACGTCCTCCCGTAATGAGCCCTAATGCTCTTGACCCTTCCCTCCGCAACAGCAAAAATTGCGCTCGTCCATTTTCCTTTCCGCAGTCTAAGTGCTCCGACGGCGTTATTGCGGGACTTTTAAGAGTGTCCCACGACTATCAATAGGCGTTGCCGTGCGTGACTCGCCCGTTGCCAGGTCTACCCCCTTACTCACCGTTGCAGGTGCAGTGCGAGTCGCAAGACACACCGTGTCTGACTAGCGCTGGTTGAAGCATGCCGAATCGGGTCTGGAGCAACTTTTAATGTGGACGTGTCTTGTGGCTTCGCTGAGTTGATGTAAAATGTTTATTGAAGAGTGTTTATTTTAGCCAGGAAAAGTACAGGGCGATGGTGAGAATTAAATATGGGAAGTGTCGATAGTGTGCCAGTGTTGGACTCGGTGTGAGATTTTTTTTAGGTCATTAAGAAATGAATACCTATCGATGAAATGCCTCGATAAAAGTATTCAAATTTGCTCAAGTTTACTTTTTGGTAAGAAAATGGTGAGTTGATGAAGTCTTGTTTGTAGCTGTCGCATCGAGTTATTTGTGAATTGTATCTAAAGGTAATTTTTCAGTACCGGCATCGAGGAAATCAATACTTTCAAACTTTTCTAGAAAGTTAAGGAGAGGGATAAGTATACATCTTTAACAAACTTGTAGGTAAAGGAGATGTGAATATTTCGATGAGGAAGATTTCTTCATAATTTTTTTGCATTAAGAATATTTTGATACATCAAAAATGAAAATGTCAAAAACTGCCACCATTATAAATTTGTATAACTGCCAAAGAATGGAATATATTTCAAAAGTATTTTCAAAAATCACGTATATTCTTTCAAAGCATATAGAAAGGTATACTTAGCATTTATAGAACAGTATTCCATTCTACAAAGAAATGCGCTATTTATAAATTTGAAAACACTGCGAACTTTTGAAAATACTTCTTCAAGCTTTTCTGTCAGTATTCTTATATCTGTAGACTTTAATTGTCTTTTTTATAACAAGATATTAAAATTATTGTATCTTAGCACTTAGTAATTTAGAGCACTAAAGTAATCTTATTATTGAATTAGAATTCGATAAAAAAAAAGCCTTCTATGCTATGCAAAACAGAAACTAGAGTTTTTCTATTAAAGATTTATCATGGCTTGGAATCTATTTCTTAGGAGAATGTTATATATTTAAAAGAAATATATATACTTAAAAATTAGGCAATTTTGAATGTGTTCTGCTTAAATCAGTGCTGTGATATACTCTAAGTGTTTGCGATATAGGTTATATTTCCTCTTAATTGCCAAACGTGAGTCCATAAAATCAGGATAAGTGCCATTTTCTACGGAGCTAAGTGGTACTTAGTGAGTTTATATTTCCTTTATTCTAGGAACTACAGTCTTGAATATACACTTGCTTTTGCAATTCTTGCGTAGAAAAGCCTGGGATTCTGTTTACGTTTTTGTTCTAAGT
Organism: Araneus ventricosus; assembly: GCA_013235015.1. Lineage (NCBI taxonomy): Eukaryota > Metazoa > Arthropoda > Arachnida > Araneae > Araneidae > Araneus > Araneus ventricosus. The sequence continues at coordinate 61,103 of BGPR01001989.1, read as the reverse complement.
CTGCTTTAAATGTAAACATTTCTCAGTATATTTGGATTAGGAAAGAACACGATATTTTATTACTTATACCAGAAAAATTCGAGGCTGTTAAACGTCCTTAACTTCTCTTAGCTTATGGATTATATATTGTTTCTGAAAACTGAATTTAATCTTAGCAAAAAGTCTTGGAAATGATCATCACTTAATACTTAGCCCTTTTAGTTTATTTTATATAGTTTTTGATGTTTTAGAAAAGGTACTATCGTACTATTGTAATGTCTATTTCAACGGCAAATTTCTGTTGAAAAATCCTTAAGGTTCAGACTAGTTGTGTAACATAAAATATATTTACTAATTAATTAATAAAGTTAGACAAATTTGCCTCGATGTTTTTTTTAATTCGAATATTTTGAGATCATAATGAAATATATAATGTAAGAAGTAATATTTCATTAAATTTATAAAAAAAACACTTTCTCTCATATCCCTGCGGGAATCGTAGCTCTTTTGTTTAAACTGTTTCATTATAAGGAATCTTTTGTCGTGTGGCAGCGAGAATCGTAATTCTTGCATCAAATTATAAATTAGCACTTGCTCTCGTTTCCCAACGAGAATAATTGTTGCTGCCATCAAAAATTAGCACTTGCTCTCGTTTTTCAACGAGAATCATTGTTGCTATATTTGCAAATTAACACTTGATCTCGTTTTTCAACGAGAATCATTGCTGCAAACATCTTCGTAAAATAGCACTTGACCTCGCATTCGTGCGAGATTCATTGTTGCAGTTTCACATTTGAAAATAATCAATGTTTTCCAAGAAAACAAGTGATCTATTTAGTTAACTAAAATCCATAAGAGCAGTTTCAAAAAACGTTTATTTAGACATTGTTTCTTGGATAACCAACCTGACTTTTCATCCAGAAAATATTTCTGCTGAATAGGAAATAATCCACCACTATTTGTATTTTTGTGAATATTTTCTTGTAAATCCAAGAAATAGGAAGAATTGACAAATAAAAAATCTCTAATTAGACTTACAAATCTACACCATTGTAATAAAAGGGGATTTGCAATTGTGAAAAAGCACTTGCTCTCGTAAGTCCGCGAGAATCATAGTTGCTTTTAGAAGTTTCTTTTCCATTTTCTTTGCTCGAAAGCACTTGACCTCGTAATAATATGAGACTCATTGTTGCTGAAATCAAAGAAACTGTTATAATCCAAGAAAATTAATCTACTGTTGACATATTTATTGCACGGATACAATAATAAGATCCCAAGAATAGTGTTAAAAACAGTTTAGAAATCAAGATCTCATGATTTTTGCCAATATTGCATTGCATTACTGAAACTTAAGAAACCACACTTCTGCCTCAGTTTATCATATTCTGAAATTCTTTCAATATATGAGAAGTGATAGTTACCAGCAATGAATTCAAAAGAACGTTTCAAACGAATATGGATGTTCTGTGTTCGAAAGACGTTGTATTTTTCTGGATTCATCCATAAAGTACAGTGAATCTTCAAGCCCTGATTTGAGTCAGACATTCGTCGATTTCGAGCTGACGAACTGTTGACTTTCATCTAGAAAAGTTAAAAGTTAAACTAAACAAGTTGAGTTGTTTAATAAGTCTGAAACACTCAGTAACTAATCTGAAATCCTTTCAAGATGTCAATGAATGGACTGGACAATAAAAACAGGAATGCGATTCCATACAGGTACGTTTCTTTTGCATTACTATTTAAAAGTGTACTAATGTGTTTTAGATGAAATTTCAACTGAGTTACAACTTTACAATGATATCAGAAAATAAGTAAATCAATTACATTTGAAGAAAATCTAAATTCAGACTATTTTAGATTCACTTTAAGTTTGTTATTGAAGTTTTTTTCTGATACTGTTTTAAACTCGTAATTGATATTTCAACTCAGTTATAATTTAGTAATGGTATCAGAAACATTTTGATCAATCGCATATAAAGAGAATCTAAAATAGCAAAAAGTTAATTTTCTCAAGATTTTATGATTCGTTGGAAACGAAAAAATGCATATATAAAAATCATAATCTGAATATTTCATTCTGACATCTTCGGGTTCAAGTTTAATATCTTAAAATTTTAATTTATCAGCGCGAATTCTAGGAAACAGATAACTATATCCTAGAATTCAGATACTTAAAAATGAAAGAAAATCATTTAAATCTATTATTTCTGTTTCATCCAGTAATATTAAAATTAAGAGGAAATAAATTATTTTTAGAACATATTTAATATGATATTTAATGAAATCTGAGCATTTTTAATGAAATCTTATCATGTGATTCTCCCCTTCAAAATGAAAGACTGAAAACGTGAAACGTGACTGAAGAAGTGAATGAAAGACTATGTTGGTTATTAATAACAAATTGAGATGTTTGAATAATTTAGTGCAATTACGAAATTTCGTCATTCAAAGTCTAAAAAAAAATATGACAAGTGATACCAGATATTACGACGACGATTTAAAAATGTATTGAAGTTCTATAATTGCCTATTCCTGAAAATTTGATAACATGGGATCTCATTTGGCTTCTAATCACCAAAATGTCTTTTAAATAGATAGACTCTCTATTATTGATTCGCTTGATTTCGCATTGATTTTTAATTTGTAATTTTACATTACTACTAAAGTAGTTTAATTAGTTAATTAGTAATTTTGAATTGCTACTAAACATAATTAAACTTTTCATAAAATAAACCATTCTCAAAAGTTAGTTAAGCTCAATTAAGACCAGCTAAAATTATTCGTTAAGTCAAGTTCCCAGAAATCAAAATTTCAAACAATATGTGATTTCTATTTTCGGTGTATAATCTATATTATTAAATAAAATATTTCTCAGCACTTCATTAACAAATATAACATCTAACAAATATATTCAGAATTCCGAAACACAGAAGCACTAAATTTCTGTTGAAATTTTAAACGAATTCTCATAAAAAAATAATTGGAAGCAACCACTGCTATAAAATGCAAGAGTAACCCAGACAATAAATATTAAAGATACGTATTCACTCTTAATAAAAGTTGCAAAAGCTGTTTATAGGTCAAAACTTATTGCTAGAACTCTAATTACTACTGATTCAATCTGCCTTAAAAAGTCCTTTTACGCCATTTATCCTTTCATATGACATTTTAAGACATAAAAAGTCATGCAAGTTGTAAGAACTTATTGAAACTAGTAAATGGTACCATTTATTATTTGCTACTTATAAATAATATCCACAGAAAATAAAGTAACTGCTAGAGATTTTACGAAATAAGTAACAGTTAATAAATTAAATTTGTAGTGTCTTTTGCGCGAAAACAAAATTGGCAAGGGATACTTTATTTTTTTAAGAAGAATGTTAATTGAATCATAAATAACATATAATGATTTATATTCAGAAATAAACACGATTTTTCCTTGTAACAAATGTGTTTAAAAATAATAAAGCTTAAAAATAATAATTCCTGAATAAAGTAGAATTATGATAAATAATATCTCATTTCTGTATGAATTACTACAGAAAGAAAAGCATTAACTGTACCGAAAATTCTACTCATTTTTATTCTAAAATCATTCATTCATCGTGGCGATAACTTCACGCTTCATTTTGTCGCAGACAAAACATAGACCAAATGATCTCTTCTGCTTTGTTAACTGAAGCTTACAACGAGTTCTCACTTGAAATAACAGCTCTCGAAAATGAGTTCCGTTATGGAGTGATGGGTTTTTGCGGTTATTAAGCACTATCTGACTGAATTCGGATGGGCCTACTTCATTTGTTGGGTTTTACTGAAATGTTGGTTTCAAATTTGTTATTTCTAGGCTCAAATTTTGAGCAATGAAAAACAGTGAAAAATTAAAGTAAATAAAAGTACATAGAGTTACTCTTAAATTTTGAAAATATTGTCAATTGTATGAAAATTAATAAAACCCGTATCAAAATCGCAACATTTGCAAGAAATTGTTATTTAATATTGATTTAAATTATTTAATATAACGTATTTTAAAAAAATTATATGTGTTGACTTCTATAGTCATTTTGAGTCTTCGTTAAACTTATTATTTCTAGACATATTTGAAGGGGCATACTGAAATATCGTTTTTAAACATGTTAATAAAAGTATATATAAATAATTGAGTTATAGCAAAATTCAATGAATAAAAACGTATAGAGTTACTCTTAACTTTTGAAAATATCGCCAAATGTAGGAATGTTCATAAAACGCAAGTGCGAAATTTTAATATTTCTATTAAATTGTTATTTCATTTTAGCTTAGGACGACATAGTTTGAAAAACATGTGCGCTGGCTTTCTCTACATTTCTAAATTACCTTATAATATTAAATTTCTAATAAAAATATATGTCGTTTACAATGCATGGTTTACCAGGAAAATTAACGAAATAGTATAATCATGCTACAGTAACTAATGCGATGATAGTTTCGAAAAATTGCGAGTTTACGAAAATGAATTGATAATGCCCCTATGATTATAAATTTATTATAATAAAATATTATCAATAGCTATAATATTTTATTATATTCAATGAGAAATATGTGAAAAATTTTTATATTCAGTATTTGATAAATTTAATATATCCAAAAAACTGAACTCTGTCTTTTACTAACTCTATTCATAACTAATATAACACTTTTCAAAAACCTTTACTCTGTTTGACAAACATTGTGAAGGAGTTCAAACACTATTTCAACAGAAGGATAAAAACTGAGAGAGAATAGTTAGACAAATTCGTATAAAACTTTTTTAAAAGTTTTACCGTCTCTATAAATTATTAGTGTGTAAATTCCAGCAGAAAGTTTTAAAAACTTCTGAAGTCGTGATTCATTATTATGAAAAAATTTTTCTGTTCCTTAGCAAATTACCAAGAATTCCATATAAAAATATTAGAACTAATTTTAAAAACCTAGATCACTCTTTTATTGAAACTCAAGTTGTAAGAACTTTATTCATGTGAGAGGTTACATATTTTCTAATTAAGTTTTATATAAATAAAGAATTTCGAAAAAATTTTATCAATCCTCGCAACTCTTGGCTCAAAGAGAATCAGTAAAATTGATCCTATGTTTTAACAAAGTATTTTAATAATAATAATAATAATAAAACTTCAAATGAAAGTAGTATCAAATTTATATTTATCGTTGACGCCAAATACATCCAGATATACAGGGTGGTAAAAAATTAATGGACTCATTTCAAAAATTAATTTTAAAAAACCCTATAGTGAAGCAACTTCGTTTTTTCCCTAAATGAGAGAGCAGCTCAAAAAGATTTTTTTCAGATAGGTAACACTAATTAAATCTGCGCAATCCAACGCAAGTGTCAAAATGGCTACCGTGCAGAAGAAGGCACGTCCCTGGTTCCACGAAAGCAAATCGATTGTAACTGTTCAAAGAATTATTCGGTTGTCAGAGTATCGAAAGCGTCGGTCTCCAAGTAAGAACTCCATTAAGCGCTGATAAGAGCAATTAAGGAGTGAAAGTCTCCCGCACTGGCACATTTCCTGTTCCTTTTATTTTCTACTACTTTATAGGGCTGCTATATTATAGATATTGTTTTATTTTATTAATTTTTGAAATGGGTCCAATAATTTATGACCACCCTGTACATCTTTTCTTTAAAACATAGCTAAATGAGTTAATTGGCGGTATTAACTTTTCTAACTGTTAATTTACTTCTCAGGTATCTTAACACTAACGGGTTGAGAAAGTAGTTTATTTATTACGCTTGCTTTTCGTAACTACTGAAGCATAATTTGTGAACTTGACATAATCCTAGGGGGTTTATATGATTCTTATGAACAATACGCTAACGTTAAAATAATTGCAAATTTTCAAAAATTATCATTAAAACTTTGAGAATATGAGAAATGCATTATTTTAGAACACTTTTTCAGGCATAATTGTCAATATTTTAGCAATTTTTTACCCTCTTGTTTATCATTTTTTTAAGGTGAGACGTAAAACCATGTAGATAGTACTTTCTGCCACGATTTATTTTGTATGCAAATGTAAATAACAAATACAGAAACTTGGACACGGGTTAAAAATGTTTTGATGTGTCCTCTAAATGGACTTAAATTACTGTCTCTTTATTTTAATTTAAAAATCAACTATATCTCTTTAAATACAGTTTGTTTGTTGTTGTTTTCCTGCCAAAATTAATTGTCAAGAAAGAAATCGCAGGGGTCGAAACTATGGCAACGATTAATGCTTGGTAGTCTGAATCACAAATCTGAATTTTGTTAATAATCTGCTGCCTCAATTTTCAGAAATTCCTGTAATATTTAAAAGTTTGAAAGTTAGTGTATAGACTGGAATTTTCCAATTTTACACAAAATAAGAAAATAAATGGAAAGAATAGTTCAATTTCAATTAAATGAATAATTAAATGAAGGATTTCAGTTGATTGAATTCCCAATAAGTATTTAAGGTTATTGTGGATGATGAACTTAGGGTTAATCAGAAATTATTTCAGTCCATCATATCAATGGTAAGACATAATCTCTTTCTCTGCTAATAATAAAGGAGAATGTATGCTTGTGTGTGTGTATAAGTTCGTGTGTGTGTGTGTTTGTCCTCTACAGGGCAGACCGATACTCTTGAGCTACGAAATTTGGCACAAACATACTTTGGAGGGTGGGAATGTGCACCTAAGAGCCATTTTTTCAAACTTTTAATTAAAATTTTAATTAATTAAGAATTAACCGAAATTTTGTCGTTTTTCCTTAATAACTTTCGAAAATATAACAAGAGAAAAACACTTTTGCACCATCTGTAAGTGCAAAACATTACCTTTGCAATGATATCAATGAAGTTGCCATATAATTTTTTTAAATATATTTTTTGGCATAATTTACAACAATACTCTTCATTGTTGCAACGCAACTCACACCGTTTTCATTGTCATTTCGTTTTCGTTCATTGTTGTAATCTGAGATAATATCTTAATACATTTTGTTTTTATATTGTATTTCTTCAAATTTTTTGTGAAATCTGTAAACCAAGCTCTCCGAGATATTGCTTTGCTGGCATTAAGAAATATATCCATTAATCTGAATGGTTATGGTTACTATGTCTTCATTCTTTTCTCAGCATGTTTTAATCCAGCTAACATGCCGCTGGCCAAAAAATATGCTGCGTCATTTTAATGTTGAAATCAAATGCATATTTTACAAGACGATTGAAAGTGAACATATTGCCAACAACATGGAATTAGAGGTTACATGACATAGTCAGTTATTTGACTCCAATAGGAACATTATGTAGACAATGAACAGAAGAGGTCCAAGGTCACTAACTAATAAAATATGGGTTAAATATCTACCACAATCTGAAGTTTAAAATTACGTTGTTAAGAGAACCATGAATATAAAATGATGCAAGATTTAATTGAAATCATATTCCCGGCGATCAAGCTGGTCGCCGAAGGCGGCTAGTTAATAATAAAAGCGAATATGTGTGTATGTTTATGCGTCTGTCTATGTCTAAATGCAGACTGTCTGTCTACATTCTTGGCACTCTATAAGGCAGACCTCTGAGCCTAGAGGTAATAAAGTTGGGGAAAGCATGCTTTGGATGGTGGTAGTGAGCAGCTAGGAGCAATTTTTTGAGAATTTAATTATAAATTAATTAAAAAATTAAGCAAAATTTTTCATTTTTCGTCGATGACTACCTGTAATATCGTACACCAATTAAATATACAACTAGAAATATTCTTCCACCAATATACTAATACTACAAAAATATTTTCCAGTGATAGCAATTTGATTGTCGAACAACTTTTTCTTCATTTTGAAAATCAATTTTTAAAAATATTTTCATAATACTTTTCATTGTTGCAATAAAATTCAAACTATCTTCATTGTAACTACAAATATTAATCGCGTGTTTTTCATCCGTTGTTGAAAGCTAAGGAATGAGGATTCAATTTCCTTTTTTAATATTCTTTGGCAATGTTGTGATGAAGTTTCACTTTCTTATTCAGATTTTTTGTTGAATCTACAAACACAAAATAGGAAGATACTAAATAAAAGAACCTGCATGCTGAATGATTATACTCGTTATTCTTAAACTTTTAATCGTCATGTTTCTGTCGCTCTAACATACATTTGGATGTGCTCATATAATACAAGTAAAAAGTGCCGCACCATTTTGCCGTTGGAATCTAGTGAGTAACTTCGCATGAGGAATAAGAGAGTGAAGATGCAGCATAGCATAAGACAACGAGCAATAAGATGTTAGATGATATGAACAGTAATATTTTCATACGACTGTGACTTTATGTGACTCGACTGCATTAAGGAGTTTCGTGTACACGATGAACAGAACAGGAGTAAGGTTCTAAAATAACATGGCTTAAATGTATAACGCAATCTGAAATTTGACAATAATTTGTTGAGATAACCATGAATATCAAGTTTTGCATAAAAGATTTAATTTAAATTACACTCAGCTAATTTTCCCGGCCATCCAGATGGAAGCACACTAAGACAAAACAGAACGCCGTCTCATTCCCCCGTACCTGTGATCATTCCTGTCATTGCATTATACGCAGTACAGTTATTTACGCTGTATTATATAATTTTGTGTTGCTGTTCTTTTATTGGTTGTTGAATACGAGACACGTGATTTTGGAAACAGGTATTAACCACACACTGGAAACACAATCCTAATGGCATTCTGTACGAGTTTTGAAAGGAAGCTTTGGATTTTTTTGTCTGGTCATTTGGAACTTGTTAGGGGAGCTGGCGGAATAGGCTAGGAGGGTCGGAAGAGATAACTGTTTTCACTGATGAATTCCACTATCCCATGAATTTTTCCCCATGGCGATTCTTTTCATCATTTGGTGTCATCTTCCTCATGTACCAAAGCACTGTGAGGACGCACTCCGTGGCATAGTGGCGTGTCAGTACCATAATCACTCTAAGTTTAGTTTAGTTTAGATATATTAACGACCTGTTATAAAGCAACACGAGGGCAATTTTGGGATGATGCTCATAATTTTGAACCGCGGTCAGATCACAAAGACGCCACCTGAGCTGGTACTCCTCTCCAAGCTCCAGCATTACACAAGCGAGAGGAGGTTTGACCCCCTACGTATAATTTAGCGTGCAACAGTTCAGATTCACGACGCATTTTCAGTGGAATCGGGTTTCGAACCTTGAATGCTCCGACCCTTAAGCCGACACCTTACCACTAGGCACCCACAGCCTACAATCACTCTAAAATAGAACAATAAACAGGGATTAAACGTGATAGGTTGTATTTTTATGATTTCTATTCGTTTTTTAAAGGCAGATCAGAATCAAAAGAGTAAGAGTTTTTCTTCAGCATATAGTTTCAATTTGTTATGGTTTTATAATCTTATCTTAAATGTTTTTGAAATTAAAGTGGAGGACATATTCACAGAAGAAAGTGATAAATCAATATTGTAGCTAAAGTATGAAAAGTTAATTTGTAATCTCTTTCATTTTAATTGCATTACAGAAAATTTCTCTCCAGAGTTATTTGTGTTAGTAGGCCTAGATCCCAATGAATTGACTTAATGGATCCTAATGGATGAATTACATGGATGATTTGTTTATTCGATACTTCAGTTAAATTTTCAGGATTTCATTTAACAAATATCGCCTTTAAGTTTTCTTTCGTTCCTAAAAACATCAAAAGGAAAATGTTTAAACAAAATTAATGCTAGACTAAAGTAATTTCAGAATCGGAAATTACTTTATAAAAGTATTTTGTTTGATTGTAAAAATCGCCATCTTTAAAAAGATTTCTAATGATTCTAATGGGAGGGAAGTTTCTGAAATAAGTTAAAACTTTATTGCTTTTGTCAATTTTCTTCAATGTTCTTAGCGAGATTACATTGATTGCTTTTCTCAGTTATTTACTTTTGGATACATATTGCAAAAAAATATATGAAATTCGCGTCACAAATTTTACCAACTTATTGGTTCAACAACATGAATTCATTCTTAAACAGTTTCTTTCCTCAGGTCGAAAGCAAATGTATTTTTATCTGTTATAGAAATAATTATTTGAAGTTTTAATTCTCAATTATCATTCAGATCAGAGATTGTGAAAACAGATTTTTTAGTATTGAAAAGAAAAGGAAAATTATAAAATAGCGATAAGAAACCTAACGAAGGATTATTTATAGAAAATACACTCAAAGCGTCACTGCAAAGAAAAATGCTTCCAAAAACACATTCATTTCTGTAAATGATGTTTCTCAACAGATACATTGTTTGCAACAAAATTCAAAGACATTCCGAAGTTGGAGTTTGGATTTTTTATTTTTATGGCTCAAAGGCCAGAATTGAACATGCTGTCAAAAGACCCCCAGATATATGGTGTGAATATTTGCCCCATAAAATTCAATAAAATGTAAAATTAGATTTCCACTAAGAGAAAAGGTTAATAAGCATCTACGATTGCATGAAAAGTTAAGTAATATTATAAAACATGATAAATTCTGAAAATTATGAAAAAGATATTAATCTAATATATGGTGTAGTATCACTCAAAAAAATTAATAATAAATAATATTTATATATAATGAATAAAATCAATGGCCCGTAAATATTCAAAAATATTCCAATGCGGATGTTCTTACACACTTAATTCATCTGTAATCAACCATTCCGGAAGAAGACATCTTTATCAACATAAATGTAATCTTAATCATCAAAATTCTTCATGATTTTCAAATATTGATGGCTCGAGTTAAAATGATTATCATTTTCAATAAGTTTAAAGAAGCTGTTTTGTTTGCTTTCTTGTCACTATCATCAATCAGTGTTATGAGTCCAATATGAAATATTATTTAGAATAATAATACCTATTGAAATAAAATATCATTTCTTAAAGAACATTCAAGTGCTTAAACTGAAAAGAATAAATAACTTCTTCTGTACACTTATATTTTATAGTAAACAGTTTCTTTTTATATTTTTCATTTATATATTCACTTAGAATTATAAAGAGTAATCAAAATATGGTATTTGGGAGGCCAATCATTCATTGAAAAATTTAAATTCATCGGATTTTTCGTTATTGTGTCCTCAATACGTATTTAATTTGAAGCAAACGACATGATAACTTTATTTAATTGCTTCTCCGACTACATTTATTTTCCTTCATATTCGAAATGATCAAAAAGTGATAAAAAGTTTTGTGATCATCGATTTGCGCAGAATTTTGCTGGGTTTTGTAGTAAAAAAAACCAATTTCTTTGTAATTATGCTTCAGACAATACAAAAATGTGGAATATCTATATTGAAAGTACAATACTTCCCATAACAGCAAAAATGGATCTGCAAAATAATTACTCTAAAATATTTCATTGAAAATTACAAACGCTATTAAAGGTTTAATTTCCAACTAAATTAGTAACTTATCGTATCAATTTCTTTTTTGCCGCAGAACTTGCCTTTCTTTATTTTCGAAAACATTACAATGAAACAAAATGTTTTCTTGATCAATAATTTACTCGTATTTCTGCAGCATTATCCAATCAACTATAGACCCGATTTTTCTTTCTAACATGGCTCTAACAGGATAAACCAGACCACATTTCATCGATTGGGAGAAATGTAAAAAAGGGGTTTATCCCGTATGCTGAAATGTACCTCCAATTAGAATCATTACATAGTCGTAAAATGCAGGCCGTGCTTGGTTCAATGCCAGATTTGTATTGTCGTCGTAGCAACGGCAGCCGTAAACAGAAGCTGTCGGCCGCCGGCCTCCTCAATTGCATCCTGAAGACAGCCCCTGCAAAGCAATGCGGAAGATTGTTTTTCTACGAACTGACACGGAAAACTTTTTTAGATGTTGAAAGAACTTGAAAGGAAAAAGAGGAAAAGGGCATTGATTCTTTTTTTTTTCACCACTGAAGAAAGTGAAAGCCAATAAACAAGTAAAAGTTTACTTCAAAACTTTGGCATAAAAATAATATATAGAATTAAGACTGGAAATGTAATAATATTCTTTGACTTATTTCAACTTTTGGGTGTTTATAGGAATAACTAAGCGATCAAAGCTAAAAACAGCTTAAACCTCTAAGTGTACAGTTATTTTATGTAATAGCTTTCAAATTTTAATAATTTTCTTTCAAAATGAATATTTGGATCTTTATTGCGTTTAATCAAGTCTCTGAAATCTTAAAAATATTTTGTCAATGGTACTTTAGAAAATTATACAAATAAACATGAATTTCCTGCATTTGAACTGAGCATGAAAAACGGGAAAAGCCGGTTCAAATTCTGCTCTTCCTTAGGGCAAATTTATTTTTTTAAAATTAAATAAAAAAACTCCACAAATAATTTGAAAATTATGATATAGCATGTCAGAAGGCCCGACACTAGTTTTTTATGATGTCCAGCGTGTGCAAGATAGCTCTGCTTATCAAATATGCACGGTTGCGATTATATATCCGATACGATAGATATACTTTTCAAATAACCTCCACAGGATTCGACGAGGGTTGAGATAGAGTGAATAAGGTAGCCATGAAAATGGAATTGCTCAACTGATTAATCAATTTGAGATAAAAGAAGCACAGCAACTGTTGAACAGGACAGCCGCTGTAGGAAAGTGCTCCGCCTTATGGGTAGATTGGTATGGATGAGACACCCTCGTTATTAAATCTGAGGAATTAGCCAAGCTACGCATCGTGTCCCTATAAGGCTATATAGTAACAGAACAAGTCTTTGATCCTTGCCTAAGGAATAATCTTATATGTTGTTGTAAACCCAATCAAAACTGCTGGTTTTGGTGAATGTAAGAACGTCATTTGAAACTGTAGGAAATTTTTCATTTCCTAAGTGTGATTGTTTCAGTTGTTGACTGCTCCACATTGCCTCCTCGCAGATATTTCAGCGCCATCTGGCGACTACCTGCATGCACGCAAAGAATATCAATTGAAACGTTTCACTAGATCTGCATCAAAACTTTCAAATGCTTGAGGACCCTGGATCTTATTCGGATAACCTTTGTAAGTTTCAAACTAACGCGATCTAACAGTTACGTAGGCAAATCTAGTTGCCATGCTACAGCTCAAGGACTACTGAGTCTTGCGTCATTTTTTTTGCTTTATTTAACCACTTTCATTGCAACTTCAGTAACCACTAGTGTTGTTATGGATTTCCGACCTTTTCCAACTCGAATTGAGAAGCATCTAGTCTCATCGAAGTATTGAAACTTTCTTCAGATGCTGCATGCAAGTACCCACAGATTTTCCACCTCAGACCCGTGAAAGTCCTTACACCCTTCCGAGTAGGCTGGGTCGCGGTGGGTGTTAAATAAAAACATGCGGTCACAGGACTCTGTACAATGATTTGAAACGTTTAAATTAACGAAAACTAGCAACTATTCTCATGAAACAATTTTAATAGTCAATTACGCTCAGATCCACAAGGATAGTCGTATGTATCCACTAATCCAAACTCTTCCTCATAATAATTCTTTCACGGACATAAGTTCCAAGGAAAATTATCGAAATAATTCCAAATTAATTTCCCTAAGAGAATGGCACTTTTATTTTTCCCTTTAACTTTCAAGCGAAAATTTCTCCTATTATTTTTCTAATTGATCTTATTTTTTGAATCAACACTCTCTGTTAAGTTTAACACTTTTCAAATCATACATATGATACTTAATCTCAGTTTGGAAATATTCATTTCATAAAATGGTGTGACATTTTACTATCGACATCAAAAGAAAAATTGACGAATAGAAACTGTTTGGAAAATAATCAAATTAAAAACATTTCAGAATAGGCCTAAATAAATGTAATTTATTTCTTTGTATATATGTTTATGATAATGTGTAGTTTTTGACAATAGTTCATTTGAGTGATTTTCAATTAAATTTTTAACTTTTTCCTTTCAGCATTTATAAATTTATTTCTGTCAATATTGATGATTTACAAAAAAGTATTCATCCTCTCCTTCATCTCAAATTCATAGAAATAAAGAACCATTTATTTCTGGGATTTGGATGAATTTCAAGCATCTTCACCATTTCAGAATCGTAGAACGAAATTGCTTCAATATCATACCTGTGAAGAGATTTGAAAAGCGTGCACAAAATCATAATCAAAATGATGCATCGAAAATATCTGAGATTGATTTCTGTGAATACTTCACATAGCATAAGTTGTATTAATAATCTATAATTTTCTAAGCTCGAGAACTTCAATAACTGAAATAAGGAAAAATTCCTCATACATATGATAAATGTTTTCTCTCCTAGGTGTTCAGAATTTTAATTTGGTCTGCTTAGATTTTCTCAGTTGTTTGGATTATCAAAGAGTTCTCTTCTGGGTCGAACACCATCTGTCGCGCGCGTCGTGAAATATACTCGTGTCCAAAAATTATGCACAATTCTTACGATACGAAAAAATTGGAATTAATATGAATACAATGGTTCGCAATCAGTTGCGGAGACTGGTGTGACATGCAATCGTCGGATCTACTCGTATTTTACAGTGAAGATTCGGCGCGTGGGCATTTAGGGGGCAAAGAGAAATTGAAGAAAGCGAAAAGTGATTTTGATCCATCCAGTTTCACAGAAAGCTGATAATGAGTTGAAACTTTCATCAATGGTTTTGTTTGATGTGTATATAATATTCAAACGCATTTTCGTAAAAAATAGCACAAATATTCGGGAAGATATAAAGATTTCTTTAAAAATCTCAAATATTTCCGCATGTCTTTTGCTTATAACATGCAGAGTTTTCAACGAATTTGTACAAAACTTTCAGAATACTTGATAATATGTAAAAGAATCGCTGTATTAAACTTTGAATAAAATACTATCAATATTACAGGAAATATGAGCATTTGTAGTAAATAATTTTCTTCTGCGCATGTGCGAAACGTAACGTAATTTTTCTTTCATAACTTAAGAGAGATATATAGGGAAACTTATATGAAAATTCCAGTTCAATAACGTTAATATTCAGAAAGATATCGGCATTGAAAGAACTGAATTGCTTTTATTCTCTAAGAGAAGGAATATGATGAAGATTCATGTCCAGACTGAAATTTTCTTAAGTTGAGTCTTCTATTATCATCGAAATGCAATTTAAATTATGTATTTATATACATGAGTATTCAGGATCTTCAAACTTCATAAAACTCAATATTACTGTTTAAATATTCAAATTTAATGTACGCATGCAAGTTGTGTGCTCAAGGATATTAAGTGAATAATTGTAAGGCCTTTAATCTATTCTAGAACTTGGCTGCTGAACAAAGTCTCAAATCAAAAAAGGCAGTAAAAAATTTATTCCTTTCTACAAAAGAACTTTCAATACGTTAGATAGGAACTGTACTGTCTATTTTGATGCTTTTTCAATTGTATTCTAAGAGCTGTATACTGTTATTTTTACTTATGTATGGAAACTAGTATTTTTAAAATTGTTAAAATTTTTAATTTCTAATTTTTATCACTTTATTTTTTAAAATTATTTACTGTTATCTTACTGATTATGTATTATTTACTAAAACTATTAAATATAAAAAATAAATTCTTACTGACATTTTTAGTTTGAAAATTGTCATTTTGTACTGCTGTATTCAATTTTAGACCAGTTTTATTTAATTTAAATTTTTGGATGAATTGAAATTTTATTATGGTACATTTCGTTTCGAGCTTTCACTGTACTTGAATGCAAGAAACGGCTGCAAAATTAAAATTTCATTATTGTTCCACTTTTTATATGATCTGGAAAATGGGTTATTTATTTATTTCCTAAATTGAGCAAAATGCATCTTTGATAAAATTAAAGAAAAAAATGGAATTGCTTCTAAAATTAGAATCAATATGATTTTTTGCATGCTGTGAAACAAGAATAAAATTTTGAAATTAAGTAAGTCTTAAACTTGTTTGCAAGTACGGAATGATTAGTGCTGTTAATATGCAGGCGAGCAAAACTTTATAGCCTTTCCAATATTGAAGAAAGGTAAATATTCTCAGATATTGATTGCGAAACACTTGCAACGTTAGCAAGCAAACGCGGTTGTGTCGTACTACGCACGCAAGTGTCTGAAAATATCACGCCATAGGATAATTTTATGTTGTTATGGCAATCTAAATTTCAAAATGAGATTTTATTTCTAATTATTCTTTTTTATTTAAAATGAAAAAAAAAATCAGCATAAAACTTTTGGAATCAATTACAGAGCATGCGCATTGCTGATGCCATCATTTACAGAGCATGCGCAATACAAGATATCTCTTGATATCAAAACTAATGACAATTATTTTCACAATATATCAGTTTCAATTTGAATATTGGATATATTTCAAATTAAAATTGAAGGATTAACAAAGCAACTTGCACCATATAGATTTAAAACGTATCAAAACGAATTATCGAATCAAATGCTTTTTAATCGATACGATGAATTTGTTTCGTCGTTAATTGGAGATCCATGACAACCTGATAGCGGAACGCTGCATCATTATTCGGAAGTCTGTCGGATAGCTTTTCCGGCCTTTCAAATTGGAAGACCATCTCTGTTAGTTTAGTTTAGAACAAAATTATTAATCCAACAAATCAAATTATATGTATATGTTTTTAAATAACGTGATAACTTTCTTGCGCAGACAGAGTTGCTTTAGTTGTAATAAGAATAAAAAAAATATGTACAGAAGTGTGCATTTTTTGTTTTTATCTTTTAACTCTCTGATTCCTAAGACCATTGGAATAGAGGAACATTAAAATACGGGAACGTCCGAGTTCCTCTTTCAAAGATAAGGGAAATTCCCCTCCTCAAAAACCACAATGACAGCTGGCACTGTCCGAATTCTAAGAAAACCCTTTTTTTCCCCCAACCTATCTAGGCGAGCCACTCTAACGAAGAAAGTGTGCGCAGCGGGTGAGAAATCAATCACACTTAACGAATGGGGGTGGGAATTTTGCAGCGATATTCGGACGTTTCGGACGGCCATCGTCTTTGCTTGAAGAGACGTTTGGGATGTTCCCGTATCGACAGAGTTAACTCACTGAACCCGGCTAGAGTGAGAATTCCATCGCCTCAAAACCTGGAGTGAATTTTCCCTCACAAAAACAGAATGGAATCGTCACGTTCTTTACAGAAATTCCAGGAGGTCGACACCTATGGTTGCCCGATCAGTTGCCAACAAAGAAAGGAACTACATTTTTCCGAAAACATTCATCCAGGCGCCCGAAACCGTCTGAGTCTGGCTTCTGTCGAACGGGTGGTTTGAGACGCGATAGGGCTCATAGGGTTAAAGAACTGAGTGTGAAAGAGATAATTTCATTATTCCAGCAGTAAATTAGAAGGCAGTCATCCGTCAACCGTTCTGCACATGACTCAATTTTAGAACATTAACGCACTCGTAGTGTCATTTTGACCCCAAAGTATTAGACAATTACTCGTTATTTTATTGGCTCTTCTAAAAAAAAGTTACTCTTCGTATATGAATATTTTTTGTTTTATATCTGATATATTTCTTTCTATATGGTATAAGCTATATTTCGATATAAGATTAATGTTTATAAATTTTAAGCTTAACTTCCATTTAAGTTATAAGCTAAATGCATGTCTTAGAGATGAGTTATAAGCATATATTTCTTCAAAATATAACTTATATTTTATGTCGTCGCTTAACAAGCAACACCATCTTTCTCAATTTTTTGAAATTTCAAAGAAGAAAAAACCGAATTTTTACAAGTCTGGACCATCGTCTCATGTTCGTATCAGATGTTAAAAAGTTCTGAAATATTCGTTATTGAATGCGAAAAAATTCAGTTTTTTCTTTCTCTTTGAAATTTCAAAAAATTGAGAAAGATGGTGTTGCTTGTTAAGCGACGATATGTAAAAGCGATTTCCAACAAGAATAAAAAAAATTCATTTGTCTCTGTTTTTCCATAAGTTTTTTGCTTTAATTCATTTTTTACCCATTCCATTCATATAGAACTTATTATATAATAGCCGCCTACGGTGACCAGCTTTTTCTCCGGGAATATAATTTCAACTGAATCTCTTATGTATAAATTGATATTCATGGTTCCCTTACCAAAGTAATTTTAAATTTCAAATTTTGATAGATATTTATCCCATGTTCTTTCAGTAGCTTGACACCTATTCTGTTCGTTGTCTGCATGAACGTTCCTAATGGAGTCAAGTAACTGTCTGTGTCATGTAGCAAACAATTGCCCGATGTCGACATCAACTTCACTCTCTTATTCCTCTTGCAAAGTATGCATTTGATTTTAACTTTAAAATGTCGCGGCACGTTTTACACCCATCAGCATATTGGCTGTATGAAATTATTCTGATTAAAACATATCATCAAACATCAAGATATTACCGTCGCTTTCAACAATGAAAAAGAAACATGCAAATATATATTTATTTAAACACTGAAAATGGTTTTTAATTGCGTTGCAACAATGAAAAGTATTGTTGTAAATTATGCCAAAAAAATAATTTCGAAAGGTTATTAAAATTAAAGAAAAATTGTACGGCAACTTAATTAATATGATTGAAAAGATAATTTTTTTCGGCTTTCAGATGGTGTAAAAATAATTTTTCTGCTTTGATATTTTCGAAAGTTATTAAGGATAAACGCTAAAATTTCCCTTATATTTTAATTAATTAAAATTCTAATTAAAATTTCAAAAAAGGGGCTCCGAGGTGCACATTCTCACCCTCCAAAGTATGTTTGTGCCAAATTTCGTAGCTCTTGGTCTGCCCTGTAGAGGACCAACACACAGACACACACATTCTCCTTTATTGTTAGTGGAGATAGAGATAAACTGAGTAAGTCGTTTCTGGATAAAAACGCTTAAATTATAAAAAAAATCATATAGTTTACATTTTGTACAATAGTAAGTTTGAGATGCTATCACACGCATGGGGGTAAATATGATGCCAAACGCCATTAAAAAATAAACCGTCCCGTTTTTTCTGTTCTAATATCCAAATTCTAAATCACTCATGAAAGTACAGGGAAAAAACTGAAAGTTTTTTTTTTTTTTTAATTCCTAGATATTTTTTAAGAAAAAAGAAGAGAAGTGATGTGCTGAAAAAACCTCACGTGTGTGCTTGCGGGTTAAATTAACTCCAAATAAAATTGGAAATTCAGTATATTTTAGTAAAATAACATATGTTAGTCGCCTAGTGCATATCTTGATAAGAAAAGTTACATTATTTAATACTGAATAACACAGTTCTTTTTTATTCATAAAAAAATAGTATCTGAAATATATGTTTCATTATTTCTACTTGAGTGTTATATTTCATAAAAATGAATAATTTCTACCCTGAATTTTTAAAAACAGAAGAATTCGATTCAATTATTATTAAATGTTTTAATCGGAACCTTATTTAGAAATTCTGTCGAAATTCAATTTGCATTTCATTTTAAATGCTTTCGGTATCAAAATAATTAATTTAATAGAAAACGTCATTTTATTGAATTCAATACTATATTCTTTGTATCATTTGATTAAAATATTGGCATAGGGCAAATAATTTTTCCATGTAAAAATACTTCTTACTTCTACTTGAGTAGGCGCTTACCTAACGGATGTTGAAAAATCTCAGAACTGATAATGCTTATAATTAGCAGCTCTGAAAAAAGATCTTGAAAAAAAATCAGATGCTTAATTTTGAACATGTTGCCTTATTTTGCCATTATTAATGAAGAATCATTAAAGGTTTACAATTATATAAACATTCTTAGGGGAAAAAAGTTAATTATTGTTTCTTTCTGCGAATGTAGTTGCTCTAGGAGATACAACAAAGAGTTCCAAATTTTCTCTTTTGTAGAATTGTCACTTATAAAATATAACCATAACCAAATGTCTATAACTTTCTTTCTACATGTTAATATTATTCGTCTGCAAACAATAATGTTCCTACGTCTTGAAAAAATATAAATCAAAATGAAATGTACATCAGTTAATATAGATATTTTCAGGTTGGAGTTTATGGTTTCTGTGGATTATAACCTTTTATAAACCGTGGTGCCTTTCAGTTCCTAGATAAATTTTTAATTAATTGATGATGAAATTATGCTGGAAAGGATTTAATTTTTGTACATTATGAAGTAGATTTAAAAATATTGGCTAATGAATAATTAATTTTTAAACTGATAGTTTTTAGAAGAATGCGGATACAAAAATTCTCCTGAAAAAAACTTTCCGCATAAAAAGTCAAAATGGAGGAACTAGGAAAGTGTTTTAATGCCAAATTCTTTCAAATTGCAAATTTTGCTATTTGTAACTATGTTCAAATCGAATCGAATTAACTTGATGATTTCTTGAGTGATTGTAGTTGTGTTATCATTAAAATTTTTCGAAAATTATACAAATAATAATTGCTGCTAAGTAAAGGAAAAAAAGCTTCTAAACAAAGTGCAAAATCACAAAAGAAGCAGTTGATAATGAATATTGATCAAAAAGAGCACACCATTTTTAAACCCATAAAGCGAATTTGTACATCTGTCTCTGTTAATAATAGCTGCCGAAACTCGAAAACTGCTCGAAACTTCAAAGTTTCGTCAATTTAATTCTTCTTGGGTTATTATTATCGTTTTATGATTTCATAAAACCCGTTTTAGAAATTAATTTTAAAATACCATATCTTAGAGATAGAGGAGAGAGAGGGAAAATGATGGTTCCTGTAGAATTAAATTTCGTGCTGCCATCTGTAGGATATTTTATTAAGCTCGACTCATAATTACCTAAGTTTTTTAAAAAATCTTATTATAAACAAAATAATGCATTTGAAAATGAAAATTTTACATTCCTTATTCATTACAAGAAATAAAAATCTTAATTCAAATTCTATTATGGATTGATCAATTTGTTGAACTTTTTCGACTAATTTTCTCTTAGGGTAGGCGGCGTCGTAGATAGAGATGGCGGTTGTTGCGAAAATAACCGGTTTCGGTTATTCCTGGTTTTTTTCACCTCCGGTTTAACATGGCTGTTACAACCGCTCAAAATAACCGGTTTTCGGTTATTCAGGTTTTTTTCACCTCCGGTTTAACATGGCTGTTACAACCGCTAAAAAAAACCCAGTTTTCGTTTTTTTATAAAAAATAAACACTGTTTCTAGACAACATTTTTTATTAATATTGTTTTCACAGGAAATAAATCCATTGATCAATATTTATCTATTCATAAAGACTCTTTCAGTAATGTGTTGATCCGCGCGTCGACACCTCTCATCGGACACATCATCATTCAACGACGATTCTTTTCTTTCGGAAGCC
The DNA here is from genome assembly GCA_013235015.1 of Araneus ventricosus. Taxonomy (NCBI): domain Eukaryota; kingdom Metazoa; phylum Arthropoda; class Arachnida; order Araneae; family Araneidae; genus Araneus; species Araneus ventricosus. The sequence goes on along the minus strand of BGPR01001989.1, from coordinate 39,824 downwards.
ACAAACTTCCAACTAAAGATAAAATTTTTTCGGCTATAAATGATAAATACGGCATGCAAATTTTATACTGTTCCTAAAAGCAATTTTCAAGCAAATGGAGCATTGCGTTCACTTCCGCTGCACTTTTTAAAAAAATTAAAACTTGCCCATAAATCGCTTTGCAATGAAGAAGTTTTGTTTTTTTCCAATGCTATATGAAATAGCCTAACAAAATATACTAACTCGATTGAACAAAAATGTGTAATATTATTTTGCAATTTGATCATAAAAAAATGGAGAAATGGTTTTGTACTTATAGTATATGACTAACAGTAAAAAATCAAATTCCATTAAATAAAATTGGTTTCAGGCCCATAATAATTTTTCCAATACGTGATAAATTTTCAAAACGCACTGTTTATAGTTTCGATGTTATTCAGATAACATCCAACCAAAACACTGTCGCTCTAAATATTATTTTGAAGGCTTTCTAAATCTCTTATATTTGACGTTTGTTACCTAATTGGTACTGTATTTCATTCAATACCAAAAATACAGATATATTTTTTTTAATGAGCAGTTAAAAATTACGTGCCCCATTTCTCAAAAAAAAAGTAGGAAAGAACCTAGTATTTAATTTTTCCTATTGGCATCTGTTCGTGAAAGAATTTGGTCAAACACAAGGAATGATAACAATAGAGAATGGTTCTCATATGCCTTCAAAATAGCTCTGATACGCAGAAGCACAAACATATCCTGAAATTAGAGAACTGTAGCAATCACAGTCACAAAGGGGACCGAAACCCTGTTCTGCTGAAGAACTACCTTGTTTGCCGACGACTGAGGATCATTTGAAAAGTTTAATATCAAAAATTTTATTAAGAAAAGTACAATTGGTTATAACACGGCACTAATTGTAATTAAAAATCATACTGCTTAGAAATAAAGCCCATAAAAGGCCAAAAATGATTTAAAGGTCAAATAAGAATTGCTAAGGCCAAGAAAGAGAAAGGCCAACTTCCCATAAAGTCCTTAAAAGCCAATATAGCAATCCTATGGCTGAGACATTTCAGAATATGGTGTTCTTATAAATCTTTTAATCGCCTGCTGTTTAATTTTTTTTAGATTCTTCTTCCAGAATTGTTAAATATGTTTCTAGCAAATAATCTCCTATGGTCTGCTATTCTTATTCGTGAAGTGTTTTATGTCCGTATTTATGTTAATGCGATGTAAAATAAATATTTGTGAAACGTATCGAGTTATTTAGTCGAATCCGGCTAATGTGAAGAAATAAGGATACAGACGTAAATAATCGTATTTTAAGTGTTTGAGTCAATACGTTAATGCTAAAAAAATAGCTAACTAAATACCCTTATAAAACTCTCTGATCCTATTAATCATATTTAGTAAAATATTTTTATCTCATAAAATTCTAAACAAAAATCCTGCACTTTTCTGGAAAAAAAATGATGAGTTAAGAAAGCTTTATCTATCACTATTTTAGACCATTTCCAATTGTCGCCCGAGAAAATGCTAACTAACAGACGCCCTGAGGAAGCGGTCATTGATTGCCCAAAGATTATGAAATCTCAAAGCCCCAAACTTGGTAAATATTTCGGCAATAATCTGATCTGGTTTTTTTAACCCGGGTATGAGTTTTTTTTTTAAAATAGAATAGCTCGGTAAATTGGACAAAAAAATAACACCTAAAAAACAATTCTTCAACCGAAATAAAAAAAAAAAGTTCGTTTTCGGTTAAAACTCGGTATTTTTCCCATGCCTAGTCGTAAAGATATAGCATTCCTAGTTAAGTCCATTCATTGGTCTTATAATACAAACAATCTTGTCTAAGCCAATTGTTACTCGGTAAAAGAATCAAATAATTATATATGAGAAGAATTTTAGTTATATTGACTGATTGTTTGTTATAAAGATTTACCAAAATAATATTTGCCATTGCATCATAAAAAAATATTATTTTCAACAGATACAGATTTTTATGAAAATAAACATAAAAGTAAGTTGATTCTCATTCTCCTGTTTAGTCAAAGGCTACCAGATACCATTTATCGATTAATGGCTATACACACATTAACGCAGAGAAATGAATGGAAAAAGAACGCTGCAAAAAAAGAGGATTAGAAAAAATAAACTATATGCGTACCATCATTTCTTTATTGATCTAAATCTTTTATTTAATGATAGTTTCTTTTCATTGTAATCATGATATAAATGTTAAAAGCGTAATATCCATTTGCCAATGTGATACATTATCTCGAACTTTAAAAAAAATTATTTTATTTAACACTTCGCTTATTTTTCAGCTTGCCGAAATTCAACATTAGAACGGAATCGGAACTATGTTTTACAGAATAGAAAAATTTATTTAAACAAAACTAATTTGAGAAATCTTAATACTTAGAATTACTTTGGTCCGAATGAGTTCAGGATGTCTATTGTGTGCAGTCTACGGTTTTGCTTCATAATTTATCAGAATTTAAAAAATGTCCGACAAATCTGAACAAAAAAAGATAGAAATTATTAAAAAATTATCATTAAATGTTCTAGTATTAATGTGAATTGAGTTACTAAAGCGATCCAAATTATCTTCAAATCATCCCAAAATTAGTAAAGATATATTTCGTGACGTCATAAGAGTCAGTTGACTTTTCAATCTGATAGCTTAATTTAAATTAAACAAATATGGTCTTTAAAAAATTGTGCTAAAAATTAACCTGTTTTGAAATACCCATTCATGAGAAACCAGAAAACCGTTGAAAAGAAACGAAAAAACGTATTCTTTACAGATATAGTATTTACTCCCATGTTCCTTGGGAAATAACCATACATAATTACCTTTTTTATTTGTCTTAAATAAAAACCAATGTTTTGAAGTGATTTAAGGAGCATTTTTAATGACAGTTTGATTTGTTTGGCTAAATAGAACGCTGTAACTATCTACTCACATTCTGATATATGAGAATCTATGTCTGTATACATAGTACTAGCTAATGGCTTAGAAGACAGGCTTAAATTGATAAATTTACCAGATTTATTTACATTGAAACTGAGGTACGAAACTTTTAGGAGAAAATATCCAGCAATTTTATAAGTGCTGGCGAGAAATATACGGAATATTATTCAAAAATATACAAGAAAGGGATTTAAATGTAGATAACTGACTATTCAAATAATAGTAACGAAAATTATGCAAATATTATAGAATTTATTTTTGGAAAAAGTGGAAATAAACAGCTCACAAGTCGAACGGATTTCATGGTATGTGAGTGTTGACAATGAATTGAAGCTAAAGTATGAATTTTATGAAACATAGCAGAAATAAATGACTACTGAATCGAACTGAATGACTTGTAAAATAAATCAAATATAACATGATATGTATTCATAGTTCTAAGTAACTTACTACTCTACCGCTTATAATTGTTACTACTCGGTAAATATTTGAGGGCGAGGTGGGCCCTCGGCTGATAAGGTCTCGCCAACGGGGACGGACAGCTCTAGGTTCGAAACCCGATTCTATTGAATATCCGGCGTGTATGTGGCGTGGTGCACATTACTTCTGATTTGTGGGTCAAATGTCCTCTCGCTGGTGTGGTGCGAAAGTTTAGAGACGGGGTTTTTAGCTCGGTTGTCGGTCCTCGTCAAATTGTGAGGTCCATCCCAAAGTCTTCGTGTTGCTTCAAAACAGGACTTCAATATCACTAAAACTAAATTTAAAAAAAAAAAACTGTAAATATTCACAACTACTTTCTTAATTAATTTTATACGAATGAAACAAATATTTTAAAGTTAATTGGATAAATCAATTACGCTTCTAAAAGCTATTAATTTGATTTACCTAGCATAAGATATGTAAGCATAATTACTTGACCGAAAAATTAATTATCTCTATCTTATAAACATGGAATCGAGAGTTATATTATTGTACTGATCACAAGTTTTGTTCTTAAAATTCATTTCATCTCGAAATTATTTAAAAAAATTTGTGTAATATCGTATATATAATTATTAGTTTTATTTATTTAAATATAACAGTTTCCTAGACTCGAAAGAACAATTATATCTTATATTTCAGTGAATAAAGTACGATACAACTGCTTACTTAATTTTTTCTCTAACATATATGAAATGAGATATAATAGGAGAAAAAATTAAGCATGTAGCATTTTTCATTTAAAAATATCAAATGCAATTCGCATTTCAAGAAATCAAGAAGCAAGATTTTTTGTCATCTTTCAATAAATATTTTTTTAAGTATGCAGCTAATTTGCATTACAAATGACTTCCTTTTAACCAGACTTCTCGAGCAGAAATTTCTGCACACCCCTTTAATGGACTTTCATTGTAATCCACAGAACTCAGTATTATTCGCTTTTTTTTCACTGGAAAAGAGATTTTCTCAGAAACTTCAAATATTCCAACATTATTTTTTAAACTAAGTGCATAAATGACGGAAAATTATTTGAATTCCTTAAATAATTATGCTTAGAAAATGTATTAAACTGAATTGAAATTTTAACTCAAGCAGATTGCTTTCATCTCTTATATGGGCGCCAATTTTTAATATCTCGTATATGAAATATAGAGAAATTATTGAAATGTATTTCTGAGATCTTGATGCATCTCTCCTTTCAAACCTCTCTCAGTCTGAAAGAAAACTTTTTTAAAATTATGTATCTGTTTATCGCTTCTTGGGCTATTAAGGGTAAAATCAAGTATCTACTGGATTTGTCTGTGTTTCCTCTATATCTGAATATTGTTATTAATAGTATTTTTAATTGTCTTCTAATTATTTTTTTTAAGATTTTAAAATTATGTCCCTTTTCTTATTTTTAAGTATATTGTTCTACTATCTGCTAATCCGGCGTTGTTGGGATCCAAATTATTTCATATGGCCCCTCCCTTAATTTTTCAAAACATTTTGTCACTAACTTTACTCAACGAACGTAAATCCCCTTTGGATTTTTTCTTGTTGAATTAATACTTTCAAAACTAGCCTTTTTATTACTTTAGTAGTTTCAATGAATATGCGAGAAGTTTGAAAAAATAACTTTCATTTTAAACTTTTAAACAATATACCGTAAAATAACTAATACAAATTTGCAATGTACAATTATAATATACAGAATTTACCCATACTAATTAAAACTATAAACCTAAAAATCTTTAGAACGAACAAAATGTTTCCAAAACTGTAGGTTCTAAAATAAAACATTAAAAGACAAACAAAAAAACGCAAGAGCGAATAAATTAAACCTCACCTGATTAAAAATCTAAACTTAAAAAACTTGAATCTTCGAATAATGACTGTCGAAATGCAATTTAAATAATGTACTTAATTTATAAGTATACATGGGTAATCAGTATATTCAACTTTCATAAAACTCAATATTACTGTTCTACGATCCAAGAATATCAATTTGTACAAGAAACCGTCATCATTTAGCTTCTCTTGGCGTGCAACAGAAATTCACCTCGCTGCAATGCCGATATGCTTCTGAGTCTTCACGGTATTTAATTGGAATTTCTGTATAAAAGATACCATATACATCTGACTTTGAAGTTACGAAAGAATATTTAAGCAACGTTTCGAACATGCGCAGTAAAAAATTATTTACTTGAAATACTCATATTTCCTCTAATATGCAAAATATTTATTTCAAATTTCTATATAATGCTTGTCTAACATATTGCCGAGTATTCTGGAAGTTTTGTATAATTTGGTACAAAAATCTGTATGTTTTAAGCCAAAAATAAAGGGAAATTTGGGATTTTTTAAGAAAACCTTCATATCTTTCTGATATTCGTGTTATTTTAGGGCGCACAAGGAACAAAACAACTGATGAATGTTGCAAATCGTTATTAACTTTTTGTGATGAGTCCTAAATCATTTTCTTCTTCATCAACTTCTGTTTGGTCCAATTAATGTCCTCTTGACCGAATCTTCACTGTAAAATGTGAATTCAGGTCTATTTTTAACATGGTCAAATTTCAAAGAAAATCCATCCAGCCTTTTCGGAAATATTCGAAAAAATATGCAAACCCTGAAGTGTAAAAGTATTATGACACCAACCCACCTGTATGTATATATATATATATATATATATATATATATATATATGTATATGTATATATTACATTTTAATAAATAATGTAACGTTTTTTCGTAATGTTTGATAATCTTTTATGTTTTGGTGTAGGATGTTCTTTTTGTATGTATATTTTGTATTGTTTTTTAATATTTTGTGTTCTGTGTATAGATTCCTTTCGTACTTTTTTTCTTTATATCTGAAATTTCTATTCTCATTGATATTTTTCGTACTGTATATCTATCTATTTGTTTCGCATGCCTTTCTAGTTTTGATCCTCTATTATACTTGTGTCTTCCATCCGAGCCCATTCAACTGATCAGGGATTTCAATGATTCCAGGCGAATGTTTGCGGAGTGGTGTTCTGTTCTGCATGATAAGGCCTTAAAATTAGATCATTATGGAACAACAACCTAATCTATACTTTGCCGATTGGAAATAAAATGGAATCTTGGATCTAAGTATGAAGTCACGAATTTCGTCTTTCATGAAGCCTATCAGTTGACTTCACAAAGAAAACAAATTTGTTGGTTTTTATATAGTTCTTGTATTTTGAATATCTTGTTATGGATGTATGGCATTATGCTCCTCACGACTGTTCTAGTATATGAAGGTCACATTCAGTATACATTCTATCAAAATTATCACAAACATTTTCGGGTAGTAATGAACTTTATTGGAGAAATAAAAGACAATAGATATAAATCAAAATATTTTATTTTTGAAAACATTTCCCTTAGATTAGCAAAACTTTGTATATTGTTTTATATGTAGAAAGGGAATATACATAGTTTCTTTCGTAAAAACGGTATTTAATTTCACAGAGAAAAAAACTGAAAAATCATTGTGATTTTTTTTATTTATTTTTATGTGTTTACTTCTTTATTTTGAAAAGGTTACTGAAAACTTTATTATTTGCTAACATAATAGCAAGTTATATGCAGTTATCTGTCCGTATGTTATTGCAGCAATTATTTTAGTCGGAATTTTCGCACTTTTCAAAACTATCAACTATTTGTTGGCTTTTGGTCACCAAATAACACTTTAACCCCTTAACTGAATAATTTTCTTATCTATCTAATAAGATGATTCCTTCTGTTTTGGAAAAGGGTTGTCGTTTTCATTCATCTTAGAAGGCATATAATACTTAAGATGTTTATAGATTCTACGTAATTTTTGTGTAAAATTATAAAGCTGATTAATGATTAAATTTTATTTTTAAGACTAACAATGCGATAATTCGATGCATGAATATTCTCGGCTTTTAAGTTAAGTGGTTAAAACAAACATTCAAATGACACAAACAATCAAAACATGAAATCATTTTATCGTCAGGGTAAGCATTCTAGAAATTTTTACAGAATCCCATCCTCGTACTTTTTTAAGGTCACTTCCCTTTTCCGATTTCCTAAACTTTTCGAAAGAGCTAACGTGAAATCCACATTTTTTGAAAAACTCTAGCGACTTCTAAACGAAGGCGCCTCATGAAATCCCAATTGCCTTATTTGAAACCTTTTTCAGGACCTTGAGGGGGAAGGCCGACTCCCTTTCCAATCGATGGGTCCCGAAAATCAATGGCCCAACAATACGGTTCCGAAAACCGCAAAAACCGATAAATCAATGGGATGTTGGTGAACTTGCGAGGAAGCTTCTTTATCTGTCTGCCTCCTTCGTCTGCTGGAATGTTCCTGTCAGACCCAGACCCTGCTATGAGCAATGCTGCCATTTGTATTGAAAAAGAGGATGAAAAAGAAGAATTATACGATGCCCAATGAATTGCCTTCCTGTATAAGGCAAAAATAAAATTGTGAAGCTACTGGAAATTGAACGTTTTGTTTGTGATAAGAGAATACGAATCTAATGCCGGCAGTGTGCCAGCTTGGAAAAAGATTAAGGTTCCATTGAATCTGCAATAAATGCCTATATTAGGCATTCAGTTTTTAGAAGAATCAGGTTTGCGGAAGTTAGGATTATATATTACTAACCGACGGAGAACACATGAGAATGATAGTTTTTTTTTAAATATGGCAGAAAATATTGCCATTGTATCGATAGCATTTTATTATCTTAATAATATATAGCAAAAGAAGTTTAATAAATACTCCCCATATATTTTTTAATTAATCGTTTTGAATAATCGAAAATATTGATATGATTCCGAAGACTTCCCTATGTTCAATGAACATATAACCTGAAACTCCAGCTATGGCATATGAGATTTCTTTAAACCATATAACCATTTTTTAAACATTTGCTGAGTTTTTACACATACTGGTTTTTGTAGAGACATCTGGAGAACATAGGACAGCATTTCATTGATACCATGGGCCTTCCAAATCTTTCTTCGTTGCAAATAAACTGCATGTTGGTCTCTCAATAAAATGATTAATTAAGTATCTCTATGTGAACGATCTTCTGATTATGTTTAGTACTTGCTTTAAAATTATAACAAAGTTCTGTACCTAATAAGAGATATTTAAGTCAATGTAAAAATGGACCACTATTTATGTTTATTAATAACTACTGTCAGGTAACCGGTTTGTTTAATTTTGATATTCTTTGATTTTTAGTATTATTTAATACAACGAAATGTTTTTTTCGATTTCGTTCGAAAATGGGAGTGGGTTGTGGGGGGGCAGACGACCCTTGATGACATATCTAGACATCATAAGATTTCTTATGAAATAAAAATTATCGAAATCCGTCGAGTGGTTGGGGCTGCCGAACTGTCTGAAGGTTTTGCAATATTATTTAAAATATATAGATCCCAACAGTTCCATCAAAATGGCGTGTTAAAAATATTGTAAAATACCTATTGTAGGTGATGGAAACTGTTTATTTAGGGTGATATCATTCTGTATTTATGGATCTGAAGACTTTCATGCTGAAATTCGTGAAAAATTTATACAAAATATTACAACTAGATGAGGTTTATTGAAAGATTTTACAATTGTGAAGGAATCTGTTATCTACAAAGAATATGAAATCTACTATGGTTTATGCTCTGTTCAACTGATCTTCATGCAGTATTAAAAATTGAAAAAAGGAGTGTCTAAGAGCCTCGAAGCAGCTAGGTGGCAGGGGTAGCGCTGAGCAAAGTGGTAGATGGCCGCGAACCAGACCGAAGGGCGACTGTAACGACTTCAAATTGATTAAGTTTAAATACATCACATCTCGAAACTATAGTTTTGGAATTAGTGACTTTTGCCTGAACGACGACGATATGTTAAATTACAAAATTCACTTCGTTGGAGGAATGAATTTTGATATATGAAGGATTATTTGTTGGGTTGTAGTTAGTAATTAAAATTTAAAATAAATTTACGTGCCAAAAATGTGGAATACGTACTTAACAATTTGACATTATTCGTACACTCAATTAAATATCTATATAATTAGTCTCTCATTCAAAATTTAAAAAGCACCTATTTTATCGCATATAAATTAATATTATACAAAATTATATGATTGCTGTCATAATTTATAAAACTAATTAAGTGTATCCGATCTTTTATACGATAAGGTTTTCCTAGATGGAAAGCCCAAAGAAATAATTTTAATTCACACCTTTTTAATTAATAATGTACATTAAGGAAATAGGTAGAAAAACCTAGTTTGTACAGTGTTGTTGAGAAGACAATTTCGTGATATATGTGTTGATCCTGATGCTGTAAATTATATGTTAATCGTATGAACCAAATAACTTACCAAGATTCTTTAACTTTCTCTGTGCAAAAGAAACCTTATTTGTTCGCGATGCAAATTAATTTATATGGATTATTTTGCACAGCTATTAATATTATTTTGTTTCCGTGTGTTTACTACCACCTTTATTTAATTAAATTTTATATCCTTCTATGAACCTCGAGTTTTTCTTTAACAACCTCTGTGTTGTTAAAAGGGGGGGGGGGGGCTCCAAGATCAGTAAAAGTAAATACTGGCAAAACTATTTCCAGCTGCATCGCAGTGATCAACTTACATAATAATGTTTATTCATAATCTTTATTATATTTGTCCCAATGAATTCTGCCAAAGCATAAGCTAAATTAGTTCTATGCATTTACTTTCAAAGAAAATCACTCTTCTAGACAAAACGAAAATACACAAACTTCTACAAATCTGAATATAATTTGAAGAAAAGCTAGTTTATATCCACGGACTTTCATGCTGTCTCTTTTGTAGTTTTGGCATAAATGTGACTGCAGGTGAACTAAATTTCTGGATGGATAATATAACTTAATGCAGCATTTTTCGTGCGAAAGAAATTGAGATAAACTTTTTTCAACTTTAAGTAATTACTTACTACGCAATTTTCTACAGCATTCTAAATTGTAAAAATATTTTTTTTTTGCTCAGTATGCCCAAATAGTGTTACCTTCAGTCCAGCAAGAAACTATCATGATGTAAACTCCAAATATTTCGTCATACATTCTTAATTCAATTATAAATACTAAACTTATTACACCAACATATCCGATAGAATAAAATGCGTTTTCGTTAAATAATTTCGTAATTATTAGGTACAACAGCCACATCATCAATTATCATGCTATAAATACCTTATTGTACAATCTTTAATGAGAAAGGATTTTGGTGGTGAAGTAAGTTTTGTAAACTTTCATAATAAATGCATTCTGTATGATCGTGGATTTTTTATTGCGAAATGTATGGCATAATTCTGTTACGGATTGCAGTTATGAGTATCTTGAAGTTTCTTTACAGTTGTTATATATACATTTACTAACGCACTTTCCTTTTACAAACAAAGACAAATTCACTACTTTTTTTCCATTTTACTAATATATCTTAAATGTGCAAAAATTTAGAATAGGGGTAGTGGAATAATTAAGGTAATATTTTAATAACGAATGTCTCATGGCTTTATTTTGCTTTTTTTTCAAAACTCATTGTACAGTTAAGCAACAGGCATCAGTTATCAATATCTAGAAAATTCTTAGAAGCTGTTATATAAAGCCACTAACGACACATTTTACTAACAAATACAAATTTCCTTCTTTTTTCCACTTTACAAACAAAACTTGAATGAGCAAAAAATTTCGAGTGGTGCAGTAAAGCATTTTAACTTTCATAATAAATGAAACTGGTGATGACTACATCATCTTGGAACCTTTTTAAATTCATCGTGTAATTCTGTAAAGAATTGCGGTTATCAATATCGAGAAGTCTTTTAGCGACTGTTATATATATAGCCACTAACAGTCTTCCATTTTCATAACAAATACAAATTTACTGCTTTTTCCACTTTATTAGCAAAACTTGAATATACGAAAAGTTTCGGATGCTCCAATAAGGCATATTAGCTTTTATAATAAATGCCTTAGCAGTAAATTTATATCTCATCTTGGAACTTTTTAAAAATTCATTCCGTAATTCTGTAACGAATTGCAGTTATCAGTCTCCAGAAGATTCTTAGCAGATGTTATATATAGCTACTAACGCTCTTCCATTTTACTAACAAATACAACGCATTAAAGATGCCGCATGAATTTGTTTTTTCCAGAAGAAGGCGAAAGGAATAATGGATTCGGATTTTATTTAAAACATTTGCTCCAAAGCGTTAAAGTTTCTTTGTAACATTAAAGAGGTGAATAAAGGGCGAAAACTAACCCAAGTAATCACTCCCAACCCGAATCCCATTCAAGTAGGTGAGAAATGATAGAAATATTAAAGTGAAACACACATTCCTTTATTTATTTATTATTTTTTCTTCGCTCATAAAAGCCCCCACCGAGTGAAAAGGGCAATATTGCGTAAATTCCAACGGAGGATTTTGGAATGAATCCAGGATGCTATCCATCTTGCCCCGTTGTCATGGGAACCGACCCCAAGCGGGTGGCGGGAGATGTGTGTAATGGAGCACGAACATGATCAACTGTGAATAATGAAGACAGTTTTGCTTTAACTCTGCTGATACGGACGGAGAACTTTCGATTCGATGGCATTGCTTAGACTTTTATGCGAAATCGGCAATTTCAAGGGAGCAAAAAAAAA
>BGPR01001989.1:0-27713 GCA_013235015.1 Araneus ventricosus | reverse complement strand
GCATTGCTTGAAATGAATAAATGAAGCTTGTTTAAAATACTCGCAAAAAGAAGTTAATGAATAGACATGCAATTTGTTTTTACAATCAGCTTCTACTATGAGTTGCACCTGTCTTTAGTAAATGCACTTTAAAGCACATTTTGAAGCTAAAATTGATACATCAATTTTAATTCTAAATATCTTTCATGCAAACCGATTGCTTCCTAAAACATTGCAAAGTCATACACCATTGCTTAGTAGCCTTAGTAGTTGTCATAAAAATACTTCCCATTATTAAATCATCCCTTAACAAGCACCGCAACTTATCTCAATTTCCCAAGCTTTACAAGATGGAAAAAAACTGAATTTTTCGCAAGCAATAACCAATATTTCTGATTTTTTTCACAGCTGGTATAAATCTGCGGTCTCATATTCATACCAGATGCGAAAAAAAAAACTAGAAATATTCTTTAATGGTTACGAAAAATTCAGTTTCTTGCAAAACTTGGAAAATTGAAATCGGTGATGTCGGGTGTTAAGACTCGGAATGTGAATTCCTTTTATTATACTATTCGATAGATTTTTTAAAATATCGTTGTTTTATTTACTTGCAGCATTTTCGGAAACAAAATAAGGAGTTTTTCAAAGATCTGCTGATTAATCTGAAATATATTTTTATTTGTCATCGTAATATTTTTCGTGCCACCAATAACATAAATAATACCACTGATTCCGGGAGTAGAAAATTTATATAATGAATAGTGAAAGTTAAAATGACAGCATTGGTGCAAAATTCTGCATTCCTTTGTGAATATTCAATCGGTATCCTAAATCAGTGATAAATAAACATAACTGTTCTACAAAAATAGCATACCCTTCGTTAAATAGCAATTTATGTACCAGGAAATATTATGAAAAATTATGCTGAGAATTTATGAGCCAGCAAAGTTAATCTTCGTTGAATTTTGGATTAATATTCAGATGCGAAATTCAAAACTCCGCCGCAACATTCCGTTTCTATGGAGTTTTTCACTTAGCCACCATTTTATCGCTAAGAGTTAAATTTTTAATAATGGTGAATTTGAAAATTATATCTACTTAAAAATTGTACAGGTTTCAAAATAAATATATTGACGACTGAATTTTAATTCAGCTATATGATTCTTCATTCAATGAAATATGTGTAAATCATAAAACAGAAAATCTGATTCGGATCAATATTTAACTTTCTAATTCACTAGTCTGAATACGCCAATACGAAAGTGACCAAAATTTCCTTGAAAATAATTAAATTTAATTAGAAATAAATCAATTCTTTCGTTGATTCCTTTTTTCTGAGCATGGAAGATTTAAACAAAGAAATGCATTTGAAATGAAAAAAAAATTTATATACCTAATTTGAAGAACATTTGTAATTGAAAATAAGCTTGAAAAATCAAGCTTACTACACAAGCAAGGTACTATTTTTATATTGTTTCTTATTGAAGCTCAATTTCAAACCGGAAAAATTCTAACGTAATGCTTCGCAAGTAAAATAAAAAGAGAGAAATGCTTGTTTCCAGCGTTCTAAGCCCATTTTTACATATAAATTGCTTTATTAATGTATTTAATGTTTTTTTTTAAAACCTCATATATATGCAAAATAAAAATACTGTTACAAAGAAAACTTAAAATTCTGGATTAAGCAAACTTGTATCGTTCGTTTTTATTTCACTTTTATACCCATTTTCACTGAAGCGTAAGAAAACTAAAATCAATTCATGAATTTTTCATTTTGGGTTAGCACCAGTTTTCTTTGAAAAGATGGGTATTTTTGCATTAATTTTATCGCTGTTGAAATAATAGTTAATTCAGTAACAAGACCAAAAAATGGAGTTGCTGAATTTGAGCTAGAATAATAAATTTCTTTAAAGGAAAAGTTAAGAATAATTGTATCGATAGTTTAAATAAATGGTCTTTCAAATAATAATTGCTCTAATAGTAATAAGGAATTATATTAAAAAGTAAAATGAAAACTTAAAAGCATTCTTCAAGCGAAGAACTAGATTTCATTCCACAACTAATATGGATATACGTAGGTCAGCAAAAGTATTTTCATTTAACCAGAAAATAGGTCTAAAGAGGAAGATTGGCTGCTGAGGAACATAATGTATAAAGTTTTAATATTGTAGTCATTGGGCAGAAGTGTAATCCTTATAACCTTTCCCTTTGTTCTATGAAGGTTAACAGAACAGACCTCCAAGAAACAACCGAAATCGTCTTTTCCCTCTGATTGGAACATTTGGCAGGGGCAGAGATTAATCGGAGGCTTTCCACAATACTGAGTCAATGAAACTTCCAGACCAAACGCAGAGACATATTGTTGCGGAAAATGGTATATTTTTGACGATACAGGACACAACTGCCGGAGCATCCTTGAACAATTCCATTTGTGTTTCAGGTCCAGGCACACTCCTGTAGCCTGGGTTCCATTCAACTCTTTGCCCCCTCATAGAAGATTACGGATGTCGCACCTCTCCAGAACAGGACAGCAAAAAAATTCGGCGTCAATGATAACGGTAGAGATGGGACTCGAACCCATGATCCTCAGAAAGCGGGATCTTACCACCAGACCGCCGCGATCTAATCAATTTGAGATAATAGTAAGTAAAGTGAAAGGTTATTTAAGAAAGTTTTTTAAAAAAACTTTTTCCAAAATTCAGTTTTGTTTGTCTTCCTCACATAAAACATTTGTTACATAACTTTTGCTATATTCAAGAGAGTTAATAAAGTAATCATAACTAGATCCTTTCTGTTAGAGCATTGCTGAAAACTTTTAGGTTCTCCCAGATTAAAGCCTTTCACAACGATTCCTCAACTCTAAGATAAGCACCGATCAAGAAAATAGTAGAATATCTTTAATAAACCAGCCATCATTGCATAAAGATGGAGATGTATTTATCTTCTGAGTAGCCTTGTCAACCCGATGAATACATTAAAAGAAATAAAACTTCTGATCATCCTCCTTCCTTATCAAAAAGCGGACTTACTGCTTCGGTACATTAAATGCCGTCCATTTCCGTCGGATTGATACTATAAATAGAAATGACAGACACCACTGATTAATGCCTAGTGTCTTCCGCCAAACGATTGCTCTGTGTTCCCTATTACGGGCAGCTGACTCGTATGCTCGCTCTGATGGAAAAGGGTGGCGGGAGTGACACCAGCAGATTCGCGATTTAATGGAACAGCGCCTGCTTCTTTTTTTCAAAAATAAGGCGCGTACTTATTGGAAGTGACATGAATGGAAGTGGTTTTTCTATATGGGGAGGAGGATTTTGATTATTTGATTCTGAACCTTCTCAAGAAAGAGTTATTGATCAGGGAAGGAATAGATTTAGTAGGTGGAGAAACAGGGGATTTTTTATTATAAAACGAGATATGGTTGAGTTCGGAAAATAGAGAATTGATTCGTTGGAGGGAAAGCAAAGAAATAGATTTCGATGAACTCTTTAGATGTGTCAGGTTATTCTCTAAATGCGTAGTTGTAGTTGCTGTAGCTTCTGCTTATAAAAGGAGGTGTGTTAACATTGTTTAGCATGTATGAACATTGTTTAGCATGAATGAAGATTTGTATCACGCGTTTTCGGGTTTTTGTTCTCCACTTTACCATTTTCATTTTCTTGAATTCTAAATATAAAAGGAGAAGGGTTTGATATAAAAGTATATTCTACTAATATTAACAAGGAACATAAAATTGCTGATCAGGCTTAAAAGTATTTAGAATCTTAAATTAGCTCTTGTAAGCCTAGTACATACTTCAAGAACGGACAATAATTTCTTGTTATTTAGTTCTTTATAAAACTTAGCTTTTGCATTTTATAAACTTTAGATATCAGATGTTTTCTAAAAAAAGATAAGTTGTTAACACGAACGGGGCATAATCACATAATCTCAAAGTGGTAAGAAATCTTACAATTATTTCAGGTATGGGGACAGGTTGTGGTGTCAAAGCGAAAGCCATGCAGTCGTAACCATTTTAAGGATTTCGATTTTCCAATCGCTAACTTTATTTAAGTGTATGTTGTTTGCTATGAAAAATTGATTCCAGAAATCTGCTACCAACTGTACAAATGACTACTTATAATGGAATAATTAATTTTTTAAATATTAAATCCTGGCTGCCTTCGGCGACCAACTTGTTAGCCAGGGATATGATTTCAATTCAATCTTGTATCATTTTATATTCATAGTTCTCTTAACAACGTAATTTTAAACTTCAGATTGTAGTAAATATTTGACCCATGTTCTTATATATAAATATTAATATTAAATATTCTTATAATTGTTATTATATATTATTATATAATAATATATTATATTATATTATTATAATATATATTATATACATTATATTATATTATTATATATTATTATTAAATATTATTATATTAAATTTAATATATATAAATATTAAATATTTAACCTTTTGCCTGTTCTGTTCATTGTCAGTATAAATGTCCCTAATGGAGTCAAATAACTGATTATGCCCAGTAACCCCTAATTCCACGTTGTCGGGACATTTTTCACTTTCTTATTCCTCTTGTAAAATATGAATTTGATTTCAACATTAAAATGACGCAACACATTTTATGGCCAGAGGCGTGTTAGCTGGATTAAAACATGTTGAAAAAATAAAAGCATAGCAACCATAACCTTTCAGCTTATGTTTCTTAATATAAGCAAAGCAATATCTCGGACTGCTTGGTTTGCAGATTTCACAAACATCTTGATGAAATAAAATATGAAAGCAAAATGAATTAGGGACCTATCTCAGACTACAACAATTAAAGAGAAATATTGAATTAAATATTTGTTGAAATAATGAAAACGGTTTGAGTTGCTTTGCAAGAATGATGAGTATTGTTGTAAATTATGCCAAAAAATGTATTTTAAAATTTATTAAAATTCGAGAAAACGTTGTACGGAAATTTAATTGATATCATTGGAAAGGTAATTTTTTGCACTTTCAAATGGGGTAAAAATGATTTTCGTGCTGTAATCTGTTCGTAAGTTATAAAGGAGAAACGCCGAAATTTCGCCTAATTTTTAATTAATTAAAATTTCAAATGAAGGGCTCCGAGGTGCACATTCACACCCTTCAAAGTATGCACTCATTATAAGATTATTGCAAAGTATGCATTATAAGATTCAATAGATATGCAATAGAGTTTTTTCATTAATCACTTGTGAAGACAGCTAAATCTAAGAATGTATAATTTAGAATTGCTACTTAATTGCAAAACTGTGATCGATTCATCTTTTATGAAGTACAATGTGATTAATTTCATCTTGTTTCACCTTTCAAAGTAAAGAACTTATTATTGTTGAAAATTGCTTTCCAGATTTAAAGTAAATAAAAGTCTTAAGATATGCACACACTATCCTGTTTTAAAATAATAGCAGAAAAAAGTACAGCAAAATATATACACTTAAGTGAATGATGAATTAATGAGTAATATATGTAGGCTGGATTCAACTAACATTAAAATTGAGGCAAAAATTAATATTCGTTTCTTTGATATTTCCATTTAATTCATATTTCCGTCTACAACCAACTTGTTGTTTTTAATCTTTCATTAAACGGAGTTCCCTATTAAAAGACTTCATCAGTCTCGAGTCTTAGATTGTGAGTTCGAGTACTGTTTGTGACAATGATTCCCCATCTATCTGCGTTTGATGTACGTTAAAGCTACTAAATTTCTATATATTTGACGTTAGTATGACATACACGTTTGGAGAGAAGGCTTCCATTCTCGATATTTGACCACGCATCAAAATAGTGAGATCCGCCTCACATAGTAGCCCCCATCAAAACTCAAGAGCCGCGGTGATCTAGTGGCGGCCGATGGATTCCAGATTCGAAACCCGATTCCACTGCAGATTCACCGTGTATGGGGCCTGTTGCACGTTAAATCATAAACAGTAGCCAAATGCCCTCCCGCTGGTGTGGTGCGGAAGTTTGGTGAGGGGGTGCCAGCACATGTGTTGTCCTCATCATCTGATCGCGGTTCAAAATTACGAGGTTCGTCTCAAAATAGACCTCGTGTTGCTTCAAAACGGGACACACATTAACTTAGTAATTTGTATTGAACTAAAACATATTGAGCTCTATCATTTAACCAATATCCCATTTCATATTTGAAACGCACTGATATTACAAAACAGATAGGAACATAATTCCGTATTTGTTTTAAGCGCGATCTTAAATGCAATATAGATAATAATATCCTTTGAATTTTCGAATTAAAATCACATGACCGAATACAAATACTAAGACCAATTTCAGAAGAACTTTTATTATATGCCCATAAATCATTCAACTAATAATTCCAAAGAAAAAAAATAGCTAAAGGTATCAAGCAATAAAAGTGTCTCTATTTTTATGGCGCAATAAAGTGCTGTTTGATGACCATTTTTATTAGATGACTTCAATATATGTTACTGTATCTTTTCCATCGCACAGCCGTTTGGTATTTAATGGTATTTGACCTGTAATGCAAACAAACCACGCCGTCGAAACCCATTTTTTTATAAATATGCATTAAAATATGATTTATTGATATAAAAACTTGGTTATCGTTCATAAAATTCAGGTGTTAAGGAAACTAAAAGTGTTGCTTGTTATTTTAAATTTAGCATTTGATATGATCGCTGCCGCTTTTTTTCACGATATTGTAATTTAATCTTATCGCACTGACAATAAAAATTAGTTTCAAACACACTAAGGATATAACAAACAAATCCTTAAATTTTATTCAATTAAAAAAGCCTGAAATTAAAATTTGTTTCTCATTGCAATTTAATATTAATTAATCGCATTTCATGAAATTGCAACCAAAAATGTTACTAAGCTTATATATTCTGATATGCAAATTAATTTGGTCGCTTTTCAAAGAATGTCATGGCTGAATATTTCAAGCAGATACATCAGCGCAATATATGCAACTCGAAGCTTCCTTATTTTCAACAAAAAAATTGTCATAATTTCTTGTCCAGAAAGCACTATTTTCTTAATGTTTGTTTACTTTCTTATATGTGAAACGCACAGTGCATAATTAAACATATTGTAAACTCTGAGGAACAACAAAATTAACTTCAAATCAATTTGGCTCTTGAAATATACTTCTGACGCTTTATAAAATATTTATTTTCCCGCAGAGAAGTTTATGGGCTATATGTATAATGAAAGGAACATCAAATGCCATTCGGAAAAAAAATTGATGTGTTACCTTTGCTAATTATCAGGCAGGTGAATTTCAGGGAACCCAAAAGAATCTCTCTTTGATGCATTGTCTACGTATTTTAGAGGTTGGTGGAAAAGAAATATCTTGCGGACACAGCTAAAATCTGCCTGTAACGATCGAAATTAGTGACGGATTAAACTGTATTCTTCCATAATCTCCTCTTCTCACTTACAGTGGCACTGACCACCAGTGGCTCTTGAGTTAAGGCGAGGCATGATTGAGGTACATAAATCGGATGGCGAAGATTATAGATTCTATTTTTTGGCTATGATACAAGGCGTGATCAATAAGTAGGGTTAAATCAAAAATGAGAACAAACCAATTATCAGAGACACCTTCGTCGTGTTCTGTACTATAGAGCTTGGTTTCGTGCGCCTGTGAGTCGTCATAAATTTATTATCGACTGCTGTCTGTGCGGTGGTTTTGTGGCGCCTCATGGAGCAAAGAATCAATTCGAAATTCTTGTTCAAATTGGGTAAATCTGCAGGCGAAAGTCGCGCAATGCTGAAACTGTTTATGGAGATGACACTGTAGCCTTGAAGACGGTGTATGCGTGGTTTAAAAAGTTTAGTGATGGTCGAGAAAGGGTCGAAGACGAGCCTCGGAGGGGGCGGCCCATCACCAACAGAGCAGGAACAAGCATTGAGAGAGTACGTGAACTGTTGCAGTGAGATCAACAATTAACCAACAGGATAATCAACAAGAAATTTCTTCCTTCAGGTCAAACTGTCAAGGGTGAGTTTTACTGGGAGGTGCTGAAACGTCTCTTGGCTCGTATTCGTCGTGTGCGGCCACATCTGAAGCAAACTGGCTCTTGGTTTCTTTTCCACAATAATGTACGGCCGCATACCGCCAGGCTTGTAAAGAGGTTTCTGGCTCAACACTGGATTACTGGACTGTCGACCCACCGTATTCCGCAGACAATGTCACCACCGGACTTTTTCATGTTTCCTAAACTTAAAGAGGCTCTAAAAGGGCGAAGATTTACAGACATTACCCACATTCAAGCTTCTGTGACATGGGTATTGAAAGCTGTACCAGTGGAGGAGTTTTCAAGAGCTTATGATGATTTGTATACACGTTGTCAGAGGTTCATACTGTCAAACTGTCAAGGGTGAGTTTTACTGCGAGGTGCTAAAACGACTTTTGGCTCGTATTCGTCGTGTGCGGCCGCATCTGAAGCAAACTAGCTCTTGGTTTCTTTTCCACGATAATGTACGGCCGCATACCGGTATGCTTGTAAAGAGGTTTCTGGCTCTGTCAATATAGTGTTACTGGACTGTCGACCCAACGTATTCCCCAGACAATGTCACCACCGGACTTTGTGTACGATGGGGACTATTTTGAAAGGTTGTAAACAGTTTTTGTGTGAGTTCTGCACAGTGTAAGATTTATTTCATCATTCACCCCACTTATTGGTCACACTTGTATTGACCAGCTTTATTCAAAAATTTGTAATCTGATGTGCGCTTTTCGGAAAGAATTTCTCGCTGCGATCGGGCTGGCAGTTTGGAGGGTTATTTTACCTTCTTGGAAACCGGAAAACAAATGTGAACCAGTTTCGTCTGAAAGTCATGAAGGAAGATAACCTACTCTCCTAAACAGAATCTAAGTCACAATTCTGGTTAAAGTGCTCCGCGTCGCTTTGAACAACAGAAGATACCTTACTTCCTCCTTTATCACGAATCCTTGACTAGATATCTTGCGCCAGTAAACCCTACAATCCAATCCAATCCTTGACTAGATATGTCAGACCAAGTGAGATTAGAACCAACCAGGAGAATGGCAGTCTATTAAGAGTTATTTTGTTCAAACTGGGATATCTGTATCCTTAAATAAAAGAAGAGAAAAAAAGAGCACTCCGTAATATGCAGCTCATTAATGAATACGAACTTTCGAGATGGTATTTCCTTTGTTCTAACTATATTTCTGGTGGAACAGAAATTATTATTCTGTATTAATAAAGATATGAAAGAATGCTTGCTGGTTGATCAAAGATATATTTTTTATACATGTCTTATAGATTTTTTCTCGCTTCCTGATGTGCTAGAGTTTTGAAATTTTGTTTACTTGTGTTTTCTCGAGGACAGTAACTATTATTATATTTAAAGCTTGATTATCAGTGACGCGATTAGGTTTTATATAAGTGGTACCACCTGGAATTGAATTTATGATAAGTTGATTTTAAGATTCAATATTATTTATAATGATTTATAAATAAAAGACCACAAAGTACAAAATAATTTAAATAAAAAACTTCTACTTTTTAGTACAAGTAGAAATTTGTTTTCAAAAAGTTTTTATTCGGCTCATTTTAAGGCTTTTTCATTCCAATTACTAAATTTTCACTTTTCAAAGAGCCGTGAGGTAGATCCAATAATCTTTTCGCAGATAGGAAAACGTAATACAATAGGAAGAGATCTAACGTGCCTGGTAGAAAATCTTTGATCCCAAAAAGGTTCCAGATCTACTTTCATAAATTCCTTTCAAGGTTATTCCTACAACTGTATGCAAAACATGTATTTATGGCCAATGCAAATACCCTTCCAAATGCCAAAAGCGAAGTTATACGACAAAATTTTATGTGAATGCTAATGTAATGTATTTTATTTCGATCAATAATCCTTGCTTCTGTTTCGTTTTATGAAGCTTTCGTGTCGTTTGTTTCCAGTTTTGCTTTGTTTCATGTCATTTATAATCTTTCAAAAGCAGAGAAACATGTTGTTTTTCATTCAAACGAAATAGCGATAAATTTTACCCAGCATAAGAAAGAAGGATTATTGAGGTATTCTGCTATTATATGCGTTTTAATCTAGTTTGATAATTTATTGATGAAATCCATTTGAATATATCTTATGCATCCTATTTCATCATTTCATTTCATACTCTAGTGTCCAAAAGTAATGCACAATTTTGAAGATACTACAAAATTGGAGTTAATATGGATACTATGGTTCGCAATCAGTTGCTGAGAATCGTGGGACATGCTATGGTCGGAACTCGCATTTTATAGTGAAGATTCGGTAACGAGGGCAATTAGGGAGCACCAGAAAAGGATGAAGGCGATTGACCCATCCTGTTTCTCAGAAAGCTGATTACGAGATGTTACTTTCATCAATGGTTATGTTTGATGTGCATAATATTTGCATGAATTTTCGTAAACACACAAATTCGAGAAGATATAAGGGTTTTCTTATTATTGCTTATAACTAATATTGTTTTTTGCTTATAACGTGCAGAGTTTTTAAACAAATTGTAAACAATTTACAGAATATTTGACAATATATAAAAGAAGTTTTGAATTAAAATTTGAAATAATTTGAATATTACCAAAAAAAAAATATGAGTATTTCTAGTAAATAATTTTTTATTGCGCATGGGCGAAACGTAGCGAAATTTTTCTTTCACAACTTAAAAGCCAGATATGTAGGGCAACTTACATAAAAATTACAGTTCAGTACCATGTATATACAATAATAATAAATTCTATGTCAGTTTAATATCCTGAATACTCATGTATACTTATAAGTTAAATATATAATTTTAATTGCATTTCGACTATTACTATTCGAAGATTCAAGTTTAAAAAGTATCAGTTTGTGCAAGAACCCTCATCATTTAGTTTCTCTTAGAGTGTACCGAAATTCACAAAGTTGCAGTGTCGATTTCGTTCGGAATATTATTGGTATTTAATTGGAATTTTTATATAAATTGCCCTATATATCTGGCTTTCTGTAAGTTTCATACAATTTGGTTGAAAACTCAGCATGTTATAAGCAAAAAACATGCGGAAAAATAATTTTTTTAAAAGAAAACCCTTATATCTTCTCGAATTTGTGTGTTTACGAAGATTCATGCAAATATTATGCACATCAAACATGACCATTGATGAAAGTTAAATCTCGTTATCAACTTTCTGTGAAACAGAATGGGACAAACTCCCTTTTTGCCTTTATCCATTTCTGGTGGCCCCCTAAATGCACTCGTGACCAAATCTTCATTGTAAAATGTGAGTTCCGACCATAGTATGTCCCACGATTCTCAGTAACTGAATGCGAACCATAATATCCATATTTACTACAATTTTGTAGCATTTTAGATATTGTGCATTATTTTGGACACCAGTGTCTATAGATGTCCAATAAAAGATTGACGGTTTTTTAAATGAAATAGTAGAAAATTATTATATGAATTGCATTTATTTCTGATAGAAATTATTGCTTCAAGTCGGGGGATTTTGTTAGTGTGCTTCCTTGTGTTAATATCAAATGCTAGTGAAAACTAACGCTGAAACCCCAGAAGTTGTCGAATATTCGATAACCAGTTCAGCATGATAATTATAAAGTCCACTTATTAGTCCTTATAAGTCCACTTATTAAAAGTTTTCATTGTCAGTGAAGGGAAAAAGCGCACGGATTAAGGTTAGACCCAAGCAGGTGGTGTGGATGTGGTCCAATGGAAAGAAAGTTATCAAATTATTCCTATAGGAATTAGAAAACCTGACCGATCCGATGAGGTTTCACACTGTCTTACTTGTTACAGGCATTTCAGTGTAAAGTGTCCAGTGCCACGGAAATATTTAGAAGGTTATACAGCGCCATCTGTCCGTGACATCTGATATTAAAAAAAGATAGCTTACTTTAAAAATTTCTAACTTTGTTTATTAACCTCCTATTAGAATAACTCAAGTAGTTATCATAGCTAGTTTTACAATGTGTGTATTTGAATTGTTTGAATATGACTGCCATGGTATAAGTGTTTTTTCTTAGAATATTAAACACTTGAAATAAAAACATGCAATTTACAGTGCATGATTTCAAAAAGTAAGGATATAATTAGTCATTTCGTTTATAAAAGACTGAAAATCACAACAAACAGAGGTTTAAAAAATATCCTTTGCCATTTTGAAGAGAGACCTATTTCCAAGATAATGGTGCAAATTAATAGAATAATCTTGGAAATAGGTTTATTTGAAAAAAATTCTGAGCTATAATATTTTAATCGTGCTCTCCAGGATTGCATTAATAGACCTCTTTAGTAGTTATCCTTTTAAGATTGATAATATTTTATTTAGGAAATTAAAAATCATATGGCATGGGCTTTATAAGATAAAAAACTTTTAGTGCGTTGTACTTTATATTAATTGTTATCTGTCTGTAAAGCATAACTACTAAACAAAATTACTAAAGTTACCAGAAATCCTGGACTAGATGGAATAGTTCCGATTTGCGTATGTTCATTCCGGCCTGAAAAAATGTCGCACATTTTACGAGAAAATGAATTAAACTCTCCGGATTGTACCGAATTTTATTTATAAATACCCAATATTTAAAAAAGTTACTAAATTTCATTTTTAAAAAGTCAGCTAAGAATGTTTTTAAATGAAAGAAAATTCAAAAGTGAACTCCACCTTGGAGCTTTTGCTGCAAGTTTAAGGTGATCACACGTCCCGAATAAGCTGGTACAGCCCGACTATGACTCTTTGTCGTGGATTGAAAAACTGTCTCGAACTTTAATTAAAAGCCTTTGTTTATCCTGTATCTCAATTATTAGTAAATAGCTCGTAAAAGAAAGAAGATAAACTAGATTTTAACTTTAAAAAGTTAGCTTCTCAAGAACACTCCTTCTCGACTTTTATTTTACGTAGGACAAGGACATCCTGATATAATCGGTGCGGATGTAGTCTGAAGAAATTCAGTAAAATCAATAACAGAATACATTATTTATACTTCTTTTTGCTTCTTTGCTTCTTTCTTGCTTTTTATATTTTGATTTATCTATCCTATTGCCACCGAACTTTTTAAAATTTTCTATTACTTCTTCGATTTTTATTCAATCCCTCCCCACCTCCTCAAGCCTTATCCTCGTTTCGAATTGCGCGACAGGATCTTGGACTATCCTAACTGGCATTCAAAAAGTATGGTCCCTTTAACATTACCAATTTTATTAAATACTAGCTGATCCCGCGCAGAGCATCTGCGCTTGGTTATACGCATACCAGGATTTTCCTAATGCTTCTAGAGCCAAACACTGGCGATTCAGAGTCCCAAGAAAATCCTTCAAGACAAAAAAGGCGCCAAGTAGTGAGCACATAACAAAAATGTAGCCAATCTACAATGTTTACAATAGTAAGTTCCAGGAAGTTCACCTCAATTTGTGAATTGACGCGATTTTATCTTCGCTGACTCAAATTATTTTGACTTTGGTCTCAACTGTCTCTGGCTCGCCTAAGCCCATCTGCTTCATTTCTAACTGATCTCTTTTGAATAAGTTCATCCAAAATTTCATTATATGGAAGAAATGTTGTGAATTATTCATCTTAAACTAGTTTTTTTCGAGAAAAAGTTATTTTACACCAGAACTAATATAGTAATAGGCCATGACTATGAAGTTATGTCTAACATGGAGGAGGCTACCGGTTTTGTTTTGTAAACAAATTGATCGTTGCCATCGGAAAAAGAGAAATTAAGCTCTTTTCTATGCCACGTACCTTAGCGTTTTACATATATAGATATGAAAGATAATATTTTTCAAATAGCTCTTGTTTCTTAAGCATTTACTTCTGGACATTCGTTATGTGAATGTCTATTAATTGGAAGTAGTTACACAATTAGCAACCAGCTACCACTTTATGGATTTCGGATCCACAATTAAAAACTGCATATACGTGAGTATAAGCTGGCCTCTAAAATCGAGAACAATCCGTTGCACAACAGACCTCTTAATTCACAATAATTAATTTTGGAAAAATTCAGTTGGAAAATTTTATTTTCTGAATTGTTTTGGGAAAATAGCAATTTCTCAACATATTGCTTCGCATTTGGTTCCGCATTGCCTAACTACGTCCATTTATTAATATAGATCCGAGAATTTAAACTGAATATTTAATAACTTCATATATTTTACTGCTAACTACACTGCTGTTTCAGCTTGTTCTCTTTCAAAACGGCTTTTCCCATTTAATCCACTTGACGCGTGAATGTACTTAAAAGCCTCTCCGATTTCAAAACACGCTATATCTATTATTTGATATTAATCGCTCTGTCATTTCCCACTAGAGTAACCCGAAATATACCCGAAGAGATATCACAATCGCAGTAATTAAAAGTGAAATTTATCTTATAAACATTTAACTGAGTTTGAGTCCTCTGCGGTCATTTCTGCGACAATCACGCACAAATGTTCCCTCGAGTAACTGATGATGTCGGTTTAATTAAGATGCCGATATTTCCTGAACGAATCCTCACACCAACTGGCTGCGGTGAGACATTTAAATGCCCCTCCTCTAACGGTCACGTCACATGCCGCAAGGACCAATCGAATTGAGGGAAAATTAATGACGTTACTTTTCGTACTCGCCAACTTAATAACAGGAATTTCGATGACATATTGTGGCCGAGAGGACAAACCAATCTTTGTCCATCTATCGCTCGCGAAGATAAATTTAATTTAGAACACTGGTATTATTTTAGAAAATGACAACTTAGAATTAACATAATTTCATCAGCCATAATTCAGTATCTGAAATTCAGATTATAATTAAATTTTAGAATAGAATTCCCAAATTACTTCTTTGCTTCTTAGCTACAAAAATTAAAACGACTTGAGTTTTTTTTAAACGTACCAACGGATTTTCTAGAAAAAGTTATTTTATTTGAAAAGAAATAATTATGATTAACTCATAAAATAATGTAGTTCCAACAGTGAATGAAATGCAGAAAACATATAAACAAAATTATCCAAAATTAAGATATCACTGCTACATTTTCATTCTTTTCATTTTGTACACTAATAAAAGTTTTTCTTCTTATTTAATTAGTTCTATTTTAATAAAATATTCTTAAAGTCATGTTCGAAATTCGAAATTCTTGTATTAAATATAACCAAAATAATCCTCACACTAAACTTTCAATTACTCAGTATTCCTGAAACGCAGTTATCTGAAATAATATAATTAAAAATGCAAACGCCCTGTAAAATAGTGTTGAATATTATCCTGAGTTATTGAAAAGTACTTGATCGCAGAGAATTTAATTTTAAATACTAATTGTAGAGACGCATGGGACTAGAAACGACGGATTGGCTTAGAATACTTTATTTGACAGGAAACACCTGTGTAAATGACCCATGACATCCAAACAGATATGGATAGACCAGTTTACAGCGATATGCGTCTATTGTTTCAACGGCGAACTCAAACCCCTGAGTGACTACATGCATTAGAAAAGCAGGAATTCTTTGGAAGGAAGGGATAGGGTAGACGCCAAAACAGTTGAATACTATTCAGAAAGATTTGCAAACTATTCAGATTAGATATTACAACTCTGTATCAGTCGACGTCACACCAAAGTTCGATTCTGGGTAATAAGATTCTACATTGGTGTATAAAAATTAAGCATCGTTTCGGAAAATGCGAGAAATTTGCAATTTATACAAAAACTATGGTTCGAAATCAGTTCTGGAGACTCGTGTAACATACAATCGAGTATCATACGCATTTTACAGTGAAGATTCGGCCACGAGGGTAATAGGGGGCGACCAGAAAGTGATAAAGACGGACAGGGATTTCGATTCATGCCATTTTACAGAAAGCTGATAACAAAATGAAACTTTCACAAATGGTTATGTTTGATGTGCATAATATTTACATGCATTTTCGCAAACATAGCACAAATATTCTGGAAGATATAAAGGTTTCTTTTAAAAAATCCCAAATTTTCCCTCATGTTTTTTTGCTTATAACATGCAAAGTTTTCATTCAAATTATACGAAACTTGAAGAAAACTTGACAATATGTTACTGAAGCATTGTGTTAAAATTTAAAGTAAATTTGTTGAATATTAGAGAAAATATGAGTATTTGTACTAAATAATTTTTTACTGCGCATGTGCGACACATAGCGAAATTTTTCTTTCATCATTTCAAAGCCAGATATATAGAGCAACTTACATAAAAATTCCAAATGAAATACCGTTATAACTCAGAAAGAGGCTGGCATTTCAGTCAGGTCAATTTAAATTTCTCTTTGAGAGAATTTAAGTGATGAGGGTTTTTGCACAAACTGATATTTTCGAAACTTGAATCTTCGAACAGTAACATTGAATTTTAGGAAAGTTTAATATCCTGAATACCTATGTATGCTTATAAACTAAATACATTATTTAAATTGAATTTCATCGATAACCATATAAAAATTCAAGTTGATTAATTTTTTTTCACCAGTGTATAATTAAAATGAAAGCTGTTTAATTTCTCAAAACTCTAAGACAAAAATGCTTACAACTTCATTTAGTAATGATGCCACCACTCATATCTTTCTGCGTGATATCGATTTCAGTTGTGTTTCGACTTGAGCAGATTATTTAGAAAATAAGAAAAATAATTAAATAAAATATCTAAAAATATGCTTCGATTAGTGTACTAAAAAGTATAAAGTAATATTTTATTTTAAAAGTTAAGGTAAAAATAAATCGTTAAAATATGAAGCGCTGATATATTCTAATTAGAATTTGTATTTAGAGTATCTTTTTAATTTCTAATGAATACTTAGGAATGAATATTATGGAATTTTCTTTTTTATGATATTCATTGTAGTTTAATTTCCTTATAGTATTGTTTCCAGCGCCACGCGATTTTACAACCTTACTTTGACCTCCAGAATTTTGAAAAAAAATTTATTTTCTACTTTTTAGTACACTAATTAAAGAATGCTTTAAAATCCGTTTTATTTTTCTTATTGTCTACATTTTGGTGTTTCAAATAGTTTAAAATTCAATTTTGCTGGTACGATTATTGTATTAGGGAATCTTGTAATCACTGGAGAGTTTTTATCATTCTTTTCTCAATTTATTCACGTTTTTTTTCAAATTAATTACCAATTGGTGCCTCTCATATAGAGTCAAATTATAATTAAAATTAATTTATTAACTGATGATTAAGAACTTAAAATATTAAAATGTTACATTTTTATGGCGAACACATAATTGAACAAAATTCCAGGCGGCTAGTATATTAGGAAGTGATCGAAAAATGAGTTACAAAATTTCATTCCTGTAAACATCAAGAAGTTACACTAAACAAAACAGGTTAATAATATAAATTTTATAAAAATTGTTTTTAAAAACATACTTTTATTAGTATAATGAAATTAAGATATTTTTTATTTGAATTATTTTCTATTCTTTAATTTTCAATTTATAATTCACTATTATAAATATTGTGTAATCTTGACATCATTGTTTTCTAAAAGTTATTCCCAAGTTTCGCCCCTGGTATGGAATTAAATAATTTAAAAAAATCTATTAATTGATAATTAAGCTCTGAAAACATTAAAATAGTGTATTGTCGTCGAGAATACACAAGTGTAAACAATTTAAAAACTCTAGCACATTGGGAAATGCGTGAAAAGACAATTACAAAATTCATTCATTACAAACATTCGAAATAAGCCAAGTTAAATAAAAAATGTTTAAAGACAGAAAAGAATTAAACAATAGAGTTAGTTCAGTTATATTAACGTCCCGTTTTGTAGCAAATCGAGTGCTATTTTGGAACGGACCCCGTAATTTTGAACAGCTGTCTGTTGCCGAGGATGACACCTGAGCTGGCACCCACTCTCTAGACTTCCGCATGACATCAGAGGAAGGGCATCTGACCCATTACGCATGATTTAACGTGCAACAAGCCCATATACACGGCGAATCTTCAGTGGAAGTTCCGGCATGAATGTCAAGCGGCGTAGCCTGGAACCCCCCGGGCTTGAAGCCCAACCCTACCACTAGGCCAACGTGGCCCCAAACAATAGAGAAACAGACGATGAAAGAAATGAAGAATGATTTTATTGTAATGAGAAAAAGATTGAAACCATGCATAATTTTAGGATGGTAATTACTTCTGAAGCAAACAATTTATTCTTCATCTGTTTGTATAATGCTGCAATGCAATAAACGAAGGTAAATCCACAATCTTCTCCAAATACTAAGATTAATTCTTTAGGGTATCCAGAAGGTAATCCCATTTAACAATTGAAAGCCCAAAAAACATAATCGAGTTTGGTTTAGGTTAGTTATATTAACTCCCGTTTTGAAGCAACATGAGGACTATTTGGGAACGAACATTTTAATTTTGAAACTCGGTTTAACAACAATTATGACGCCTGAGCAAGTAGCCCCCTCTTCAGACTTCCGCGCTACGCCACCGGGTGGACATTTGACTCACGACATCAGATTTAGCGTTCACGAGGCCTATATACATCTTAGAACCCTTCGGCCACGAAGCCGAGACATTATCACTAGGCCACCGTAGCCATAAAAACTGTAATAGAAGAAAATACTTTTTTGTTACCTGAGGTCTTGGAATGTATTTAAACATAACTGCCATCCGAGTTGAGACACTTTTCATAACGAGGCACGCATTTTGTAACCCCCTATAGAAGAATCATGTCGCCTGTGATGATAACCAGGAGGTAACAACTTCTTTCAGTATCGTCATCCTGTAACCTCTTGTCAGTCCCATGCCCACACAAACGGATCGGTTGTCTTAAAGGCATCAGGTACGGGAGCATGGGGTGGCGCTCTGTAACCTCTTGTCAGAAACGAAAGTCCTAAGCTGTGAAAAGAGATGTAAATCAGAAGGGGTGAGGTCTGCACTTGTTCAAAGTACATATTACAAATTTGATGGTTAGTTTCTGACACTTTCTTCGCAATACACATCTTAATTTCTTCCAGAATCTGCAGATACTTCAATTCAGCAAACAGATTGGGGCTGGTCCTGCATTTATTCGCTTATTTCTCACCCCTTCAATTATGTGCCATTGTTTTTTGGTCATCCTGTTAATATTTTTGAGCACATGAAACATTTTGGGTTTAATATACACTACTACATTTTATCTTAATTTGTTTCGATAAGAATTAATAATTCATATAAGGATAATTATTTCATATTCCAATGAAATAAACACAATGTTAAAGTTCATTTTTATACTGTGCTTCAAAACAAATTGAGGACAGAAAAATCAAAGGCAAAAGCCAGTGTCCACAGCCTTGATTAGCGGTGTTCCAATCACAAGGGCACATAGACACTGCTACTTACAGAGCTTAAAAATGGGCCCAACCTACACATTAGCCGGGGGCTCCCAATGCCTAGTTATTCCGCTGAGAATGCCTTACGCTGCAATATAGACTTGTCAACATGAGGGTAAAGATTATATTTTAACGACAAGTTGATCAGATACCAAATAATATACATTTAATTACACTGAATTAAGATGTTGTCAACTTAATATTTGAGACCAAATATAAGAATTTCAGACAATTAGAAGTTTCAGAATATTAACGAGTTGTCTGTGATTTCAAAATGGCTTGCGTCTCTGTTTTATAAAATGCTTCAAAATTTCAGTCTGTATTTTTGAATCGCTTTTAACATTTTTAACTTCCAATTTAAAGATTGCATCTTAAAAGAAGTATATGAAGATCAATTTCAATGTAAAGTACGTAAGCTTTCCTAATTTTAACTTCAATGCTGCTCATCGTTTTAATTTTTTGCTACGATTGCCATTTACTTACTTATTCATTTATTTTGAACTGAACAAGCATGTTGCAAAAAATGCAGCTAAACTGCAGAAAATATTTATCTAGAAGGTATATTCGAGTCCTTTGAAATAAATCAAGCGAATTCAGAATGTAACCGCAAAAACGGCAGACGATTATCGCTCGAGTCTAATGCGGAATCGAGTGAACGCCTCCTGTCAACAGATGTTTTGCTGTCCATGCACACGCGATGCCAAAAAACTGGGGTAATGCTTTTACCAGTTCGTAATATTTATTATGTTAAAATGCCAGCAGAAATGACTGCGACACGCAAATTTCTTATCTTCTTGGCAACGAAAAAGCTATTTAGACGACCTACCTCCCTTCCAGTGAAAAATGGAAATTTCCAGAATGAATCTTTTCAAATGTAAATACAAGTCAGGAGTGTTTTTTTATTACAAATTAAAAGTCGAATTCTTAGTTTGTTAAATCTAATCAAATTTTAAAATAATGTGCATCATAAGAATGTCTACAGCTAAGCAATTAAGCAAGAGACACCGAATTTGAACAGGCGGCGCCTAGATTGGACCAAAATCATAATTTAGATTCTATTTAATATTTGGGTCATAACATGGACAAATTATGTTATAACGATGTAAATTGGGTGTATGAAATCATTTTTAAGGGAAGGCGTGGTTACAGTTAGAGAACAAGTGTTTATATTTAGGCATCAGCTATCGATTATTTTAAAAAAGGACAAAACGCCTTTACGCTATTTTAAATTAAGTAGGAAAATAGTTTATTACATACTCAGAGAGTAAATTTATTTTTCGACAATTTACTATAATCATTTTATGAAAATAATTTTAAATTAAGGCGAGGGTATTTTTTGTGTTGTTGTTGTTTAAAGGTTGCATAGATTGAACCACAAGCCGTTGCCTACATTGGACATTTTAAATCAATGGGGTTATTATCGTTAACTACAGGAATAGATCAGAAAACAGTTTACCAGCTCTCGTAGGCCTCATAAATTGAAAATGGAACAAATTTTTTAAAAAATCAATAAAAGGACACTAAATCCATGAAATGTTTGCTTAAGAAATATAAAAGCTAAATATAATACGTATAATTTATATCATTTATAAGGAAAAAAGGGTGAAGAGGAAGTGATACAGTGGATAAAATTTCATGCTTGGATTCATGCATTGTGAGCTGGTATGAGTGTGAGAATCAATTTTTTTTTCTTTAAGTGTGCTTAAAGAAAATAGTTGTCCAATCTGGGCACCCAGTGTTTCAAGCAACCGGTTTCTTTAACTGGACCAATGACTCATTTTTTAAGCTGCTTTTTCCTAACTTAAAGTGTATTTCATAAAAGTTAATTACATTTTTCTGAAGATAAATAAACTACAAAAGTTTTCAATTTGTTTTTTGCTAAAATTACTTCTCCATCACATTAAAAAATATCCAGTTAGTCCAAATTCAGGGACTCTCACCTGTTATTTCGTGCATTTTCCCGAATAGTTAATTCTTTTGATAAATCAATAATCAATACATTTTTCGTGCATTTAAATAGAAAGAAACGTAATTTTTCATTATGATCGAATGTTAATCTCCATGATTTTATTTCTTATACAAGGAGAATAGAAAAGCTAATAAAAAAAAATATTTTTTAAACATTTATTTCATCTATTTATTCCATCAATTTAATTTTCTAAACTTTACATTTTAAACCATTATATTTCTGTTAACATGCATTCATTTAAATCTTTTTTTTATCTATTTATTCTGAAATCAAAACGCAAAGTTTCATCTAAAGTGTTCGTTTTGTTTTGAAAAGTGAGAGGAAATCCGCCTTTTTCCAAAAGTCACTAATACCACTTACTGACGATTCCAGGACTGTGAAATCCTCCGCGTTTTTGCGCATGCGCCAGGCGGAGTTAATTTCACCAATATAGGGGTGAAGTGAAAAATGGAGGGGGAAGATGTTTACATTTTATTTAGCGAGACCTAACAAAGAACTCTGGAAATGCATTCATCTTACTCATTGCATGTCACCCCTTGCCGGATTAGAATCGTCAAAAAGTGCTAGTCTTGTCATTTTGAAACGATCAGTAACTTACTTCTTTTTTGAATGGTTCGTGGGATATTCCATTATCCAGTCTATCTTTTTTAAGTGGAAAGTAACAAATCTTCGAATACAAAAATGCTTGGTCACTTTGTTATCTCAAATCTGTCTTCTGCATTGAATTATCCACCTTGTGTGATCTATTATGATAAACGTTTTAGAGGATTGAGAAACACTTGTAAAACTCATGCTTTGAATGGGATACAAACCTGGAACTCTTACCCATAATATCACGTTCTTTTTATTATTATTACTAAATTACATGAACACTTGGGTTCTTTTTTTACATCGATGATTTGAACAGAAGGAAATTCAGAAATGTTTTTTACGATAACTTTTGGCTACAGAAGGAAATTCAGAAATGTTTTTTACGATAACTTTTGGCTTTGAGCAATAAGCTGGGGTGCGCAAACTATTTTCACTTCCGACCCCCCCCCCCCCATTTTAAAGTTAAATTTGTCGGATAAATAGCAGATGTTTTTTTTTTTTTTTTTTTTTTAATGTCGACGTAGTTAAAGTGAAATTCTGTTTGAGATTTGCACTTATGTTTCGACGTTATTAGTGGTCTGAATAAAACACATAGTTTTATGAAGAAATAGTTTTCTTTATGCATATGAGTATAAATGTTTTTAAATGAAAAATACAATAGAAAAACTTTGCATCATAAGAATTCAACGTGAGGTATGCGATTGCAAAGAGTTCATGATTGCTTCTATGTTTGGATCTGTATTGGAAATCGCGAAAGTCATTCTCTGGATCCAATTGTGTTCGATATTTTGTTTTAATGGCGACTAATTTTGAAAAGCCAGTTTCACATAATATAAGTAGGTTGATGCAAACTGAATCAAAATTGTAATTGCTTTCTTCTTCAAATCGGCATATTCGTTTCCAATCGATAGCCAAAACGTTTGGATAGTTAGACACTTAAATTGAATGCTCAATGTTTCGTCACTTGGAACTTCAATTAACTGTTGTTTTTCATTTAAAGGGATGTTGGATTCAAAAATCTCAAAAGAAAATGGATCACGTATCCAACCTTATTCATTATCTGGAAATTTTTCGAACCTTTTCGAAAAGTTTTCTCCCAATTTGATAGTATGACGGGAAATTATGTTTATAAATAACAAGAAATCTATATTATTTTTTAGTAAATTCTGAAAAGCATGGGAACGTGCCGTTGTTGCTTTTGTTCAATTCTCCTTGCCAAAGTTTCAGCTTATTCTTAAAAGCTTCAATTTTACTGCTCGATGTCAAAATATTTGTGCTCTCTCCCTGTAGACTTAAATTCAAATCGTTAAGTTTTTCGAAAATGTCAACCATGTAATTGAGTTTCCCGAACCAATCTTCATTAATGAATAAACTTACTAATATATGTTTCTTTTCTTTCAAAAAAATGTAAACTTAATTTCTGAAATCGAAAATGCGTAGCAGTATTTTGCCGCTTGAGAGCCATCTGACTTAGGTATGTAATAATAATGTCTCGTACACAGAACCCATCTCATTACAGAGTATTGAAAAGAGACGACTGTTTAGGCTGTTGCTTTTAATCTAATTAATTGATCCTATAATAAATTGTGCAATTTTTCATCAATGTCTTTTGCAACAAGAGCTTCTCTATGTATCATGCAATGGTTGAACTCTACAGGGGGCCAATTTTCTTTATTAACCCTCTTAGTCTTATTACTACCTGTTAATGCTGAAGTACCATCAGTGCAAACCGCGACACAGCGTGTCCAGGTAAAGTTATTTGTTTGAAAATATCTATTAATAATTTCAAATATTTTCTCTCCTATTTTCCTTCCTTCTAATTTTTTACAACATAAAAAAATCTTCTGATATGTTTTCTTCATAAATGTTTCTTACATAAACAATTATTAAGACAGCTTAGGAATGTCAGTAGTTTTATCAAGTTGTAAAGCAAATACAGGAGAGTTTTTAAATTGATTTAACAAAACTGTGATTCTACACTGCTTGAAATGGCGGAAATTCGGCGGGAAACGGTTCTCTTGATAATGGTATCGTTTTCGTTTTCAAATCGTTACTATATTTTTCTCCATGCATAATTAATGTCATTTTAATTGCTGAAGGAAGAATAGTGATTCTCCAATTGTGTGCGGCTTTTAATTTTTCCCTATTAAATATGTAATTTCTAAGGATGTCCGTAAAGCCTTCTCAGGGCTTGTAGTGTATTTTTTCAAAAATACATTTTGATTTTTCATGCTTTAAGCTCGTTTTCAGATATTTTGCTAAATCTTAATGCTTGGTTTCCTTTGTCTTTTTGATTTAGCAGGTTTCATTCTTTTATTTGCTAATTTATCTCTGCAGTTAACACACAACGGATGTTCTTCCCCATTAACAACGCAATATGTAAATCCATATTTAATAAACTCTTCTTGATATTTTTTTCAATTTTTTATTAGATAACACATTTCGTTTCATATTTTTTGAGGTAGGAACAGCGTCATTGGATTCATCTACATTTTTTCTAAATTTATTATAGGTTGGTCCATCATTCTCATTAGTATTGTCATTCTTTTCATCTTCTGGACGCTATTGGCAATTTTTAGCCATTTATCCATTATGAGTGTATTAAAGCTAAAATAAAATTATAAATATACGATATCTTTGTAGTTGGTCAGTCACGTGCGACTTCCGCGTTGGAAGAAAATATAGTTCAGGATTACTCTGTATAAATCATGCTGATTTGTAACTTAATCAGACAAAAATTAAAGAAAAGAAAACTGACATAAAAAAGAAAGATCTGATTATACCAACAGTACATGATGGTTACTTAAAATAAAAAAAATACAAAGTTCAAGTAAAAATTTACACTTGGAGTTTAATGAGTAAATATCTCAACAGATGTTGCCAGTCGAGCATATATCTATATAGTAGACAGAGGTTATAGTGAATCAAAACATACAGATATCGGAGCTTACTTAAAAAATGCAAAACAAGCACAAAATTAATTATAGTGATTTAATATTGTTAGGA
Organism: Araneus ventricosus; assembly: GCA_013235015.1. NCBI lineage: Eukaryota > Metazoa > Arthropoda > Arachnida > Araneae > Araneidae > Araneus > Araneus ventricosus. The sequence continues at coordinate 2,802 of BGPR01001989.1, read as the reverse complement.
TTTAGAATTCAATCGGTAATCGCACATCCATATTTTACATTGTGCTTTACTCTGATTGGTTGATCTCTACCTAAAATGTATATATCTATCTATTTTTCTTCAGTAAATAATAAATTATTCTTTCACTCTTTGTTCGCGCGCTCTGATTAGCGAAGGGATATCTTTTGATGGCATTTGTCCTTTCTTTTTTGAAGCGGATTGAAACGAACTTTGGAATGAATAGGAAATAAAAGCCTTTGTATCTGAAAATCCCATAAAACTATTTTAATCAATCAAGCAATCAATATTCTTTATTAAATTGCTTCGTTCCACGGCTAATGAATTTCTTCAAAAAATATAATTATGTTTAACATTACTTTTCCCAAAGATAGAAAATTTTATATTTAACAATTACAATTATTTTTTTATTTTCCAAAAATTCAGCCTACTATAATTTTGAATTTGTACTCGCACTTAAACTGCAAAAATAGGCCTAGTTTATGGTTACCATCTGTAATACAAAAACAGAACTAACTCTTCCTCTACACGTTTTAAATAGTAACTATCCTGGTAGCGTTTCCTACAAAATATCAGTTGAGGATAATTAATTTTCTAAAAAATCAAAAATGATATAAAAAAAGCTAAATATATGCAAAATATTTTAGAAAAAAGCTTTTCTTTATAAATATTTTAATATCTATAATTGTTTTCTTCATTAATTGTTCATTGAATTCCGAACACACTACTGAACTGTTCTATACTTAAAAAATGTGTTAAGCGCATACCCGATTGCAGTTTTCACTTAAAATTAACAAAAACAGAATATAAACAGAATTACAGAATGCACTTGAATGAACGTAAGAAGCAGCAAACCGAAGTACTGAGGCACAGACTTAAAGAAATGCACGGTTCTTGCGGTGACCACAGTATAAAGACTAAATAGCAAGGCGTGGGGCACACCTAGATTGAACAAGCTGTAGCAAAGATGGCTGCTATTAAACGTCAAACCGACCCAATTTGCAAATGAGTCGCACAAGAAAACATGTAGAGGGCATTTCAATTTGAGAATCACCTTTTATGACCATGTTCGCAGGTTTCTGAAGAGAACAGACAATAGTTTTAGTAAAAAAATTGCTACATTTTTATAAATAATATTATCTCATTCTAGCGTTTTACTGTCACCCGATAATTTTTGAAGAAAAGCCATATATTTTTTTATTGTCAAATAAATATCTTTGAATTTGGCGACCCCAGTTTGCACACCACTGGTTTAGAGTTAATTTTATGTTTTAAAATATATATTATGAATGTTAACAGATTAAACTATGATTTATTTTTATTTCTTCACTTTCCATCTAGGTAATAATGTCTGAAAATGCTATTTCCATATTCTGGTCTTTTTTGCTATTCACTCCCTTGCCTTTCGAAGAGTGTGCCTGTCCTTTCTAATCTTGTGAATCAGCCCTAATTGCTCGAATGATTAGTGCTACCTCTTTCCCTTAAATGTCAGGGGCTCTTCTTAAATTCCTGCACGTCTCACTCACCCCGATAATTCATTAAGAATTCTGCCCACCGGAGAGGTTCAATTCGCTTAATGCTGCTCTGATCCAGCGTCCCAATTGGCCACTAGTTGCTTCTTTTCCCTTTGACGTCACACTTCTGAATCACGTGGCGGGCAGGCTTTTCCCAAATTCCCAAAGCCGCGGGAGAATCGAAGCGAATCCCACATCCCCGTTTAAGAATTTTATAATCTCTTCGAAAATGGATTAATGCTGTATTCTTCGGTTTAAAAAAATCCAGATTTATGTTCCAAGAAAAATAACTGAGGTTTATCAAGCAAAAGCTCGAATTTGAGTAGTAAACAAAAATTCTACCTGTTTCTACCCTAGAAAATGTGGATGGATGTTTCTCGACTTAGTTCCGACGCTCTCCGTTAGGGTGGAAAACAGGAGCAGATGCCAAACCAAAACCGACTCTGCCACAGGAAAAAGTTTTCTCTGTGAAGTTAATCGAGTGGGAAAATGGCAGTACACTTTTTATCGTTTGCTCCCAACAGCAGCAAAGAAAGAAGACATTCTTCGTTTCCCGCCTTTATCGGCGTTTACCGTTAATCGGAACTCTTCTTATTCTTTCGCTCGAAGCACGTGACAAGTTTGCGACCTCTAGCGGCAGAACGGTGGTCGTGGAATCCGAGTAGAGATATTAGAGGAAGCCCCGATTCACATGACCGTAAGGGAATGATACGGGGAGGAAGATTTCCACTCTGCTACCACAACTAAAAGGAATTCACTTTCTACAGCATCTGAAGTTGGAAATGATTTATTTTCCTCGACTGTGAGTACTTTGTAAAAACGATTAACGCATTCAGTGGTACTCAGTTCCAATACCAGAATAAAAAAAGTGCATCCTGATACAAGCAGAGAATTACCAACAGGTTTCGGTTGCGAAAAATCTCAGCTCTCTCAATAGGTTTCATAGTGGAAAACTTAGAAAAAATAATTAATTAGTGCATTTCAATCTCTACTTTCGTTCCAAAAGGATAAAACGCTTTTCTAAAAAATTAAAGTGCTCTCTATATCTTTTTTCGCTATGGATAAAATATGTGGTACAGGAGAAAGTTCGCTTTTCAGTCAGATGCTGCCCAATGAATTTTTTGGAGTCGTTTTCTTGCTTCATTCACCTTGCTAAATCAGGATATCAATTTCTTCCAAATATTATTTTCTTCAACATCATATGCATCTGCATGGATATCGAAAGAAGAAAAGAATTTCTCAATGCATTTATGAAGAGCTTAAAAAGTGTGCCCATCCTAATAAAAGGATA
>BGPR01001988.1:168284-204442 GCA_013235015.1 Araneus ventricosus | reverse complement strand
CACCAACAGTTGTCACACTGTCAGACATTACCCGTTCCAACCACCAAAAATTCCACACTTGCAGACATTACCCATTCCAACCACCAAAAATTCCACACTTTCAGACATTATTCAGACCAACCACCAAGAATTGTCACACTTTCAATCATTGCCCACTCCCGCAACTAATTATTCTCAAACTCTCAGACATTACCGACTCCCGCAATGAACAATTCTCGCACTTTCCGATACTATCCACTTCAGGCACCAAAAATTGTCCCACTCTAAAAACTATCCACCATTTTTAAACTTCCACACATTAACCACTGCACTTCAAACCAAAAGTCTGCGAATTGCCCCGTTCGATCCCGTTCTAGCATTCCAGACAATGTCACGATCACAATTCTTATTCTACACATTAGCTACTCCACAACTCGCCACATTTTCACACTCCACACAATACCCGCTTCATACATCGCCCAGTTTTCAAACTCCACACACAACCCACTTCATAAATCGCCCTGTTTTCAAACTCCACACACAACCTAACGTCCACAATTTTAACGCTCCACATAGAGCCCATGGGCCAACACTCTCCACACATCGCCCACTCTAAAAGGACATAGTTTTCATGCTGCAAGCATTGCACCTGGCCCACTGTTTTCGCGTTCAACGCATTGCAAATGCACACCCCTCACATTTTTCATGCTCCACAGACTACCCACTGTCACGGCTAAAGCATTTCATTGTACACACAATTCAAACTCTGTATTTCACACAAGACAGAACTTTCACTACACATAAACCACCAAGACAGTTTCTCATTCCGCAGGATGTACACCTAGACCCATATTCCACTGTGCAAACCAAAGGATATTAGAAAAGGGTGGTCAAGATAGAAAAGTTAGGGTGTCACTTGTGAAGGTCACTGAGAAGGCAATATTTTTGCTTTTAAGTATCAAAAAATGATGTGGAAGCGAATAAGACGCTTTGCTTCATGCGAAATTTATCCTCTACGTCAGGTATTTACATATTTATGACTGCTTTTATCGAGATATGTCAGTTGTACACTTTCCAAATGACCGCGAGGAATTGCGTACGTATGGCATCTCCTTCCTTCGCCTTTTCAATACAAATAATTTCCTGCCTATATATTTAGCATCGCATTAATCTTTATTTCGCATATCACCCTCCAATGACAATTTGCAAGACAAGGAGTAATTCTTGAGAGACGAGAAGATCAGGGAATCCTGAATCTCAATAGCGATTTCACCATCAGCAAAGCACTGCGAATTACTAATACGAACGAATTGCATAGGATATGAAACCAAGAGCAACTCAAATCATTTAAGGCATTGTCATTTTAACATTGCCCTTTCTGAGAAACTTGAAACAAAATGTTTTAACTGCATTTAAAATCGCTCAACTAATTAAATTATTCTTCAGCTGTTAGTGTGCATTTAAAGAAATTTTTTCAGTTTCCCTTGCATTTATTATAGATTAGCTAAATAGATTGGGAGCAGTAGAAATTTGGATTTCCGATTGTAACAAAAGTGTCTGCTTTTATAGAGAAATATTGCATCCAGTCCGTTTCCACTAGAAAAGCAAATATATTACAGCATTCAATGAGCAGTAGTAGAAAGATCCAGATGTCCATGCCTATTTAGATTAATTCTGAAAAATATTTTATCTAGACTTTCACGGGCTCTGAAGACAAAGTACACTAAAAAAAATAATTCATAAACATATGTCAACACATTGCTTTTGATGTATAGTTCTTGGTCAGTAATTTACTTTTCCGAGACATTTAGAATCTAGCAAACCAGAATCATAGCATTTCTCTAACAGAATAGTGGAACCCAGAAATCTGGCTTGCTGTCTCCTGGATACGTTTCATTGCTGTCGAAACCTTTAGGTGCATGATAGTCCAACTTAAAGTAAAAAAGATGCATAAATACGGTACCAATAACATTTTTTATCATGTATAAAAGCACTTCAATGACAATTAAACCCTTAACTATTTATCCCGAGTTTACTCGTGCATCGAATTATAGCATTTTGGCATCTGAAATTACGTCATTCGTAGACGTTATAATTCGATACAAAAAATGAAAAGTAACTCATTAACATCTCAAGGACTCTTAATTGAAGCAATAAGACAACATATTCCCAAAATAGAAAGTGACAACTAATTAGACAGAAGAGAAAACAAATTAGTTAAGGGGGTAATCAAATCTCATTTTCAAAATTTAGCTTCCGGAATTGATTTACTATTCTTTCCGATTTCTGCCCATAAATGCTTCGCGGAACTCAAATTTTATCTCGTATCCTGATGATAATCTGAAAAAAAATCGACGTATTTTATACGTTGGGGGTTCAGTCAGAAAACACTATAGAGCGTAGAACAGGATGCCAATTCAGAAGCCATGTACATCCGATTTCATGGCAGTGCAAAAAATTCAAAAATCATCTGGAGCACAATCGTTCTTAAAATCTCGACATCTAGTCGGCCAACGAATAGCAGCCCACTGGCTACAGATTTTATAGATAGTACTATAAAGCAAGATAAAATGAATAGGAATCTCAATACGTATAAGTAAAATTCGGAAATGTGTGGGTTGTCCAGTAGATTCAAAACCAGATAAAAATGGCTGTTGAATTTCGCAAACAAAATTCAAATTCTAGAATAGTATCCGACTTGAAATCAGACAGATTTCAAAAGAACTCCCTTTGAGTATATATATGGGGAACTCTACGACTACACGCAAGTCAATTTCGTATGTATTTCATGTATGGGTTGTCCAATAGATTCAAGACCAGATAAAAATGGCTATTGTTGAATTTCACTAACAAAATTTCGCAATTGTTGAATTTCGCAAAAAATAGCAATTTGGCTACCATTAAAATACTATAATAGTAGCCGACTTGAAATCTGAAACAGATCTCAAAAGAACTCCCTTTCTGATTATACATAGGGGAACCTTATGACTTCTCATCAAAACAATAATTACAACTTACAATAATTGAGATGCATAAAAACCGTTATAAGCTTTTTATTTTATTGAAAGATTCACCATTTTATCAATAGATATAATAGTACGAAATCATGTTTGGTAGGCATGTGAAATTCCCGTTTCATTCCAATTCTCTTTACCCGACTGACAAAAATCTAATGAATTTTTTTAAAGATTTCTTTCGTGTCGAAATCCTAGCCGAAGTTATCTTGCGGCAGAATTTGTCTTAAAATGACCAATAGATTTTTTAAAACGCTTTTCAAAACTATTTTTCAATTCCTACTATTAGCTCACACTCTCCCTATATATATTTATTTATATATCTTGTTCAAATTTTCAATCGTTAATAAAATACTTTTTATTCATCCACTCAAGTTCAAATACATTTTTTTAAACTTGTAGTGGATGACACTTGATGTTAATACAGTTTTCAAAAATTTATTAATCAAATTTAATTAATTTTAGTTTTATATGGGAGAAAAAAATTTCTGAAATAAAATTTATCTTTGTTGACCTAAGTAGGAATTGACTTCTAAATTTCTTTTATATTACTTGTTAATTCTATATTCATTCGTTCCTACGAAGAGTAAAAAATAGGAAATTAGTTTCCGACAAATTAATTACCTCTTCTGTGCACTTCCTACTGCTGAAACTTCCAAAAACGACTCGGAATGGGGCTTAATATTTGTTATTTTGAATTGCGATAGTTCCTTTTACATCCAAGTCGACCTGAATCATTCTTCAAATATATTCTGAGGCATCTGGCTCAAACATTGTGCTTTTTTGTAGGGAAATTTTTTCGACTTAAAAATGCAAAATTAAGCTTCATTCTTTTACATTTCCATATTTTATGTTATTCACTCCTGTTTGCGATGAGAAATGATGCCCCATATCATAAATGTCCTAGGATGATGTAGCCTCAGCATTCATCAGTCTTCAAAAAATAGTAATATTTTTATCGATATAGGAGCAAATTTATCAAAAAGGAATAATAAACAGATGAACAGGAATTAACTTCCACGCATTAGAATTTAGAAATAGTCTGTATTATCCGATGTTTGTCAGATCCAGTTCCTTTTGCTAGGAATTTGAATGGTAACGTGCACGACATTTGAAGCATCAACTAAAATTTAGACATTCGACGATTACCATAGTCTGGAAGAAACCCTTGCAATCAAATTCATCGGATGGAGTATCTGAAATGCGTTGAAAGTGTTCAGAGATAAAATCACATTAGACTTAAACCCTTGACCTTCGAATTTATTTAACCTCCCAATTAGAAGACACCACCCCATCTGGGATATTTTTTATTTCTCTCTATTTGAGATATTAAATGGCACTTGAAGCATTTAAGCTTGTCAGAGTGACTTTTGTATTTAACCTACTAGCAATGAGCGAGGCGGTCCCATGCGGTGTAAAAATTCCCCCTTAACAGCGACGACGGTCGGTCCGAGGCGGTTGGCTTCTTTTGAGGAGAGGTTCCGAGATCGCTCAGGAGATAAGCGCGGTAGGGGGTCCAGTTAACTTTGCCAAACACAGCCCATTTCCGTGCGCCTTAAGGGGAGGTTATATGTTATATCAGGGGTTAGGATAGAAGACCACCCAGGATGTGAGAGTCCAATTCATGCCGCTTCCACTCAACGAGTCCCAGTTTAAAGGGGCTGGAAGAAAAAAGTCACCAAGGGATTAAAGAGTTAAGGACCAAGTTATTTTGTAACCTATGGCATTTAGGACAAGTTAACTCGGGTTATGTCATCAAGTGGTTAAAATTGTTACGTCGACTTAATTACCGATTTAAATAACGAAAGTTCTGCAATTCGATGCACGTGTCAGACACGTTGTTGTAAGCGAGGGAATTAACGCGAAACACTTTCGATAAATTGAGCTTCTATATGTACCAGATGTTTAAGGTGAACTCATTATCAACCGTCAATTCAAAATATAGCAGCAACCTTTGTAGGAATCGAAAGTAAAACCTCTCGTCTCGTATTAAAGCGTAATTTTTAACTTATATTTTCGGAAAATTCGGAGTGATTTGGTTACACAGGCCTTATTCAACCTTCTGCCATCTTTCAGGAATTGCATTTTCCCGTGAACACATCTTATCCGATAGTTTGGAACGTTCTTTTTTGCTATTTTCGACAGCTAACCCATTTCCTCCGCTTTCATCATATTTTAAAATTAATTGTATCGAGATTTCATTAAATATGTCATTGAGGCGGTTCTGAGCGGCAAAGATTCTAAAATTACATAGTCTTACTTTGTTTAATCGAATGTGGCTGAGGAGAGATTTCGAAAGTTTCAAATCCCATCGCCTATAAATAGACATCTTGGAAGTGTCGGCTCCTCTTATGTACAGTGAATCTAGACCCAGTACTGCTGACGACCAAATGCAAGAATGCCAGGATCATCGATGATGGGTTTTGTATGGCTTGAAACAATCATGCACGACTTTAGTCTTGGCAAAAAAATGCTGTAAACTTCTGCTTCTGTTTCGCACAGCCAAGTTCTACGAGATGGAGCTGAAAAGAAAAAAAATGTGATAATTATTGTCAAGATTAAAATTGGTTGCTTGTTCTATACATTCCACCAATAATGAAAAAAAATATTTAATGGAAATTGCTTCAAATCGCATTCTATCCATATTTATTACGGGCATCCAAACGAATAGCAATATCAAAATTTAATAACAGTTTAAAATCACACTTTTATTTTGTGTACTAAAAATTTAATTCTATAATTATTTTTTACTTTTTAATTTATAATTAATTTTTATAAACGTTGAGTAATCTAGATTATTTTTCAAACTCATTATCAGATGACGTCACTCGTGTGGAATCAAAATTGAACCCTCGAACTACTCGTCCCCCGATTTCCGCAAACTGATGGGTTTACTTGATAGTTTTAAAACGTTGAATCATACTGTACTAATAAAGCCTTTCACGCAAATAACAATTTCAAGGTTTCAATAGATTTAATAACCATCATTCCTTTTGCACAGAAATGGGTTCCTTCAATTATAACTTAGTCACTCGGACTTTTTTTTGCCTCCCAATTAAATGACATGATATTTTCGGCAATAGCGACGATTTGGTTGAAAAAGTAAGGAGGCAAAAAATTTATAGACATCTATAAGATCTGAGTGTATAATGGGTAGACAGCAAAATTTAAAAATGAAGTTTAAAAATTAGCTAGTTTTCCCGAACACAATTGCTTTTTTCATAATTTCTAGTTGCAGAGAGCTAAAATGAAATAAAAAGTTAATTTTTCCCTAGAAAAAGTAGGGGGGGGGGGACGACCACCAACCTAAAAGATACCAGATATAGGTTTATGTCAATTTCTTTTAAATTGCTATTAATTACAGCTTTCAGAATCAAATTTTTTAATTGAATGCGTTAGAGTCATTGCATGCAAAGAAGTTAATGGAGCAAACAATCATCTGTGGAGTGAAGCCTTACGATTAACCCTGACTGCTTTTCCCGCGATTTCCGCGGGTAGGTTAGATTAACGTCCCGCTTTGAAGCAACACGAGGGCTAGTTTGGGACGGACCTCGTAATTTTGAACCACGGTCAGATGACGAGGACGACACTCTAGCTGGCACCCCCTTCCCAAAATTCCGCGGCACACCAACGGGAGGACGTTTGGCTATTATGTTTGATTGTACGTGCAACAGGCCCCATACACGGCAGATATTCAATGGAATCGGGTTTCGATCCTGGAGCCCTCCGGTCCAGAGGTACCACTAGGACACTGCGGCCAATTCTGCGTTTAGGAAGTGAATTTCGGGATTTTCGCAAGCTAATTTGTTTACTTTGTACTATTCTAGCATTGAATTATATACTAATAAAGACTTGCATACAAATAACAATTAGCAGATTAGTTCAGCAGTATTCGATTATGTTTGAAAATGTTGCATCTAAATAGTGATTTTAAAACTCGGCAGTCGGAGGATAAAAGCATTTCAGAATCTCGAGAATTTAAGGAATTTATGTTGCTAGAATAACTACAAATCCGCTATACGTGCAATGAATTCGTCTTAATCAAGCAGAACAAACAATACAGAACTATGACCGATTAGCAGTTAGGTTGAATTTCGAACGATTTTTGTCGAAATCAACAAATTTGAACTAGGCCGGCTAATGTAATGACAGCAAGAATTTAAAATTTGTTTAGGATAGGGGATATTTTTTGTCCTCAATGTTTTATCTCATTAAAAAATTGGTTTCGGGCAACTTAGAAATCATATTTCGTTATTCTATATAGTTTGGTAGGCCGCTTTCACAGCGTTGCATATATAAATCGCGATTGTCTTCTTCGCTAAACTATTTAGATTATTTGCTGGCGTTGCATATTAACTAGCCATTGATTTCACAGAGAGAAAGTAAATAATAAACATTTTTAAAAATCTTTAAAAAACGCTTTTACCAATGCATTAAAAAAGAAAATTGGAGGTCGAAACAAAAATCGTAAAAGCGTGAGGCGCTGGTTTTATATCTTTCTGCTATTGCTTTCAGCGCCTCACGCTTTTACAATTTTCGTTTTGACCTTCAATTTTCTTTTTTAATACATTGGTAAAAATATTTATTCTTAAATTTATTTTTATATTTTTATTTTCTAGTTTTTATTTTCTAATTTATGTCACAATTAAGCATTATAGATATTTTGGGATTTTAGAATCAATTTTTCATGAACTAATTCCAACAATTATTTTATTGAAAAGAGCTCTAGAACTACCGAAATATTGCATCGTCGTCACGACCCAATGAATATACAAAATTTCAGAACTTCAAGTGCATTAAGAGGCGAGTGAAAAATCGATCACAAGATTCTGACCTTACAAAAATATTTCGAAATTATATCCATATTTCTTCAACTATTTCCAGCAATAATTTCTTTTAAAGGATCTATAATAGGACATAGTAATTTATATGTTTCAACAAAAATGAGTGTGTCAAGTCTTTTAGTTCTCAAAAATACTACAGATGGCGCCCCTGAACCTACCGAATGCAAACGTAATTTTGCGAATTTTTTAAAATTGTTAATTGAGAGCTCTAAAATTATTAAAATATTGCATTGTCATCAAGACCTAGTAAACATAAAAACTTCAGATCTCTTGTGCGTTAAGCGGTGACTGAAAAATCGATCACAAAATTCCAACCTTACATACATGAAACATATCGAACTTGGTAAAAGCGTTTTAAAAAAATCGTCCAATATTGGATATTTAACCCTTTCGCTCCAACGCCGGCTGTAGCCACAAAGCAACCCTCAGAGATGAACGCCGCCTACACCCGCGACTCGCAGAGACGACCGGCAGCAATCATTCAAACAATAATTCATCTTTATATTATATAATATGTATTAATTATAAAAATTGTTTATGCAGAAATAATGAATATATTGTTTAACCTTCCAGCAGGTGAGCGTATGCTAGAGATACTTATTGTATTACATATTTATATCGTGTTTTACAAATTAAATGCAACTTCTATTTACGTAATCTGTACTTATTAGCTCAAACAGATAATATAAATAAAAATGGCACTTAAATTTATAAAAGAACATATGTAATGCGATGCACAATATACATAGCTCTCGTATATGCTGGAAGGTTAAAGAATAAAACCCTATTCTTCCAAGAACATGCCAAGATGGCGTTCAGACCCAAACACTGTCTACGCACAATGAGTACAATTTTTACATGGGGTCCGGATTAGTGACGACGTTACAATAGCGGAAAGAAACGCCGTAGCGAAAGTGTTAATAGCATGTCATAAATCTATTTAGCCTCCTGATTAGATAACACAACCCATTTGGAATAATGATTGCTTCAACCTCTACAATTACATAAAGGACAAAATCGCTTCAAATATAAATTGTTATTCGATGCACGAGTCAGCCCCGTCACTAAATGCGAAAGGGAAAGAATTCGCGAGATAGAGAAAAAGCATCGATATTGTATAAACATAAAATAAAAAAAGAAACGCTTTTATCAATATTAAACAGGAACAACATTTTTAAATTTAAAATCTGTAGGTTAAAAATCACAAAATGCAGATAGAAATGCTTTAAGTAAATTGGAATTGCAATCATATTTATAATGTAATTTAATTCTATATAATAAATGCTTTTGCTTGTTAACCACATTGTGTGCAGGATACGAATTCGATGCAAACTTAAAAATAGACAAATCGCAACCGTGATTGCTCTAGATAATGTTTATACCATAAAAGAACAAGAGGAAGTATTCTACAGACATCAATTAACATGTCTAACTTATCTAAACTAGCTAACAAGTTCAAATTAAATAAGAATTGATGTTGGGTAATCCCAGAAAGACGTATTTTTACGTTTCCGGCTTCCAAAGTGTTAATGATATTCATTGTGGCTTTATATCCTATTCTTTGTTTCAATTAGATAAAATTTATATTATTGATTTCTTAAGAACAAATATTATTGAGCCAGGTACCGTTTTTCGCTTACAAAAGGAAGAACAAATGACGATGCAAGTTTCTTGAATAAAATAATTTACAGTCACTTACTAAACAGATTCTTATAGTAAACAGATTTCTTCACAAAGTCAAATACGTGAAGAAATGCGCTGATATAACTCAAGCACAATAGAGCATAAACTATACAAACATAATAGAACTCACTAGACTTCGCCGTGTTGAATCGCTCAGTCAACTTGAAGACTGAACTCCAGAGCAGCTGGCCACCTTTTATAGTCTGGAGAGATGCGGGATCGAAATTTCTAGCAGTTTCTCCGTACGAATCTCCGCCGACCCTCGAGACCTCGCTTCCCAAAGAAACATTTGGTGCCAAGTCCGGTCGCCAATTCCCAAAATCGCTGCAAAAATATTTTAATTAGATCATCTATTTAATATTCTGCTATAATATTAAATACTCTAGTACACATTAGTAATATTCTTATTGCAAGAATAAATATTTTAAGGAACTATCCAAAATATGGATGTCAAAACTAAATAGTAAAAGCGTAAGATTCCTATAAAAATATCTTATATAAATTAGAATTGTTACCATATTCATAACACATTTTAACTTTTAATGAACGTCCAAGAAATTCTTACGAGATTCATTGTGTATTAATTCCTTTATAATATTTGCTTGATTTACGATAAAGAAATAATGTAACCAATCTTCCTTTAGGAGGACAGTCCTTTTGCACAAGTTCTGTCTTCGCTTGAAAAGTGTACAATAAATAATGTTACTAATATTTTTATTATGCATTCATCATATTAGTGTATTCTGTATTATTCTTGCAATGAATAAAATGTTTTTACTTACGATATTTTTTTATCTTTTATTTGAGTCATAGGGAAAAAGTTGGTCACCTTAATAAAAATATTTCCTACTTTTACTACACTAATAAAAAGTGTTTAACAACTTTTTCTATACAGTTGTCTAATATATTTCATAATTTATGATTATAAATATTACGGTATCTAAAAATTACTATTTCTTAATTTCTACATTGCACCTCCTCTATGAAATCAATATTTATTTAAATTAATATACCCATTTATTGATAATTAAGACATCTAAAATTAATATTGTATTGTCAATTAACTGTTCAAAATTTCAGAACTCGACTACTTCTGCAAGTGAATAAATAAATTACAAAATTCATCTTCACAAACATGAAACATTTCAGGTTAAGTAAAAACAAATAAAAACTATCTACTTTCAATTATATAGAGTGTATAGCTATATCTCTATACAGCGAACTCTCTTGAATTAGTGTTTCCAACAAGCTTACTGATATCATGAGACGCAAAGTTTTGTTTTCTTGGTAACTACACTTAAGTTGTAGAGGTTTCAAACGAGAAAATTTCACTTTTAGGTCTCGAAAATTATTTGAACAGAATATTAAGTATCCGGGTAGAATTTGACCAATGATATATATGTGCTTGTATTCGGAGAAATTAGTTTTAAATACTAAGTATGTGGGGTAAAAATATACAAAGTCGTACAAAGAATTTAAACTTTTCATAGATTTTGAAGTAGATGGTTTTACACTGGGATCCCTATACAATACTCAGTAAATATATTTTAATTTCCTTTATTCGTTGTAAACCAGTGGTAAATTTGCAATACAAACTAAGATTCAATAAAAGTTTTGAATTATTCAAATACGCCATTTTCCAAAGAAAGATTCAAAATATCTCTCCCTTCTGATGCAAATACATCCATAAAATACATTCTTACAACTTGTATTTTAACCTTTAGGGCTCCGCTAAAGGGACACTAATTGCATATATATTTTACCCTCAAAACGCATACGATACAATTTTTTATTTAAACAAATTAGACGGGATTTTACCGAGATCGTTATTACTTGTTTTGGTTGCTAATCAAAGTAATTGCGCAGTCTTTTAAGAATTTAATCTGCTTATGCAATATGCTAACTAGAATACACATCTAGTAATTAAATTTGGAGTACAAAGTGTTAATTGATTCATTATAGCTAGCTTTCAGTTAAATGAATAGCCGAAATTTAATTCAATCAAGTTTTGCATCAACAAATTTCACCCAAACTATCCACAACAATTTAACATAAGATTTCCTCCGTAAAATTAAAAATTTTATTTTACTATCTTTAATTTTTGGGAGATAACGGAAGAACCAAAAAGAGAAAAAAAAGATGGGCCTTCATAAATAGTGTTTAAAACAGGATTCCGCACTTATTAAACAGAAATAGCATCAAAAGTATAGATACAACTTCAATTGTCACTATTACTTCTTTTTGGTTGGCTAAAACATTCCCCATTTGATTTGCTCTAAAGTAATGAAGGTAACATTTTTCGATAGAAAGAATTTTTGTATAAACGTGCATTTTAATGAATAAAATAGTTATCGCAGTTTTCAGTAAATAAAAGGAATGAATTTGTCGATAAAAACTTACTACCAAACACGTAAACATGAACAAGAAATATAACTTGCGTCGCTGTCATTGGATTTCTTCACACGTCAGCTAGCTTCGTTGCGTAATAACATATCAGACCCGAAAATGCCACTTAAGGTCATAAAGAGGGCAAAAATAATGTCTAATCTTCCTAGAGGAACTAACAAACTGTAAAGAAAGTGTTAAACCATGCTCATCCACTGTTTTACAGAATTAGTCAAAGCAATTTTCCATACAAAAATGAAAACCGATTATCAGTATCGTTTTTCAGAATATGAGAAAGCGGAGTTAAGTAACCAGCGGTTATCTTCTAAAAATTTGATCAAGAATATAATCGCTCAGATGCCATGGGATTAAAAAAATCAAGAAAAGATTAGGGAGTCTATTCTGGTACCCCCGGTTGGGTTGGGAGACGTCACTTTTTCAGCTGTTAACGGCCGGGAAAAGTGACGTCTCCCAACCCAACCGGGTGTACCAGAATAGACCCCTAGATGTTCGGATTCGAACGCAAAGAAATATATATCCATATGAAAGAGTTTTCTGCTTTGTTTATTTGAATTAAAATGCCGTATTTACGTAATTCCGGTGTAATCCTAAGGGTCTATTCTGGTCCCCCCGGTTGGTTTGGGAGTTGAGTTGGGTTCCGCACATTAACAACAGAACCCAACCCAACTCCCAACCCAACCTGGGGTACCAGAATAGACCCTCTGTCAATGGAATCTTCAAACAGGAAGTCCAAAATTAAATCAAATAAAGTCAAAGTAAACAAAACAGAAAACTCGTCCCTACAGAAAGATCTTGGGATTATTTCGAAAGATGTGGGAAATAACTTAAAAGAAAATATTTAAAAATAGTCAGCGATAAACTGTAAAATATATGGTTTGGCTCGTAGAAAAACAGTCATTCAGAATACACAGTGATAGCCTTAAAATGTTTTGAGCAACTTTTTCTTTTAGGCCACAAAAGGTATTGTCCCAGCAGCATATTATAGAATGAGAAATAGTGAAATCAGCATAAAAACACTGATACAGATTCTTGTACTCTGGACTAACTCTTGTACTAACTGGGAGTCAGCACAAGAATTTGGCCCAGTGTTTTTGTGGGACAAATTCTTTCCTAAGCGGGGGGATTTCCTTTCTCACCAGTAGGCCACTCCACTTGTGTTGGAACACGATGCCAAAGCAATTGGTCAATGTAAAAAACCAATGAGAAATGGTGTAGACAGAGGTAAGAGTTTGAATTCCAACCGGTTTGGATTTTTATTCAGACCACTAGGCCATAAAACTGAATTACGAGAGTCGATTAGGGGACCAAGTCTTTCTCGTAAAAACAAAAACCACAAAATGGAGGAGGAGGAATGTAGGTGGGAAATCAGGGCGAGGGACCCGTTTTTAAAGCAAGCGAAGAAAAGGCGTAGTAGCCTAGAGTATAGGGTTGCCCGTAGGTGCGTCTGGCACAGTTCGACCTGTGAATGACCCACCAAATTTTATAGGCTGAAAGTGGAAAAAATCGGCTAAGGACCCCTCCAAATGTATTAGTACAGCTTTATGATAAATATCCAGCTTTAGACATCGGAGCCAACTGCGCAAGTCAGCACTGAATTGATTCTAATAACCTTTGTTTTCCCTTGTTTTTTAACTTCCTTAAGAAATGGTCTCGGATAATGACAAGAGAATTGTGGCTTCGAGTCTTTTTACTACCAGTATAAACCCCCTAATTTTACAGGTCTGTTCCGGTGCCCCAAAAAATATTGTGATTTTGCAAACGTAGCATAAGAATGAGGTTTCCAGGTAAACATTAAGATATTTATTGAAAGTTTACATCATTAACGTAATTAAAGATTGTGTAACAAGTAAAGGTACTGCAATTTGAATGTAAAATATATAATTAATGATATTACAGAAAATGATTTAGATATTTATTTCTAGACCATAAAAATAACCAAAAGGAAAATTTAATCATTGCATACGCCCATGCCTGCTTTGTAACACATATCTTTTTGACCAACCTTTGCAGGAGTTTTCTGTTTTGTTTATTTGCGGCAAAGTAGGACTTCCGCCTTACCCATCAACTTCCCGTGATAATGTTAAGTCAATGGGAATCTTCAAAATTTCAAAGTTTGTTCAAAGTCTTTTGTTTGAAGATATTGATTAATGTTTAAAATGGAGTTTTCTAATGTTATTGCTCAAGGACACTTTGAAGATATTAAATTTATGTTCCTATTGTTGTAGCGCTCAAAGTTAAGAGCCTAATTTTTTAACCCTTTTTTGTTTAATTAATGCCATAATTATTCTTCTCTTTTTGGCGCTTTGTATACTCAAGAAAGAACTGATTCAAACTTTGACCTTGATATGGAATCTAATTGGATTTGGCGATCGCTTAAATTCGAAGGTTATTGGAAAACGGAAGTGAACCCTCACCACAGAAGTTATGTGAAACAAAAAAAAACGAATCACAAAACTCGTCCATAGGACCTCACTGGCCTATTGACAGAATCTCGACTTAGGAATCGGAGGGTCAAGAGTTCGAGAACACATTTTATGAAAGATTACCATGTACTCGAGCCTAGGGAATCTTAACTGCATCAGGGTCAAATGTCCTTCTGATCACAGTTCAAAATATTGATGCCTTTCCTCAATTTGCCCTGGGGCAGCGCTGACCTGGTGGTAAGTTCTTGGCTTCGGGTCGGAAGGTTCGAGACCCGATTCCACTGAAGATCCGTCGGGTATTCGGAGTGCTGTACCCTAAATCATACGTAGGGGATCAACCGTCCCTCAGCTGATGTGGTTCGGAAGTTTATGGGGGGATGCCAGATCTGGTGTGGTCCTCGTCGTCTGTCCGCGATTCAAAATAACGAGGTCCGTCCCAAAATTGCCCTCGCGTTGCTTCGAAAAACGAGAACTTTAAAATAACTAAACTAAACCCCAATTATCCCTAGCTTCGTCTGAGATTGGAATGTTAATATAACCGATCAATCAACCAATACGATTTGTTAATCTGTTTGAGCTTAGATTTAGAAAAATATGCGCATTTATGCATCTATATTCAACCAAAAAATCCTAACCTGCGCGGTACTCGCCCGTGTTAAATCTGTAGAAAGTCGTAACTCCTTTGCTTTAGTGGGCTTGGAGAATGGAGTAGCAGCCGCCGTCATCTGCGGGCGACTCTAAAACACAAGAAGTTTATCCTCAGAGTCCAAATTAAACTTCCAGCGGGTGCCCGTATGCAGGCGATACTTATATCGTGCATCGTATTACATATATATCGTGTTGTTATACAAAAAATAAATGCAACTTTTATTTATGTAATCTGTATTTATTAGCTTTATACTAAACAAAGAATATATAAATAAAAATTGCACTTAAATTTACAAAAGAACGATAAGTATGTAATACGATGCACAGTATACGTTACTCCTGCATACGTGCCCCCGCTGGAAGGTTAAAATTCTTTTGCAATTTGGATATTAAACATGTAACATTGTGAGAGCTATATAGCTGATAAATCTCACATCTATATACATTGAATGAAAGCCAAAATTTGGAATAAGATTGATTTTAAAGATTAATTGAAAGCAGAAAGTGTAAAACATACGCCGCCGCAAAGTTTACAAGTTTAAAGAATTGCCGAATAATCTGAAAACTCATGCAGTCAGAATGGTCGCAATCCTGTCAAAATGAACAATAATGAGAATGGGAGCAGAGGAATGATCCACTAGAAAGTTTTTAAAACGAAAATAGGGACTTCAAAATGTGCTTCCAGAAAATTATTTCCCCTGAAAAATTTTCACGGCTTGCGGTCCAGTTCATATCCAAATAATAAACTAAATACCTTCTTAATGAGCCTCTTGTACTCAAGAAGTAAACGTGCCAAATTTGGTAGCTACAGGTCCAGAGGTCTAACTTGTAGAGCGTTTTGAATAATTTTTGCATCACGTATTATGAATTTACTGATAGTAAATCAGCCTAAAAGCATTATCATGTAAAAACCAAGGAAACCCCCAACATTAAGCCTGACCGCAGTGAGCGCTTCGTTGTTAACGAACACATATCTGACAACCAGTTTTTAACCCTTTTAGTGCCGACTAAACTATCGTACCTATGCGAAGAATACCGGACCAATTTGACGAATTTGATAAGGTTTGCGGAAAAGCTCATAAAAAAACAAAATAAAAATGATGTTTACCAAATTGAGAAAGGAGCGTATTGTGAAATAAAGGGAGAATAAATTAATGGCAATTGTATTTTAATATTTGTTGAAAATCATACCGATAACAAAAATATAAAAAATTAAGAAAAACAGAAAAATCGAATATTAACTTATAATATTAACCGAATATTATTAATATTATATATTAATATTAATATATAATATTAATTGAACGTTATTAATAAATAGAATATATTAATAAAACCATTTATAACGTTTTATCAATTTATTTTGAGATAGAGTTCCCATGCGATGCGAATAATCCGGCGCCATCGCATATGCCACGATATATCGTCGCTGGCCTTTTCGCAAGTGTTGGGAACGGCGAATTATCGTCGTTCGGCACTAAAAGGGTTAAATAATGATGTTTAATATCACGGACTGACGGCAGAATTCGTGAAAATCTTCTTCTGACTCAAGTTTTTTTTTTTTTTTTTAGTTTTGCCATGCCTCCACCGACTACGACAATGGTGAGCCGAAAGAACCAGTTTTATTTGGGATTGATTATTTACAATTTCCTACTTGAACAGCATGCACATAACTTCTCTAAAAAATATTTTATACCTTTTCTTTGGCTTGATTTGTTTCATGTTTGTAAAGACAGAATTTTTAATCAATTTTTCACTTTTGAAGAAGATGATATAGAAAACATGTAAGTTTTTATTAAAAGATGTTACAAAAACTTCTGTTTGTCACAAAGATTTGTTGTCATGAAATTTGAACAATGAAGAATCGGTAGAGATATCGTTATATCGTCGTCTGAAAATAACAAATGAAAACAGATTCCGTCTCCAATAGCTATCAAGTGGTTTCCAAAATGACACGCAGTGACGTTAAGGGCTTAGGTTAACTTAAGAGTCAAGACTCGAATTAATAATATATGCTGGACTTATTTTCTATTTGACATTTTATCCTATTTTTAGATTAGTATTAATTCAACGACAAAACAAATGAAATAAATATTGTAATAATTTCGCATTAATTTATAAGGATAGCAAAAAATTATACTCCGTAATAGTCAGTCATTCAAAGGGCATAAATATTAAATTAGTTGTTAACCTGGGAAAACAAAATTCTGTAACTTTTTTAATTCCTTATAATTTTTTTGTTTCCGCCATTACCAAATTTAATTTCGCGTACCCCCAGGGGTAGGCGTACCACAGATTGGGAACCTCTGGTCTAAACAAATCAAATGGTTAGACCAGAGGTTCATTTGTCCCAGACGTGTGAATCGCATGTAATGAACTCGAAAGCGATACGATCTTTAAATAAACTATAAAGAAGTAGCTGATCTGGAAAATATGCACATTTTTTTATTAAAGGTCTTGCTGGAACTTTTATATATCACAAAGATTTGTGACGGTGAAAACTGAATATTGAAGTTATTTTCATCTAGAAATGTTTCAGAATAACAAAGTCGGTCTCCAATAATTTTAAAGTAGTTCCCTAAACGAAAACATTAATCGGTCTAATCAAGTCTAACAAGTTAGAACCAAGCGTAAAGAGAACGATGAAAATGTGAGAAGCAAAGAAATGGGGCAATTCCCAAATCATTCATGCAAGACTATATTTCACTGAAAGGATTTTTCTGACAGAAATATTTTGATGGCTTTGATTTCATATTGGTTCCTTCTTCATTTTTCGGATTTTTCAAATATGAAAAATGATGGCCAGATCGATATCAAAATAATAATTCAAAATTAAAATTGAGTGCTCTCGAACATTAAGAATTCAAAGCGTATCCATCCAATCAGAGTGGCTTTTCTGAAATTCATTAACTTTTAGTGAAACTTTCAAAGTCTCTATCTTGGGCTCATTCCTACTTTTTTTTGCCATTTTATATTCTCAAACATTGGCGTAAAGCTGAACGATGATATTTCAGGGCCTTTTAAACCGTCGAAGAAAAAATACGAGTCTACTAATACTCATTACTCAAGAGTCAGAATTTCATTCCTGCTTTTGACAAATGATATCTAATTTATAAATCGTATATGGAAGAGATGGTGGCTTTTTCAAACCCGAGACGTCTTTTTCCTGCCACTCTTAGCGAATTCAGTTCTGGCAGAGAGACGAGTTCATGAGACATTTACTGATCTAATGGTCTGGGTAAAGGAATGAATGATGAGAAAATTTTATGACTTCTGGTAGAGGATTTGTTATCGAATTCAATGTCTATGGTTAGAAGCTGCGTGTTGTCTCTTCAGTTTATATTTGGAACAGCAGGAAATGTCACTTTTAAAAATTACCAATTGAATACTGTAACACTTTCTGGCAAAAAGCACGCAAAGAACATCTTCACGTTGAGTTGGAAATATGAAGACAATATTTTGTCGTTAGAATGACTTCTTTTGATTTATTCCCTTTGCACAAATCACACAAAACTGAATATAGCCATGCAAATTTGATAGTTTCACTCTGATTTTCAATCAATTATCTTGTGATTGAGTATTGTATCAGTCACGTTCGTTTTTAATTTCAAAAAGATTAATCATTTCTAGGTTTTCTAGAATTTCATTTTAAATTTCATGTCAAGAAATTACAGGCTGTTACTTCCTGGTATACGAAGTATACAGAACGCCGCCCCATGCCCCCGTGCCTGTTGGCATTACAGCTATCGAACCGGTTGCATGGACTTGGGACGGAAGACACAAACCAGACACCCCACGAGGCCCCACACCCGAAAACCGCCCCCAAACAACTTTATTTAACCAAAGAAAAAATGCAACAATAATATTAACATGCATGGTTACAAAGATTTACAACGTTTTACATTGGCGACTAAAGAGCAGCCTCCTGCAACGGAAAATGAGACAAATGTGACTCGTGGTTTTGGTACAAGAGGATTCCTTTCGAATTGTGTTGATAAAAATAAATGATACTCTAAAATAATTGTATAATTGACATGAAAAACAATTACCAACATAATGATACACACGCAATATAAATTTGCAGTATGAGAATTGGGGCGACAGGATACTGGCAACTGGAAAATGCTGACTTTGTGAAGCTATGTGCAGAAACCACGAACATTACGTTACAATAAGAAGAATAAAATTGATTATGAGCAGTATAATTACATTGCAAAAATATGCACTAGATAAATGATGCTGAAACAATGATACTTTACAAAACATGCGATACACGAAGTATACAAAGGGAAAGTACTGTAGTCCTCAAAAAATTCGACAAAGAGATTTTAATGAGTATTCACCTTTTAGATCTGTTTAAATCCGATACATTTAGGGTGAATGCAGAATGATATTTATGTATTTAAAATAACTGGCAAAACCAGAGGACCATTCCTCCAGCTCCAACCACTGGACCGATTGCGACAACTTTTATTTCATATGAAAGATTATAAAGTCTAGATATGACATCAATGGTTACTCACCACTTTCTATTCTCCAGATATATCGCAAAATAAAACTTTAGCGGAGTCCTTCAGCCTCTACAATCGCCGATTAGACAATTTATTTAACTAAGTTGCAAACATAGCTACAGGCTTTTAATATTACGGACTAACAGCTGGTCGCCGAAGACGGCTAATGTATATATTTTTATAACTCATTCTTACATTCATTATGAAGATAAGAAGCTTAGGACGGTGAAATTTTACAACCGTCTTTGCTTTTCACTTTCATTGCTTGGTAGGTAAAGGTTTTTAGATAAAGACCTCGGTAGGTAAAGACCTGAATTTAGACCACTTGAGCATTTTTTAATGTACAGGTATAGACGAATAATTTTAATGCGAAGAGAAGTAGAATTTTTTGCAGTTTATTTATCTTCAAACAATTTTATTAACTTGTTAAGAAAGACAATTTAAAGTGCAAAAAATGCAGAAAAAATTGTTTCATCGATCCAATGAAGGAAACTGGTTTCCTAGTTTCGGTTACTGATCTGCCAAATTGGATCGCCAATTTCTTTAAGCACACTTAAATCAAACCCCATTGGACTTTAGTTTCATTCGGCCTGTTTTGTTCTCGATAACTGAGATCGCGCTTGTAACATCCCTTCCCAAGTTTCAGGCAATGCGCTTGCTAAGCATACTGCCTAGATTTTCTAAAGAATTCATTTTAATTTAAAAATTAAATTTTTATATCATCTTTATCTGCATTTCTTACACCCATTTATATGAAGATTTACGTAGCATTTATTGAAAATTAAATAAATTGTGTGATGTAGCATTATGTAAGTTTCATTCAAATGTATTGTTCATCTAAATCCCCCTACCCCTTTCAAATGCCTAACTTCCAAAACTAAATATCTTTTATTGATTTTGATTTAATATCTATAAAAGCAGTTGTTCAATAATTGATGGAATAACAATTGAACCAACAAAACATTTAATTGCGGATCGCCTCCAAAAGAGTTGGTGTTAGTAAATAGAGGTATAAATGAAGCTTAAATGTAAAAGTAATTTTAAACAAAATGTTAAAAACTACTAATTTAATTTCTAATACAATCTGAATACTTTAACACAAAATTTGCAGATCTGTTCACTTCTGAGTTAATCAACAAAGCGCGAAAATAATTGGTTTAGTTTAGTTGTATGGACGTTCCGTTTTGAAGCAACATAAGACCTATTTAGAGACGGACATCGTAAATTTAAAACACTGTCAGGAGACAAGGACGATGCCTGAGCTGCGCCCCCCCCCCCCACACACACTTCCAGGCTTCCACACCATACCAGCGGGAGGATATTTGACCCAGGACTCTGATTTAACGTCCACCACGTCCGCATACAGGACAGATCTCTAATGGAATCGGGTTTCAAACCTGGAACCCTTTGGCCCCGTTGCAGAGATTTTGCCGCTAGAAGAACGTGGAAATTGTACCACACTAATTTGAAATCGAATTTGAAACATAAAAAATATCTCGAGAATAGTGTTCTAAAGTCTAAACAATGCTTTATTTTAATTTGAATAATTTTGAATACATGGAGGCATGGCAACAACATTGGTCGGGTAGTTCTAACGTTAGATGGACCTACTCATTGCTAAGCAAAGTGGACTATAAGCGAACATATGATGATTTCTTTTTAAATCAAGTTTTTACGGTCATGGTGTTTTCCCTTGTCATCAGGCTCGGGTTTTTGGCAAGATCGGGTTTTTGGATCTCCAAAGTCCGTGTAGAAGAGCGGACGGTTCTATTTTTCATGTGCTCTTTGAGTGTCAGAAGTTGACTCATTTGAGGCTGTCTTGGCCCAGAAATTAGCAAAGAAAAGAACTCAAGGACTTACTGAAAACTGAATTTTTTAGGCGGGCCTTTTCCGACATTCTTAAAGAATTGTTTATCGTTGCTTTTTCACTTTGAATCTTCCTTTTGTCGTTTTCTTTCATCCTTCTGTAAATGGAAAATTGAATTGTTAAAAGTAGAATTGTTTGGGTGGGGTTGCTTCGTGCGACCCATCGTTTAGACCGCACGGCTTCGGCCAGGTCGGGAATAAGTATGAACTGCATGGCTAAATCAAGTGAAAGCAGAAAATAAGATTCCAGCAAAAACATTTCGGGGCCTCGCGGCCCTGGCGGTTACCTACTTGCCTTACTTGATAATCCAGCCCTCGTTTCATCCAAATGTAACATTCGTATGAATTACGAAAATATATGATTACAGAAATTATAATGTAACAGCGTTATGCAAATAATAACTTAGTACTGTATAAATAAATACTTCATATAAATTTTATTTTCCGTGAAAAGTTATCTCTAAAATATAATAGGGAAACAAATGAAGGAAAAATCTTTGATTTATTGCAATTTCACAACCAAAACGGAGAAGATTAAGAAGGTAAAAGATTAATACAGTTTATCAATTTTATGACTAAATTTGCAACTTATTTTGAATAAGGTTAATTTATATATAAAATGTATAAAGCTAAAATTGCAGTCTAAGCAGTAAGGATCCGTTCCCATTTAATTCCTGGGCTTCTGTTTGTAGCGGTGATATCTTCTAAAAATCGGTGGTCATCCAGGAGAAAGAACGAGTAACGTTCGATGCAGTACAAGGGTGATGATTTATCGATGCTCCTCCAGAGCCAAGAGTCCTGGTCCCAATAAACAGGAGGATTCACTTCGTAGTATCGCGTGTCATCATTATTGTTCTCGTAGACTATGATTTTATTATCCACAATAACAGCTTTGGGGAAAAAATATTGATATGGTAGGTCTGGAAGAAACATCCAAGTATTCATGATGGGATCATACATTTCTGCGCTTTTTAGGTAATGTTCATCATTTTCACCACCTACTTCGAAGACCTGTTCATGAAAGACCACGACAGAAAATCCTCGACGGAATATATTTGGAGGTGGAAGCAAAAACCAGTCATCTTTCTCAGGGTTATACGCTTGGCATATCAGAATTGGGGCTGGCTCAAGCTCGGCCATTCCTATAATATAAATCTGGCCTTTTAACGTGACAGCTCCATATATAACAATAGCGTGCGGCATTATTATGGGTTTCCACAGATTTCTATCGAAATCGTAACTATAAATCGTTCTTGCTGAATCACCGATGAATCTTGAACCTCCCACAGAATATAGCTGTTCGCCTAAAGTAATCATACAACTGTCATGACGCGGCGCAGGAGAAATTCTTATTGGTAGAAATGCTTCTTCTATAATATCGAAAATAAGGTTTAGTTTTGGCGATGCGTTGAACATGTAGATGAACTGACCGATTCGGACCATGGTATCAATGAAGAAATTTGTTTCGCCAATCTGCCGCCAAAAATCTAACCCATTGTCATAGGTCATAAATAACTGGCTGCCGTATTTTGTAGGGGTTAACATGTGCCGAGCTATAATGTACAGATGATTTGGCATACGAGGACCAAATGAACATGGCGAGTTCTGGTAGCATATTGCTTCGGATCTTGTATGTTGTGAAAGTAACGTGCACTTTGTCAGATAGTAATTGAATTGTTTACTCAACATTAAATCATAACAATGCGGATTGTCGCTTACTATGGTATGACAAAGAATTTCTGCTGCTAGTTCTTCGTCAACTTCTTCTTCCAGTCTGAAGCAAGTTAAAAGTGCTGGCACGTGAGGCAGTCTTGAGGAACTATCTGTTTCAGTCCACTTAACAATGGCTTTCCAGACACACGTTTCAGAAATAACATTCAAACTTTTGCTTCCCAGCAATTTTTTCAGGATTTCGAAAGGAAGTTCTTCAAGTCCGCCATTTTTTGTTTTTAAAATATCTTCGAAATGAACAAGTGAGTACCTATAACAGTCATTCCTGATGGCCAATTTTTCAGTCTGCCAAGCGATGGACAGTGTCGATAAACAGTTTGTACATGTCACGTTTTGAACGGCAAATGACCGACAATTTTCCAACAACTCATCCAGCAGTAGATAGTCAGAAGCAATCATCAAGTCTAATACATTCTTTTCATCCAAAATTGCATCTCCCGTATAGATATACAATAGAATAGATTCTAGAATTTTACTGTCAGTTTGTTTAATGACTATCGGTTCCTGGTTTAGGTTAAAGCTAAATAAAGCACGGAAATATCTACTGCGTTGAGATAGGACTACCCTGTGGATCCTAAAAGTCGTGCCGTCATCAGTTTGCAACGTTCCATCGGTGAACAGGTGCTGGCCTTCCCAAAAGCCACAATTAAAAATCTGTGCAAAGGACTTAGCTGGTATATTCATTTCTTTTGGGGGGTACTTCCGATGAAATAAATGCAAAGTAAGAAAAAAACGAGCAAATTTGTTTAACAAATGCTGTTACTAAAATTGACTGGATTGTTTATTAAACAGATAATTTTAACAATTGTTGGCTACAGATAAAGATACTATTATGATCGTTTTAACGACAACAAGTCTTCAATTAATTGTTTCTAATTACATTGTTTAAAGCTATATTATTCAAACTATTGTTACATTGTGATATTCTCTTCTATTGATAAAGCCAATAATAATGTATCCATGTTGAAAAAATAGTAATTTTCTTTTAGTAAATATTAGCAGTACGCGCCCGACGTTACCCGTGGAATCAGGACTTCAACAAAATGAAAAAAAGAAGACGCCCACAATGACAAGAAAAAGTTTTGAAAATAAAATCAAAACAAAAGATACACATTATTGATTTTTCCCCTTACTTTTCTTCGCTATAATGGCATTTCAACTGTAGAAAAACAGTACAGAGTACGTTAATCTGAACCAATATTAAAAAATTGCAATATGAAAATGATTATTATACAGAAAGCAAAATATGCGAAACGAATAAACACGTTCAGAAACTGTCGAAAATAATAATCGAAGGCATTCGGTTGAAGGTTATGACGTATCCTGCGTTCTGAATCGTCAACCAATGAAATCGCAACAATGATTATTGTGAAGGCTTACCGAATGAAATTTTAAACGATTTCAAATGGAACAATACGACAAACATAATTTCTGTGGTATTTAAATTTATCCAGAATGAATCAGTGAAGATGGCGGAAAAAAGAGAAAGATGAAATCTTCCACTTCAGGTTTAAACTTTGAAGCCACATTTTGTAAATAGCTCCTTGAAGATATATTTCATTTTTTGCAGTCTTCTGTAACTAAAGGTATCAGACGCGAATCAAAGGGATTATGATGTCACGTGGTTTCGCGATATGCATGTTGGGAAAATAGGTCACGCGACCTTGATTACGAAAGAATCGTGAAGGGAATTTTGGAGCGAAAATTTTGTGACACTTGAGAAAAAAATTAATTAAAATTCAACCAACAGTTCAGTTTGAACCATTCTTATTTTAAAGCACGGAGGAACGTTATATTTATTACTTCAACAAATTTCAAACTGATAACAAAATTAGAACGGATTAGAACGGCGGATGCCAGAAATTGAAGTTCCAAATTAATTTTTTTAAGGTTAACCGACAATTTTTTAAAAATTTCTCAAAATTCAGTAAATTAAGTTAGAAATTAAAAATTAATTTATTAGAACGGAAATCGTTTGCTATTTCCGATTGTGTATCTATTTTTTCGTACAATGATCTGAAGCCATGCTATTGAGAAATTAGTGCAAAATATCACCCAAAACAACATAAAAAAATTAAATAAAAAAATTTCTAGATAAAATTTTAAAATTCAGGCTTCGAGGTCCATTAAGTAACCATTAAGACTACCTGTGAGCCAAATTTCAAGGCTGTAAGTGCGATAGATTCGTCTGTACATCGAACGCAAGCAAGCACTCGCACAAACATTGCCTTTTATAAGTAGAGATATCGAAATGCCATTTATTAATAACTAGTCGCTTTCGGTCACCAGCTTGTCCGCCGACTGTGTTTCATTTAAATTGAATTTCTTATGCATAATTTGATATTCATTGTTCCCTTAAAATTGTGTTTTTAGACTTCAAATTATGAAACACATTTAAGATGTGTTATTACAGTAAGTACCTTTGCACTTATTCTGGGCCGCGGTCTCCTAGTGGTATGGTCTCGGCTTCGGGACCGGAGGATTGCAGGCTCGAAACTCGATTCTACTGAAGATCTGCCTTGTATGGGGCTTGTTGGACGCTTAATCACATGTAGCGGTAACTGACATCCTGCTGCTGTGGTGTGGAAGCTTGGAGAAGGGGGTGCCAGCTCAGGTGTCATCCTCTTCATCTGACTGCGATTCAAAATTTACGAGGTTCGTCCCAAAATAACCTTCGTGTTGCTTCAAAATGAGTTGCTAATATAACAACAAAAAATAAGAGCAACGATAATATCTTAAGAAAGAAAATTCTTGAACATTCATTAAAAATTAAAAAGATATTATAATTGCAATTAAAATTCCAATTTAATTTGAGGGTTTATATCAGGACTTTACACTTTTACGATTTTGTTTGGGCATCCATAATTTTCATAAAAACGAACAAACTTGAATATAAATCTGTGGAATCAGTGAACTTGAATGAAATGTTGTTCCAATGTCGAAATTTTATCGCGTTTTAGATTTTTAAACTAATAAAAAACACGTCGAAGTAATAGCTATTAGTTTCTTTTTTTCTCTCCATTCCAATTTTTTATTTAATATAGTGACGAGAAAAAATGGTGAAGCTACCGGGGACTGAGCCATATACACCGGTACCTCCACCCCCATCCCACCCACCGAATAATTATATCTTTTGCTTTCGCATCATTTCAAATGTGTTATTTTTTTATCTCCACCGTTATCTCTCTGAATATAAGACTGTCATAAATTACTCCTATCTATCTGATAAAAAACATTTATTGAAGTGTAAGCTCATTGAACTGCAAATATTTTTAACACATTTTTATCTCTAAATCGCTTAATGTCTTACTGTTGCTACTGTTTAATCTAGCTACTAAAATTATACAGTTCAAAAAATAATAAATAATAAAATTTACCGCATATCAAGCAAAGGAAAAAACAAACAAAAGAATCATTTTCAATTAAATCATTTGCAACCATTCACATGATATATTTTTCTATATGTATTTTAATTTCAGTTTGAAACTTTTATTTCATTTACTCAGATAAATGCGAAATAATCATCAGATGTTTTATATCATGTTGTTATAAAAATTATTGAACATAGATAAGTACTAGCAATTTCTTAATAGAGAAGCGAAAAAAAAATTTATCTGAATTTCTTAAATTGCATTGACTCTAAATTACTGAAACAATTAGTTAAAATAATGAAACAAAATTTACCTTTCCTTCAATAACTTGTTTCTCTTTTATTTTAGATTATTTGTTTCTACAACTTTAAAAGTTTTTTTTTCAGTTTTTATAATAATGGTGAAAAGAAAAAAGTAAATAAAATGATTAAAAAGAAATGAAACATATAATTAGATCTCAAATAATGTTGCAGACCTATCCATTTAAGTAAAATACTGCAAATAAGTAAAAAACGCTATTTTTACTAGATAATAACTTCATGAAGAACATACCATATAAATTAGCTGAGCATTACTGCTAACCACTTTTTTTATGAATATTCAAAGCACTTCACACATTCGACTTAAAAAAGTGTTTGCAGTTGGGACCAAAAATTTATAAACATAATTTATTGTTCTCCTTTTAAAAATTAAAACTGTTCCGACAATTTATTCAAAGCAAAAAAGTTAAATTGAAGCAAGATCATAATTACGTTAATTACTTCACAGAAAACCTGTCATTTATTCTATTTTTAGAATCCCCCCCCCTTTGTGCAGGAAAAAAAATCTTCATTAAATATGATCTCTGTCGAAACTTTCAATTCATGACAGAAGGGAAAAAAAATAAATCTAACTTTTAAAAATATCAAAATTTAGAAATGAAAGCAAGCATTTTAAACTGAAAACAGCAAAAACAATAATTATTTTCTTGCTTACAGTGTGATGAGAAAATGATATAAAATAAATAAAAATTTACGTAATTAATTCTTCGTGTTGTACATATTTTTTAAGTCTTCTGCTTGACAAGACCCTATATTTTATTTGCTTTGACCTTTAATTTGAGAAAAAAATATTTGTAAAATAATGCTATAGAAATCTGCAAATCGTGAAAATGTTAGTTGCAGAAAACAAACAGTTGCAAAAAACAAATAAATATTAAATTTATTTATAGTCTTTTTTTTAGCTACACAATGCTATTTAGGTATTTTATGAAATTTCTTGATAGTTTTTGTTAGAATCCTGATAGGCAGACTACCTATTCCAATGAGTCTCAAGCCAAGACTTCGAGAAGATCATAGAATTCATGATCCCAAAAGTAGAGGTCTTTATTTAACATTTACTCTTTCGACATTTTGTAGAAATGACACAATTCTTGAATATTACTAGTTTATTCCCCCCCTCCCGAAGATATATTTAGTCCATGATATTGTTTCCATAATTTCTTCCTTTTTCATTTTTGTATTAAGTTTTTGTTTTTAATTTGTTTAATGTTGTTATATATTTGCAACATTATTCTTTCGGAGAAGTGTAAACAAGCATCTTAAATAAAAAGGCAGTAGTTGATATAACTTCTATTTATTCATTTTCAAGATGATAATGCAGATTATTTTAAATAGATAACGTAATCATAATTTAATTAGCATCTATGACCAGAATTGAAGAAGTGACTCGCGATGCGGCGTGTCTTAGCAGGCAGGTTACGTGTTTTAAAAGATAACGTTAACAATACGCAGACAGCTCAAGTACTTGGGAGAAGGGGACTCCCCGAAGAAAATTCGTTACTCTGGAAATGAAAGTAGAAGTTTGGTTCTCTAAGATTGAAATGGAAGTAAATAAAAATGCTGTGGCATTAAAAATAATTAATTTAAAGAAGGTTAAAAAGTTAAATCACTACATACATATGTAAAGAGAAAGAGATGACAATAAGAATAGAATAAAATAAAATACGTAAAAAATACAACAAAATCTAACCCTCAAACTTCACATGCACACAAATAAAAATACTTAAGAGATATAAAAAATAATAACCCTATTTCAGAATTTTATCGGATTTCAAAATTATAACCTAAAAATAGCATTGATACCTCTGTTAATTTATTTCATTTCTTTCTCTTTATTAAGTAATCTTTTCAGTAAAGCAAATGGTTGACAAAGTTGTATCACAGTTCTTATTGAACTAGTCAAGAGTCAAATGTTGAAAGCTGGTCAAATGTCTTCAATATCAGGCCATATCCTAAAGTACCCTAGTGTTACGGGACGTTAGTACAACTAAACTCGATTAAATTAATTATAGAGCGTAGATAATTATTACCATTTTCTCTATAAATCACAAAAAAGCATTTTTATGTTGATTCTCTTATACATTATTATTCAATCTAAATGGCTGAGAAAATAAGTTTTGTCATCCTAAACTTACAACAGAAAATATGCCTTTCCTTCAATGATTAATTCCTCTTTTTATAATTTGTTTTATTTCTAATTATAATGGTTTTGAAAAAAAGCAGCGTCCAGTTTATGTAATAATGATAAAAAGTATATAAAATGTGATTAATTCTTCAAGCAATGAAGCTTCAAATAATTTTGCAAAACTAATCATTTAAGTAAACTAAGTTAAAATATTTCTTTTCCTAGATAATGTTTCATTGAAAACTTATCGCATCGTTTTAAACTTCTGAACAATGCTTGCATCCATTTTTTATAAATATTCAAAGGACTTCATTAGTTTAACTGGGTAAAAAAATGTGTCGAGTTTGAATTTTTGAAGATTATTCATGTTTTTTATTTTAAAAATTACAAACAAAAACTGTTTCCGACAATTTATTCAAAGCAGAAGAAAGATTAAACTTAAGCAAATTCTCAATTACGTTAATTACTTCACAGCATGTGCGTATTATTTCTTCTAATTTTAGAAATTTTTTCCCGCTGAATAGAAAAAAAATCTTCGTTAAATTTTGTTTTCTGTCAAACTCTCAATTCGTATCATAAGAAAAAAAGATTATTCTAACTTTTAAAAGCACCAAAGCACAGAAATGAAACTAAACTTTTTATACCACACCTGCAAAAGTAAAATCCTTTTTTTTTTTTTTTGCAAAGAATGTCTATCAAATAAATTGAAATTTATGTAATTAATTCTTTGTGGAATAGACATTTTTTTAAGTCTTTTTTTTGAAGAAGCACTTCATTTTATTTTCTCTCTTAATCTTCAATGCGAGAAAAAAAATAGTGAAATTTGTAAATAATATAAAATGTTTTATATGGTTTTAAGATAAGTATGAAGTTATTAAGAACGGTTAAAGTGTATATATATATATAGAATATAGCATTTATTAGTCTTTAAATTTAGCCTATAATTCTGACAATAATTATCTTGCATTTGCTGCATATCGCCTTTCATCACTACACAGCGTAAAACGACGCGTAGTTAGGTGTTACTTTGTTATATAAATCTGAATCTGGTAGATTAAATCCATCGGGCATTCATTAATCATGTATAGTGTTTTTTGCTGTTCCAGAATTTTCCCTACAGCGACTTTTGGTACAGTAAAACTTGTCTGTAACGATATTGTAGGGCCCTAGAAAATATATTGTTTTAGACAGGTTATAGTTACAGGCAGTTTCAGGATTTACGCATCCGATGTTTATGTGCGTATGCGTGAATTTATATAAGTTCTAACAAATTTTATTACGCTTATTGATTCATCTTACAAATAAATAGCTGATATAAAATTGTATGTTATAAACATATTAAATATACAATTTTATACAATAAAATAAAATTTTATATTTAAGCTTTTTTTAAGAATTTCAAAATGAGAATTTTAGTTGAAAACTTTATCACCATCGTCATTTACGATAAATTTGGATCATTTTCGTTTGTTATACTATTTACTTTTAGATTCTTCCCTATTCTATATTCAAAGTTCAACACCTTGAATCTAGGATGACGCGGACCACATCAAAAGCGAATTTCAAGGATCGAGTGGTCAGTCCAATTTTCTGAATGCGAATGAACAGATTATGCCCTCCAGGAACAGAGCAACAAACATCTGTGCACATTCCTGTCGCTAGACCCCCCCCCCGGATCTCTCTGCTACAAAAGGCTGTGGTTTCTATTCCCCTCTCCCTCCGATTCCCATGTTATCTGACATTCTTGACCACATGGTGTCATTTTCCAAGGGGAAAAAATCGGGATTGTATTCTGCCAGCTTTGTAAAAAGGTAAAATTATCGCTGTAGACACGTGAGTCTTACAAGTGAATATCATTGTAGGCAGGTTAAAAATACGTTGAGCAAATAGGAATTCCGCCGGAACCAAAGAAAATATCGTTATAGGCAGGTTTATCGTTATACATCGCTTTCACTGCAGTAATTTTTCCCTTTAAGAAATCTGAATCAATTTTTGCTTTCTACACGTATTCTGAATTTTGTTACCTTTCGCCCAACATATTAAGCCTGATAAATTCCATCTTGCATTTGCTGCATAGCGTATTTCCTCACAACACAACGCAAGACATCTTGTATTTAGATGATAACTTTATCACCTAACTGTGACATCAGGCGGATTGAGTTCATTACATATTCTTTTATCGCTCACAGTGACACTTGCTGTTACGCTCTGATCCCAATTTTTGGAGCAATTTTCCACCTTTAGAAATCGAAGTCACATTTTGCACTGTGCACATAGTATGAATTGTGACACATTTCGCCAAAAAATATTACTAATAATATATCCTAATATACTCCTAATATATCCTAAATATAATCCTAATCAACTCAGAATAATTCATGTTCATTTTTATGCCATTCTTCACACGCAGTATACTCCTTTCGTTCAATTTTAGTTACGCGATTTAATATCTTCCTCCAAATATACAATGAGCACATAGTATAAATTGTGACACATTTTGCCAAAAAATATTACTCCTAATCAACTCAGAATAACTCATGTTAATTTTTATGCCACTCTTCACACGCAGAATACTCCTTTCGTTCAACTTTAGTTACGCGATTTAATATCTTCCTCGAAATAAAGAAAAGGGCAACGCTAAATTTGAAAAAGAAAAAACTCCATTTAGACAGTTAGAGGAACATCTTCTAACGGGTGCATGCTCATCTGCAACTTTTCTGATTCAAAATAGCAAATTAGGTCGCCAAATTCGATTTTGCTTTCTGTTTTCTTGAACGTTTCAAGACAGGCAGTATTTTTTTAATACCACTTATGTAATTTTCAATTAAAACATTTATTTCTCATCAGACAAGAAGCGTTCTGGTCCGCTGTGAAGGAATCAAATAAAGTTCAATACGAATTAACTCCAAAAATATGACCATATGGCAAAAGACAATTCGGACAAAAATGGACAACTCCCTTCAACAACCAGACATCAAAGACACAACGTAACATGCACCGATAAATTTAATTATTAGTCTTAATTCGCAATATAAGGCAAATTAATTTAGTTTAGTATGTAGTCTAACTCCGTTATAACGTACCCTTAATGGACTCATTCAGAAGTTCGTTATACCCGAGTGTCCACTATATCAATTTTTCAAATATTGCCTACACAAGATTTGCTACAATCCTTAAATGTATTTCTGTGTTGAACAAATCAATTACTCTAAATTGCAATTTGTAATGGGTTGTAATAATTTAAAATAAGTATTAGTTCTTAAGAAATTAAGGAGAAAAATTAATTTTACTAACATTTATTTCTCTAAAGTATGAAAAATAAGCGGTGATTTTTCGTTAAAGAGTTGAAATTAATTTTGAAAACTGGTCAGTATATTCGACTTTCTTGCTTTTGAAGATCGTTACAAGCATTTGAAAATACATTAGTGATATAGTATTTCGGTTGAGACATTTGAAAAGTTCGTTATAAACCTAGGGATCGTTATATCACGAGTTCGTTAAACCGATTTCACTGTATTTTCGTACATTTCGAAATACATAAAAAATTAATTCTTCGAGTTTCTATGAAAATCCGACTTCCAGTTTTGGAAAAGAAAAAATATCCAAAAGTTGGAGAAAGGGAGTATATATTCAGAAAATATACATGGTGGTAGTTTTGTCCCACTATATTTACTATATATAACCAAGTCCATGAGTCAAGGAAGCATGATGAAAAGAAATTTGGGCATATTTTTCTTTTTTACAAACCACAGAGGAGGTTCTAGGCCAGGGGTGAACCTTTTAGCATCGAAA
This sequence comes from Araneus ventricosus, assembly GCA_013235015.1. NCBI lineage: Eukaryota > Metazoa > Arthropoda > Arachnida > Araneae > Araneidae > Araneus > Araneus ventricosus. The sequence continues at coordinate 171,729 of BGPR01001988.1, read as the reverse complement.
GGCCTCTATAAATTTCGTCAGCTTGGCAAAAGGCTGCATGAACGCAATCTTAAAGATTATCATTCTGTTATTAATATTATATCTCAGACAAGTATATTGTTCCAATGCAGATTGTAAATAACTGGTAAAACTGCATAAGAAATTCGAAAGGCCACATGCTAATTTAAGGCCGTAGATTACCCACCCCTTATCTAGGCGGAATCTGACTTAACTTCTTTATGTGGTGATGGGTTGCTTTCCTCAAGGACTTTCAGGCGAAACTACGCTTGCATTTGTGTTTCAAGTAAAAGCTCCAACAGCCAGCAAGACCACAGTTTGCAGATCTTTGTTAAAGCGCGCATTGGTCTAACAGACTTCTGATGCTGATTTAGAGCAGAGCCAGAGGATAAAACCTATAACCTATTTCTTTCGTTCAAGCAAATCTATATGATTTCGCAAATGTGCGTCTCTGAGTGAAACTTATTTGAGTGCTCAGAATGCAGTAATATTAGTGATGAACTTACTTCAACATCTGTTGTTAGTTTAATTTTTTTTTTATAAATTTGTCTTTTTTTTCTCTTTTATTTTTCCACTTAATTTTCTATTTTTTTCTGTTTTATATTTATTTCCTCGTAATATTTCACACTCACAGAACATTTTGCCAAACAGAAAATATGAGACTTTTATTTACAAAATTATTGAGTTATTTATAAGCCAATTAAAATATTCTGTTGTAACTGAAATCTAAAGATTTTTTATAAAATTAAGTATGTATAGTTATAGGAAATGTTCAGTATTCCAGTGTATGGATTTTGTCCACCATTACTTAAAAGAGCATTAAAGGAAATAAGGAACATTGGTCTCGTCTTACCTGACTCCAAGTTTGAGTGTTTTCTAAATGGCCAGAGTCAAAATTAAAATTATTCTAAAACGGCTAACGTGCCAATTGGTGTTTTATATGTGACAAGCTGAGAAGAAAAGGGGTTAGTGGGGGTAAACCGCAATATGTAAGAAAAATGTGAATAATCAATTTCATGCCAATTTTGCCTATTCCATGTAAAAGAACAGGTTTTTAATGTATTGTTGTACCACTAACCCCCATTTTTCTCAGACGGTGCATTTTTTTACAAACAATATCTACTTTCTAATTGAGTAAAGCAGCGATTCCCAAACTTCATTTCCTCCCGTAACCTTTAATGAAGCCTTTTATTTTTGAGCACCCAATCTCTCCCCAAACCATGAGGCCTTTTATTTTTGAGCACCCAATCACCCCCCCTCCTCCCCAACCATACCTCAACCCAAAGAATATTTCATAAATAATGTTTTTTAACATTATTTATGAATTAGCTAAATTGAGCCTTGAATTAGCTGAAGAGTCACGCGGCTTGAATTAACCTAATAATATTTTCAGGATTTAATTTTGGTTTCATTTCATTTTTTTTACAAATAATATTAGTTCCAAGTCCTAATAAACAAAAACAGCCTTGAAATAATTTCGCATCAACTTACAAAGAAAGCTGACAATTACTCTTCATGTAATCTACTATTTAAACGGAAGACAAATTCAGTGCAATCCTTTAACTCGATTCACGGATCTCAATTTTAAGTAATTAGGTTTAATCGAAGACATGTATTCTCATATCTGGAGCATTATCAAGACAGCTGCGATATTTGATGTCAATATATTCGAATATGACGAATATGATCCTTCCACAAGTTCTGTATTCTTAAAAGGTATTAAATTTTTCATTGCTTTAACTCTAATTTCCTGGTGTTCTTCTTTCATTGCTACCCAGAAGACTTTCGGACTTTCATAAACCAGGATTTAGACGAGACCAATATCGATAATAAATTGTCTCAATATCGATAATAAATTGCGCATGCTCGGAAAGAAGATCAGGCATACGCAGAAAGAGCGGACAGTAGCAAGTGATTGCCTTCACGGGACAACTATACGCCGATATCTCCTCTTTTTCTCTTTCTGCGCATGCATGAACTTATTGTCGAGGCAAATTGACCTCATGTAAACCCTGTTTAACTTTAACTTTTCGCATAAAAAGTAACAACTTGGAAAAATAAAATTCCAAATTATTTTCATCTTTATCCCTTCATTTTGAGGTTTTTCCATTACTAACATTACTTTCTCGTACCCCAGGTGTACTCGTAACACAGGTTGAGAACCTCGGCACTATAAGGATGAAAAAAAATTGTCTCGTGACTTAGTACTGTGTGCATGAGAAAGAGAAAGTTTTCAGGTATAGAAACCGACAAAATCCCAAAATCGCTTTTTGGACACCAACCAGATTTCTTCATAGCCTGTCACATTACTTTTACTTCTATCGCCTGGAGATTGGAGATTTTTCACACACGATGCAGAGTTATGAAATCCAAGGTTGGTCTTTTAGGTAAGAATTGCGGCATACGAATTACATTTAAGATTCAGTTCACGGGGGGGAAAATTACAAACTCGATTTAAATTCTATTGAATATTCAGAAGTCTCTGCCCATAGATCCTAGAGGTAGGTATTTTCCAGAAAATATTAAATCAAGAATCGACGTGACTAAGGGAAATAAAACTCCTCTCCAAAAATGCTAGCTGCCTCTCAAAATGGATTACAAAGGTTGTCTTTCTTGACAGGCGTTCAACTTCAGAGCTTTTGTGGTTTGTATTCATTCCTTAAAAGCTTCTGCAAAGTAATGGATCGCATGGAAGCGAGAAATATTCAACTCAACAATCATTTTGACGTCATGTAATGTGACGATACGCACTTAAGATAATCGAATTGTAGAGACGTATCATGGATCATTTACTTCATGGACTTAAGAGTGGATCTTCATTTTTCTGTAGTCACCCTTCCTGAAACAAGAATTCTAGATAAAGAAATCTTAGAATGATAAATGAGCAGAATGTAATGGGAAAAAGTATTTTGAAAAAATATTAAGTTGTTTTTAACCTAATTAAAATATCCATGTGTTATTTAAATCTAATGATGTTATGCATATATAAATCTGTATTTTGGTAGAAAATGTCCTGTATTGAAGTGTAAAGACTTTATCAACCGTTACTTAAAGGGAATTAAAGGAAATAAGTTCCACTTGCCTCGTCGTATTAGCCATATAGAAGGCCTTATTGGCCTTCCCATCCTCTCGCATATGCTTTTCTGCTATCGCCTGTAGATTGGAGATTTTCAGATAAGACACAGAGTTATGAAGTCCAACGTGGCTTTTTTAGGCATGAATTGAGGCGAAAGAAGAAATATCTTTTAATATTCAGTCCAGTGTTAAAAGGTGCAGACTCGATTTAAACTCTATTCAATATTCAGAACTCTACCCATAGATCCGAGAAGTAGTCTCCAAAAAAATATATTAAATCAAGAATCGACGTGAATAAGGGAAATAAAACTCCTCTCCAACAATACTAGCTGCCTCTCAAAATGGATTACAAAGGTTGTCTTTCTTGACAGGC
>BGPR01001988.1:134009-168274 GCA_013235015.1 Araneus ventricosus | reverse complement strand
CTAGCTGCCTCTCAAAATGGATTACAAAGGTTGTCTTTCTTGACAGGCGTTCAACTTCAGAGCTTTTGTGGTTTGTATTCATTCCTTAAAAGCTTCTGCAAAGTAATGGATCGCATGGAAGCGAGAAATATTCAACTCAACAATCATTTTGACGTCATGTAATGTGACGATACGCACTTAAGATAATCGAATTGTAGAGACGTATCATGGATCATTTACTTCATGGACTTAAGAGTGGATCTTCATTTTTCTGTAGTCACCCTTCCTGAAACAAGAATTCTAGATAAAGAAATCTTAGAATGATAAATGAGCAGAATGTAATGGGAAAAAGTATTTTGAAAAAATATTAAGTTGTTTTTAACCTAATTAAAATATCCATGTGTTATTTAAATCTAATGATGTTATGCATATATAAATCTGTATTTTGGTAGAAAATGTCCTGTATTGAAGTGTAAAGACTTTATCAACCGTTACTTAAAGGGAATTAAAGGAAATAAGTTCCACTTGCCTCGTCGTATTAGCCATATAGAAGGCCTTATTGGCCTTCCCATCCTCTCGCATATGCTTTTCTGCTATCGCCTGTAGATTGGAGATTTTCAGATAAGACACAGAGTTATGAAGTCCAACGTGGCTTTTTTAGGCATGAATTGAGGCGAAAGAAGAAATATCTTTTAATATTCAGTCCAGTGTTAAAAGGTGCAGACTCGATTTAAACTCTATTCAATATTCAGAACTCTACCCATAGATCCGAGAAGTAGTCTCCAAAAAAATATATTAAATCAAGAATCGACGTGAATAAGGGAAATAAAACTCCTCTCCAACAATACTAGCTGCCTCTCAAAATGGATTACAAAGGTTGTCTTTCTTGACAGGCTTTCAACTTCGGAGCTTTTGTGGTTTGTATTCATTCCTTAAAAGCTTCTGCAAAGAAATGGATCGCAGGGAAGCGAGAAATATTCAACTCAACAACCATTTTGACATCGTATGATGTGACGATATGCACTTAAGATAATCGAATTGTAGAGTCGAATCATGGATCATTCGCTTCACGGACTTAGAGTGGATCTTTATGTAGTCACCCTTTCTGACGCGCGAATTCTGTATAGAGAAATTTTAGAATAATAATTGAATGGAATGTGATTGGAAAATTGCGGGAAAAGAAGAGAACAGTGAATTAAATATCATTTGTAATTAATGAAACTATGCATATTTTCTCCTTGGCTTAAGTTAGTGTTCTCAACCTTCTAATACTTAGGACAAAACTGTCCGTATAAATTTTAATTCCTCTTAGAATAAACTTTGGAATTTTATATATTTAATATCAAAATATCTTTAGTTTAACTTATATCTAAGTGGGGAAAAAAGATGGAAAGAACACGTTTTATTAAGCTTTATTTTCTATTCTATTTAACTTTATTTTTTGTTAAGACTTCGTTACCTTTTTATGTAAATAAATATATATATATTTGCGACTGTCTTATAACAGAAATAAAAAGAGTATACCAAAAAATAATGCTTGAGTCTGTGTAAAAGCGTTAACGTCATTAAAATAAAAAAAACAATATTGTAGGTTAGCGCAGTGAATATTGAAGACAATAGTTTAGTAACGAAAGCATTTATTTACAACAACACACATAAAGACACACTAAAGATTACAGAAGATAATTAAAGGCATAAAATACAATTACTTTCCCCTTCTGTTTATGCAGCAGCGATGGAATCAAAGTCAGAAGACCAAATGGCGTAACTGTCAAAACAAGATCTTGTCGAAATTTAACGCTTGCGTAATATCAGCCAAAAGAATCTTACAGACAAGGACGGAACTACTTTAAAGAGACAAGGGAATAAATGAACAGTGAATTCCTTCAAATATAACAATCAAGAAGCAAATATTTAATAATTTTGTTGATAAACAATTATTTATAATGATCCTCAAATATTCCAGCTTTCACAAACAGTAATAACTTTCGCCTCACTTCAAGAATAGATATATATAATGTGACCATGCGTCCCGTTTTCAGGTAGCGTACTCCGTTGTCCCCAAGCACCGAAAACCACTCCATACCCCTGCACCTGGAACCGGATGGAATACAGAAGCAAAGATTTAATTAATTTTCTTGATAAACAATAATTTAAAATGATCCTCAAATATCCCAGCTTTCACATTCTATTTTAACTTTCGCCTCAGTTCAAGAATGGTTATGTATAATGTGACCGTGCGTCCCGTTTTGAACGGGACCATCCAGTTGTAACGTGCTCCGTTGTCCCCAAGCACAGTACACAACTCCATACCCATGCGCCTGGAGTTAGAATGGCTGATTCTTTAAGCAGTTGTATAGGTATGGAAAGTCTTTTTATTTTTCAAAAAAAAAAAATTACACATCTGACAAAAAAGAGAAGGAAAAAAGTAATTAATAAAAGACAAATATAAAAATTTAACACTTAAAAGCTTACTTACACCCATTTGATCGCTACAAAATCCTATATACATAAATATACAAAACAGATGGAAAAGGCATGGAAATAAATTTCAAGATATTCATAAACAATGTTTTTCCTTTTTGCTCGAGTATTCTAGATTATTCATGAAAAAGGTAAGAGGGGGGAAAAAACATTCGTGTTTCGAAAGAAGCGCTAAAAGTTTAATTTCGAGGGCTAATGTCCCCAAGTACTGACTCAGGACGCCGAAATGGCTCATTTTAATAAACAGAGTAACTCTATGGCATAGTGGCTGGGAGGCAAATGGAGTATAATTGTCCCGGACGCCATTGAGACAAAACTTTATAGCGTTTTATTGTATCTTTTTCAGCCAAAAATGCTGAAGGAGTGAAGAAATAATACTGCACCCCGCACACCATTTCGTCGCTTGACAGGCAACACCACCTATCTCAATTTTTTGAAATTTCAAAAAGGAAGGAAATACTCAAATTTTCGCAGCCAATAACGAATATTTCTAAATTTTTTTTAACATTTGGTTGGAACATGAGACTATATATTCCCACCAGATGTTAAAAAAGATGTGAAAAAATACAAAGATATTCGTCATCGGACGCGAAAAATGTAATATTTCCTTCCTCTTTGAAATTTTAAAAAATTGAGATAGGTGGAGTTGCTTGTTAAGCGCCGATTTACACTTGTTCATCCACTGATTATAAATAGAAACGAAAAAATCAAATTCTATCCCCAGAGCCACTTACCCTCACTACGGCATTGAAGATTATTCCCACATCGATTATTTCTAAGAAAAAGGCACAAAAAATCAAAAGTCCGACAGGTAGCTTTATTTATTACATTCCATTAACTTCATTTTTACATTTTCATTTACGTCCATTTCATCAAAAAATAAAAACTATGAAGAAATATGCATTTACCAATTATTACTAAAAAAACATTTTTATTAAAAAATATTCTATACTACTACCTAACAGAAGAATGCCCCGTTTTGAGGAAAATATAAATGGTCACGTTAGTTATGTACCTTTCATATTCACTCGGGGATGACAGTTCGGCAGACGAGGAAAATGCCTCCTAATTTTTTATACTTATTTCTAGATCACCCACAAGTTCTCTATAGAATTTCGATATTGTTAGTCTTGCCATCATCGTTATCATTAGTCTGTAACCAGAGTTTTGTTCGACAATTTGTGTGGATAGACTCAATATTTTATTCCTCAGTCATTCCCCTTTCATTAGAGTTTCAACGACCAAAAGAAGATTAGAAACAGCGCTTGTGTATACTTCTAATTCCAGAAACTAGTCCAGGACGTCCAAACCTATCAAACGAAAAGCAGTCCCAAGGCATAACAGATTCATCTCCTAATTGAAGTTTTCGGGAATTTTTTCTTGGCCCAAACCATACCAATAATACTTCCAGTCTTCAAGACTATATAAGTTTCATTGCTTTTCATGAGGAACGCCTGCAGGTATTGGTCGCCCTAAGCCATCACTTGCCTTGAACATTCAGAGCCTATGATTTCCATCTGATCAGTGAAGAATGCGTACGCAACTTTGATTTGTAATGGAAATTCCTAGATAGAATAAAAGAAGATGGCTTTCTAGTAAACATTTAAACCAGTTAATAATATAATATCTTTACTCGAGTATTTTCTGGTTGATACTAATTTTAATACTGTTCTTTCCTCTCTGAGTGGCAATCTGTTTTTCTACCTCCAGCGGTTTTTCTCCCATATTCGACTTTAACATAAAAGTATTTCTTAAATATTTTATTTCTTTCTATTTCTTTTACTTTACACTGGTTACTCGTTCCTTACGCATATTTACGGATCCTATATAGTAAAGAATGAGGTTGCTTCTCATTGGCTCTCAGCGTCACGTGACTTGGTTTGTTTGCTAATAATGTCATAGCACCATGTTTAGGCGGGGTTTTAATTAATATTTTGTCTTCTACTATCGCATCATGGAGAAATCAAAACTACCTTGTAATTATCATTATTTGTATGTTTTTAAAAAGATGATCAATAAATTTTTAGAATAAAAAATAAAGGACGAACCATCAGCATTGGTAAGTACCATTTAGTTTCACGACGTCATTTAGAAGTAAGCAAGTCACGTGACTTTAAGAGCCAATAAGAAGCGACCTCATTCCCTACTATGTAGGATCCGTAAATATGCGTTTCTTACTGGCCTTAAAGTTTTCATCCGCGTTTTACAATACTTATGACATGCAAATTCGTGTTTTAAACTAAAATAGTCTTTCTAAACAATGTAGTGTAAATGATGGCTTACATGAGCCATATTAAATCAATAAGAGTCAGTGGCTGATTTTGACAATAGAAGGACACACGCGCAAAATTGTTATGAGGCCCCGCCCGGTGATGGATATCGAACAGATTTTGAGGCCCCTTCAGGGTCTCGAGGTACGAGGAGAGCGCCTCTAGCACCTGCGAGAAAAGCCGCCACTGATACGAGTTGAAATAATTCGTATGGATTCAAGTATTTCGTAACAATATCTGACTTCATTTTGATCCTTTCTGAGCAAATGGCATCTTTCTACCTTCTTTCGTTCATGAATTATTTATTGATTTTAAAAGTTTATCCTGTCTTCTTGATCACTGTCTATTTCTTTTGATATCTTTCGTTATTAATCAAATGACTTCAAACAACAAAAACTTTTATTCCAAATCAGATTAATACAATTAAGTGACGCCACCTGATAGTGACAGCACTTGTTTCGTGTTTGTAAAGATTGAATTTTATAATCGGGTTTTTACACACTTCTTTATGTGAGTGAAAAATCGATTTTAAAATTCCTTTGAAATTTGCACATTCTCAACAACAACACAATAATTTAATGTTTCAGGGTGTTAATCATCAGTTAATCGATTAATATAATTAAATTTGATTCCATATACGATTAACATAATTAAACTTTGATTCAGTGGCGCCACCTTGTAGTGAATTTGTAAAAAAATTGATTTCAAGAATCCATAAAATTTATAATAATGAATAATAAATTATAAATAGAAGTGGAAGATAGTAAAAATGAAAAAGAATCCTACTTTTTAGTACATTAATAAAACTATTTTATTAAATTTATTTTTAAGATAGCATCTGTCGTAAAATGTTATTCTTTTCCTTCTTAAAAAAAATCATCTATGGAAAAATAAATTAAAGAACGTATAATAGAAGTTTAACAACAACATCTCCCAAAAATATTTGTGTAAATCTTTAACTTTAAGCTTAAATCATAAGTCTATAATATCCCTTTCTAGAATGAGCTTAGGATAAAGGATAACCCGGCGGCTCTTCAGAGTTCAATCCAGATAGGTGACTCCCTTGAAGAGAGCTTACCGAAAAAGATACATGGTGCAATTTCCAGCTGCGTGGAAAAATCGCATTTTCATCGCTCAAATAAATCTGAAAAAGGGAGATTTTCTCTTTGAAAGCCCTACTAGTTAACCTACGGGAAAGGTTTGTTTTTGTTTTCGTAAATGCAACAATCATTTGTTTTTTCTCCCTTGAAACATAAACGTATATCTTCAATGCAAAGGAAACAAACGATCAAGTTATTAAGTTTGTACATAACTGTTTCGAAAACAAATTAAACCGAAAATAAAGAAATCATTAAAATTCTTTTTAGGTCAAATATTCGAGCGTTTTTATTATACAAAGTTCAAATTTCCCTTTTTATTGTAAATATATATATATTGCATCCAAGAACAAATGGCGTTCGTAGGACCACTAGTTCTAGAACATTCAAAGTCTATGAGTCAAGGACTAATAATAAAGAGGAATCTGTTGATCAAAGCGACATTGGAGCACCTGGGCTAGAAGTCCAGATCGCCTTACGCTATTTGCACACACACGCATACACACCGATTTGTGTCGGCCGACAGTATTCCTTTAGTAGATGTATTTTTAGTTTAGTTATATTAACGTCCCTTTCTGTAGCAACACGAGAGTTATTTTAGAACGGGCCTCTTAATTTTGAAACGTGGTCAGATGATCAAAGACATCCGATCTAGCTCCCCCTATCCAAACTTTCGCATCACACCAACGAGAGGACGTTTGGTCCCTGCACACCATTTCACGTGCAACAAGCCCATTAAACAACGGATCTTCAGTGGAATCGGGTTTCGGGGCTGGAAGACCTTAACACTTGGCCATCGTGTCCCCTCCTTTAGTGGAATGATGAGAAAGGCGAGATCTTGTGCACATACCGAGAACGACAAAACGTCGGCCGGCTGTCGTTGGTTGTCAACGTCATTCGCCGAAAACCATCAGCTGCAGGAGGTCCCAGTGACAAATGTAATCCTACTGCCCATTGCACACACCGATTTCTGTCGGGCGATTGTTCTCATGGCTTCTTCCCTTTCTTTTCATAAAAGTAGCTATATTTTTTTTAAAAAAATTTGAACATCTTTTAGTAATAATTATTAGGAGTTTGTTTTTAACTCTGAACTCTATATTATGATAAGTAAATTACTTAAAAAATGGGAGATTTTTAATGGATAGTGAAAAGTAATTATTCTTTGTGGCGGATTGAACTTGTTAAGAGCCTAGCGCCAGATCATTTGGGAGTATCTGAAAAAATGCATGTTTTTTGTACATTTCAACTAACGAGTCATTACTTTTTAAAATAATATTAATGATTTCGCACACTTTCTATATTTGTATTTCTACTCTTAAATTATGTTTTGTAATTGCTGCCTAATTTTTAATTAGCTTAATGAAACTTTGACTAATTTTAATGCTTTAAAGTTAGTAATTTTAAATTTAACATTCTCTAGTCAATTTTAATTTAACGTAATTCATTAATGAAATAATTCCCGGAACAACTTCACTTTCGGACAGCTCTATAAATATATATTCGACATTGTTTTCCGTTTTGATTTGTTTCACAATGAAGGAGAATTCATATCTTTTCGATGTTCAAGCGATTACTTTCCACATTTATGGATGCTGTCACCAAGGATTTTTTTAATGTTAACACATTCCAGTTTGATTGCATTGCAAAATCAATTGTTAAGGTATCCACATACGTTCAGAACAAATTTTTGGCAAAAAATCACAATTTTCTTTTTCGTTTCAATTCACTTATTTTGTAATGTAATCCCAAAGCACTTATTTTACTAGAATCGATAATCAGAATTGAAATTAGTTCAAATTCATGAAGAAAGCAGTCATTGCAATGACAGTTAGATCCCACTATGGATAATATACAATGGCAGCTTGCTTAGAGACAAGACTACCTGTTACTACAATAAGAATCTATTTTTATTTGTATTAACGTTCTATTTTAAAGCAACGCATTTCTATTTTATGTTCTAATATAGTAAATATTTTCTGTAAATGAGTTAAATGTATCCTTCTTTGTAAAAAATATTGTGCCGTCTGAAATCTAAACATTTGCATGAGCCGACAGGTTAATAATAAATACAGAAAGAATACAAAATAGAAACAATTTATTTGTAAACTTTTTCTACAGAGATTAAAATATGGTTTACAAGATCAATACCATAATACATATATACATTTGAAAAGAATTTTATACAGATGGTAAAATGTTAGCAGAAAATATGCTTCTACTTTTTCACTTAAGAATAATGTTGAAAAAATTGTTAAAATAAAAACAAACATACACACAAGATTCAGTTTCATAGAACACTTAAAGAAATCAAAATGACAACATAGTTATACGAATTAGTTAATGGATTGACGAATTTCAAGTTAACGAATTCCAAAGATATTTTTCCAACTTTTCACAGGATAATTTATACAAGAATGAGTTCAAATTTTAGTAAATTTGCAGTTCAAATATTTCTGCAAATTATGTACTTTACGAGAGACAATTTAGAATTCCAATCTTTAAATAATTTTAATTAAAAAGGAAGTTAAATGACAAGTTATCAGCGTCGGCGCTATTTCCATTGCATCCACACGAATATCGTTTCTGCAACTGAAGCAGTGATATTTATTCATTAAAAAGTTACCTATATATAATTTTGCGAATGTTAATTATAAGAGCGCGTCTTATTTTGTCAGAAACATATTGATCACCATGGTGATCAGGCATGGTGATCAAATAAGTTCTAAATTTCGGAGGATACCTAATGGCTGGCTAGCTCAGCCATCTTCTGGCACCTTCCGAAATCTCACCTGAAGATTCAGCACGTCCTGGAAGTCAGAGGCACTTAACCCTTCCCTCGTGGGGGCCTAACGATCTACCTAACGATTACAGCCATGAAGTCCTTTTAAACCCCATGGCAGTAAGTACAAGTTTTAACCCATGGCCTCTTGGAGGCCAGGGCCTCCTATTCCCTCCCCCCCCAGCGGTTCCCCTGTGTGATAAAATCATCTAGCAAAAGTATAGGGAGTAACAGAGAGGAGTCTTAATAGATCTTATTTAATGTAATTAATTTTTCTACTGACACAGAAATATTAATTAACAGTTAGGCAAAGCTATTAAACAGTATTGAAAGATATTTTTGATTTAAAATAATAGATTTCACATTTTACCAAAACTAATACTTATTTAAAAGGAATCGTAAATGGATGCAACGATTGGTAAATATTTTTAGCTTATTTACACAGAATACAAGTATTTTGGAAATAAGTACATTTATAAACCAAGATATTTAAACTCATTTATTGTTGGGCCCAACGAAAGATTATATAGATACTAGATATTCTCGAAAATTTTAACATATGAAATTTCATGAAAAGCGAGACACGCATATATAAAGCATTTATAAATATATTGTAAAATAATTACACAATAATTCACATTAAATGTTCACAAAATTGAGAATATTTGGTAACCAAGATTTAAAGCTAAATTTCTGGTCTAAATTAACTTCCTCAGACCAACTTCGATTTATAAATTTCGTTCATTTATGGTAATCAGCTCTAAAATCGAAACTAAATTAAAATAATCTAATATTATATTAAAATCTAGAAGCATTGCAATTAATAGAATGAAAAGCTTAAATACTTTTTAGTGTCTCCCGCTGGTAACGCTAGACTGAGGAGATTTAAATACAACAACAAGGTCAGCTTCATGTGTGCCAATAGGTGGTCATTTTTCAGGGTTTGAATTATAGAATCAAATTTTAACAGATATGAAACTACTTAGTTGTAATAAAATCGTTCAATAAGACTATTTGCATATTTTTATTGATATTTAATTACTTGCATGGAATCATCATTACACAGAAAGGAATATTTTTAGCAATGAATTCACTGTGAACCATTAGAATAAAGCATAACATCAAATTTTATTTCAGCCTTGATCATAAAGACAAACTTCATTGAAATATTATGGTTCTAAAAACCAACTAATGGGTAAAAGACTTCATTTCTAGTTCGAGGTCTTAACCCTCTGACTGTGTAATTTTTTTAAACATTTAGATACAACATTTTCAAACCGTTGAGCCATGCGAGTTAATTATACGCAAAGCTTTATTAATTTAATATGATACAAAGCTATAAAAGTGCCAATTAAACATATTAGCCTGTGAAAATCGCAGGATGCGGGAGAAAATACATTTGTTTCCAACCCGCGGAAATCGCTGGATATGAAGTCAGAGGGTTAAAATTCACACTTCAGACACGGGACGTTGTCAAGATCATTGCATAGATCTCGCAAGCAATGATAACTGGATTTATAAGAATGAAAAGCTTATTTGACAGTTATACATATATAAGCAATTGTTTTACTGCAAAAATTCTACATTGCTCATAAAACAAAGCTTTGCAAATTAACATGATTATACGAGATTGCAGACAGTATTTTGCATTTTCTGTCGAATGAGCGTGTGGGTAAACAATTTACTTTATAAGTTTTGAAAATAAATTTAAATGCCAGTCAACGGGAAATGTTGCTAATAAAATGAAAATTAAATTTTGGTAGAATGGCTATAAAAATTTTTCAAGAAGTTTTAGAATTATATAGTGGCATTCAAACATTTAAAAAAAGCAGACACCAGAGAAGTAACTTTACCAGCAGAAATATACTCAAAACTTCATTCAGTTACAACTCTTTTTTTTGTTCGATCGTATTCCAAGGATGGAACAGGTACAGGCGGCAAAATATGACAGCTGATGACGAAAAGGGAGCAACGCACCCAAGAAAATACTTGCGCGCTGTTTACCACTAGTCGCAACTTTTTGCAATTGCAGTTCCTGTTGCTATGTTCATATGGTAAACGATGGTTGCGCGCAAAGGTAGACTATGATTAGCAGTAAATCTCTGTCTCGTAAAAGTTTAGTGATAAAGGGAACAGCATAAGATTTTTAAGAATTTTTCTACGTGATTCTCTTTTAACATATGTTTGACGCAGCATAGCCGAAACCGGCTTTTGTGTCATTAAACGACAAATTCCATTCCATGCTGTTCTCTTCAAAATTAGAGACTATGTTGCTAAGCAAAATCTTTATTTTAACCATATTTGGATATGGAAATTTTTCTAAGAATTGTCGGCACTTCTTGGAAAATTAGCCTGAAATCATAGGCGAACATTTGTATTACTAGTAAAATTTAAAATGGTGCGATTATATCAAACATCATTACCGAGTTAGATTATTTTTTTCTCAAAAATCCTAATGCTTTCCTAAATCAAATGAATATGCAACTCTATATTATAGTTTCAAACCAAATCAGTGCCGATATTTCTAAACAGACACACAAGATAGATATGGATAATAAGATAGATAAGCAAAACTGAGGCTGATATAACAAACTTTTACACAATAATTAACCCTTTAAAGGGCTATTTTTTTCTAGTTGCGGTATAATAAAATAACTTTGGCATTGAGAATAATTTAAGAAAAGAAATTCATTTAGATTATTGGATGACAGTTTTTTTGTTAATTGATTTTATGAATTAATAATTAATTACCAAGTCAAGACACTTCATTATGGTTTGAGATAAGAAACACGAATCTCTAGGTTTTTGTTTCATCGACAAATTTGGCGAGAACTTACGCCAACCTTAAAAAATGCATCTAAAAATTGATGAATTTGGCGAGAAGTAAATTTCTCACGGCCTTAGAAAGGGTTAAAACAAAAATATTGATTCAAATGTGAAATTCATATTTTGAATGCCAGTTGATTAGCAAATATATATATATGATATTCTACAAAAAATGTTCTGAAGTGTACATATAGCGTCTCAAACTTTCAACAAGGTTTAGGTGGTACAAAGGAGATTTTTTTTTAAAGTTGAAGATCAGAGGCCTTTGAAATGTGGAAAACAAATATTTCAAAGAACTATTTATATACAATGAAATCCCCATGAAAAGACCACTGATCATATGGGATACATCGCATTTCTATAGGGTGGGCGAGTTATTGCTTTTATAATTTGCTAGTATAACAATTTCATGTTTTAGGTTTCACTAGGTACATTGTGACAAGTTCCCCCACGCTATCAGCAACTATATATCTGGGATATCCTTCGGAGATAATATTCTTGTTCAGCCGTGAAATTCCAAGAGCAGCTCGACTAATGACTGCAAATTTCATTTCTCTGCCATTTTCAAAGAGATCTCCACCTCGGACTACACACTGGTCATCCATCGAGTGATATCTGAAAAAATGACTCAAATTAATATAGATAAGATAGGAATGCATCCGTTCACGGTGACCTGAGAAATTGAGTAGTATTGATATTATACTACTCGGTCATCTTTCTCCATTACACGAATTTTACTGAAGATGGTATACAGTAGAACTTCGATAAACCATCACCCGTCAGTTTCTGTTATCCCTCATTGTCCAAAAAAAGAGGTTGGTTAGGTTTTAAAACGCATGTTTATAGTATTACAGTACATTTTTGTACATTTCTACCCTTATGTTGAAGTTTACATCGATCGTTTTGTAAAATTAAATACAATGCGTAGGTATTATTCATTTAAAATGATCTTATTTTCATTTTCTTCCCAAGCCAGCAGTAAAAGCACGTTACTGTACATATATTTCTATTATCCGCCTATTCGAAGTTTCACTGTACCAAGTAAATTCTAACATCGATGGGACTACAAGCAACAAATCCTTTCTAATTCACTGACTAATTCGGTGTGGAAGTAATTCAGCCCTACGCCATTTTTGTACCCACTTATTGAGTGAGGCTACATCTTGCTTATAGAGAAGCGTTTTATCCCCATATTTGGAGTTGCAGACCGGAGTGAATGACAAATCAACACTGAACGTACCAACACTTAATATATACCTATTCATATCGCAACCGGTCAAATACCAGTTTTTAGATAAAAAAAACTTTATTTTTCCTGATTAAGGTTTCGAATTATCGATTTTAATAAGGAAATATTTGACAAATTAAATTTAAGGTAATAATTCAACAAGAATATTTTTTTTGGAATTTCTATAAATTTATCGTCTTCATAGACAGGCAAAAATCGTTGCGTGTTTTTGCCGATGTTGACGAAGAAAACGCATTTTTACAGCGAATGAAAAACTGATATTTTTATATTGAACTTGCCATGCAACAGTCTATGCAGAATTGTGCAAATTGATACGATGTGCAATCCGATAACCTTATAAGGCAAAAAATTTTGTTCCCATTCAAATGACTAGTGGTAAATAACGGTAGACTACACGTGTTTATCAGAATTAACAAAGAAAAATAAAATAATGAAAAATTAATTGCATATATTTTAATAGAAGTAGTCAAGTGTGAAAAAACGATAACATTTTATGCATATTTTCTAATCAAAATTTTACGAGAGATCATGGCACGTTTAATATTAAGTTAAGTGAATGTTATCTTGGTTCAAGATCGACCCTCCAGTTACAAATTAAGTTAAACGGAATCTACAATTGAAAATTATTCTCAGTCAAATGATTTAAATGCAGTAAAATAATTGTGTATCGTGATCATAATTTTACTCACCTTTCCCTAGAAGCTTCCGAGGTGTTGTGTGCATCTGGTCCACACATATAAAGGTAACAGTGGAACTCATGAAGATCTTAAAATAGAGAAGAATAAAGTCAAACGACCAGGCAGTTTTATTTTCAGATGGAATCGTGAGTTTCAGCAATATTATCATTCAGCAACTTACCAAATCCTTGAATCCCTAGGACTTTAATCTTCTCCCTGACAATCAAAGATTGGTGTGGCATTGAAAAGGTTTATTACTTTACAGGTGCACGTCACTATCCAAAATTTTGCATCAATGAAGGGCACCGGCTTCTTTGCTTCAACATTCTGCTCCATTATCAGGCACTGAAGCAATATCCGGATCTTCATGATGCTTTCTTCATTGATGTTACATTTGACTAGAAAGAGCAAAACTGCGACGATATATAATCGCCCGTGTCGTTTTAAATCTCTTCTACAACAATTAAATTCAATATATAATCCTCACTATCATTTCAAGCAGTAATTGGAGAATTTTTAGAATCTAGGTTAGAATGCAAGATTTTGCAGCAATCTCCAGGGCTGAATTATAAATTTGTCGAAAGTGTTATTTTAAAAGACTGGAATTTTACTAACAATTCGAAGTCTGTACAAACAATTGAAAATAGATGAACAATTCGAAGTCGCAAAGCACAATATGATAGTGGAATCGGAAAGGGCCTATTTTTCAAGACCTGAAGGAGAAGGACGCATTGTTCTTAGGTGAGAAACCAAATTATTCAAGTCACGAATAATAATACAACTTTAATTTTTTTAAAAACTAAAATTCAATATTCATTTCAAACTTTCAGATTTCAATTCTTTGAATAGTCACTAATAATTTGAGTTCAATGACTCAAGATATCGAATTGATTTCTTATTCGTCTTGACCTGCATGCGATTGTGAATTTAGAACAAGAATCTTCACTACTCTTGGCACAATAGATTCCAAATATATTTTAGAAGCTGCAGCTACTGCCCGTTCGTATAATTTTGCATTAGAATTGAATTTTAGACTGTAGTATCGAGAGCAGATTATATTCCGGTTCCTTGCATTCAATGTGAATTGAAGGTAACCAAGTTTCTTTTCGGTAGTTATTCATAAACCAACAAAATTCTCCTCTACCTATTCGTTTACTAGCATTGCGAATAGCAAAAAACGTTGTCCAGAGTTTCTCCTCAGTCATGCCGAAACTACATCTGTTGAGATCTCATCTTCGAATCGCAATTACTAGAAACCTGCTTTATGCCATATTTGATGAAATCTTCACTGTTCATTAATAATGTATATGCTGCTTCAAGCCATATCTAGCGATTTGCCCATGCCGACACAGCCTAACTGCTACGAGCCATACAAATTCCACCACACAGAAATCGGATATCCTTTGCAAGTTGTCCGTTAACCAGTACTGGTTACTAGTTGTGGTTGCATAAGAGGACCGATACTTCCAAGATGCCATACACTGTCCATTTATTAGAGAGAGAAACGGAAACATTCAAAATCTCTCCTCAACCACACTTCATTAAACAAAATATGACCATGTAATTTTTGTATCTGCCGTTCAGAACCTATTTAATGACATGTTAGTGAAATCTTCGCTACTTATTCAGAGCAAATTAGGATGCAATCCTAATGAGTTCTAAACGCTTCTGATTAATTTAAAATATTAAAGAAAGCTGAGGAAATGGGTTAGTTCTCGAAAGTGGTAAAGAAGTTAGTTCCAAATTATCAGATAAGACCTGTCCGTGGCAATATTTAATCCTCTAAAGATAGCAAAAGATTGAATAAGGCCTGTGTAACCAAATCGATCCGGATTTGCTGGAAACAATACAAGTTAAAAATTACGCTTTAGTACTAGATTTAGGGTTTTATTTCCGATTCCTACAATGGTTGCAGCTTTTTTTAAATTGACGGTTAATAATGAGTTCTCCTTAAGCATTCCACAAATATAAAAGTTCAATTTATAGACAGTGTTTTGTGCCAAGGCCACCAAACTTTTATCTCTGAGCATTTTTAACGCATTTCAGATACTCCATCCGATGAATTTAGTTACAAGGGTTTCTTTCCGGTTATGCTATAGTTGAATTTCTAAATTTTATTTGCTGCTTCCAACGCCATGTACGTTACCATTCAAACTCCGTGAAAACGGGATGGATCCGACAAACATTAGATAATGCGTAGACTATTTCTAAACTCTAATGTGATCAAGTTATTCCTTTAGTAGGTTCATCTGTTTAATGTTCATTTTTAATTCAATTGCTCCCATCAATAAAAATATCACTCCTTTTTTAAGACTAATGAATGCTGAGGTTACATCATCCTAGATCATCTGCGATATGCTAAAATTTCTCATCGCGCAGCGGAACGTAACAAGAAATATGAAAATCTAAAAGAATGAAGCTTAATTTTGGCATTTTAAAGAAAAAAAATTCCCCGACATAAAAGGCACGGAATGTTGGGGCCAGATGCTTCAGAATATATTTGAAGAATGATTCTGGTTGACTTGGATGTAAAAGGAACTATCACAATTCAAAGTAAATATTAAGCCCCATTTCGAGTCGTTTTTGGAAGTTTCAGGAGTAGGAAAGTGCACAGATTAGGTAATTAACTTGTCAGAAAATAATTTCATATTGTTTACTCTTCGTCGGGACGAGTGAATGTAGCATTAAAAGTAGTTTTTAAGAGCGATTTTAAGGAAAATTCTGCCGCACGGATAACTTCGAACAGGTCATCGGCCCGAAAGAAATCTTTGGCAAAAATCTATTTTTTTTTTTTTTAGTCGGGTTAAGAGAATTGCAATGAAACAGGAATTTCACATACCTACCAAACGTAATTTTGTACTTTTATAATCTATTGATAAAATGCTGAATCTTCCAATAATACAAAAAGCTTATAATAGTTTTTATGTCCCAATTATTTCCCAGTTGTGATTATATATGGGAGCACTTTATGAATAATTACAACAGAAAGTTCTTTTGAAATCTGTTTCAGATTTTAAGTCGGATACTATTATAGTATTTTAATTTTGTTTGCGAAATTCAACAATAGCCATTTTTATCTGGTCTTGAATCTATTGGACAACCCACACAATTTTGAAATTCACTTATGTGTATTGAGATTCCTATTCATTTTATCTTGCTTTATAGTCCTATCTATAAAATCAGTAGCCAGTGGACTGCTATTCGTTGGAAGACTACATGTCGAGATTTTAAGAGCGATTGTGCTCCAGATGATTTTTGAATTTTTTTCACTGCTATGAAATCGGATGTACATGGCTTCTGAATTAGCATCCTGTTCTACGCTCTATAATGTTTTCTGACTGAATCCCAACGTATAAAATACTATGTAGATTTTTTCAGATTTTCATCAGTATTATACGAAATAAAATTCAAGTTCCGCGAATCAATTATGGGCAGAAATCGGCGAGAGGAATAGCAAATCAATTCCGGAAGCTAAATTTTGAAAATGAGATTGGGTTAATGTTATTTTAGTTCTTAATATGTGATAAAAATTGTTTATTGGTAGAGGAGACATTCACCTCTTTCCCTTTAAGCTGGAGGGAAATGTGTATCTTACACTTAAAAGTTTCGACAGCTATGAAACGTATCCATCAGACAGCAAGCCCAATTTCTCGGTACCATTCCAACAAATCTATTCTGTCAGAGAAATGCCATGATTCTGGTTTGCTAGATTCTAAATGTCTCGGGAAACTAATTACTGGCCAAGGACTATACATCAAAATCAATGCGAGAACATAAACTGTTGAATCTTATTTTTTAACGTACTTTGTCTTCAGGGCCATGAACATCTAGATAAATATTTTTCAAAATAAATCGAAATAGGCAGGACATTTGGAACTTTTTACTACTGCTGATTTAAGGTTCAATATCTTTTCTTTTCTAGCGGAAACAAATTGGAAGCAATATTTCTCTGTAAAAGCCGACAGTCGTGTTAGAATCAGAAATCCAAATTTCTACTGCTCCCGATATTTTTATAGCTAATCTGTAATAAAAACAAGGGAAACTGAAAAAACTTCAAATTTACATTGACAGCCTGGAAACAACTTAAAAAGTTGAGCGATTCTGAATGAAGTAAAACATCGCATCAACTTTCTTAGAAAAAGCAACTTAAAATGACAAATGCTGTAACAGTTGCTCTTGGTTTCATATCCTATGAATTCTCAGTGCTTGTTTGCTTATAGTGAAATCGCTAAGATTCAGGATTCCCTGAACTTCTCAGCTCTCAAAAATTTCTCCTTGCATTAATTAGTTTAGTTATATTAATGACCCGCTCTGAAGCAGTTCAAGGAACATTTTTCAGACGGACCTTGTATTAAGACAAGTAGTTAGAAACCGAATAACGCAAACTAGAAACTTGAGAAGCTATTATAAATTTAATTTACAATTATTGTGAAATTGAATGTCTTGGCTTTTTTTCTGTTTTCAGAAACAATATAGATTTATTTTCGCGGCGATTATGCAATTACAAACCAAGAATAAATCTTTTGACCAATTAAGGTAACGGTGCTTCTTGAAAAATGACGTCTGTCTGGAAACCAAGTGGATCCGTTGTTGCGAAAATGAAAGTTCCACTTGGAATTTTACCTTATACGCCGAATGGTCTCACAAAAGAAACCTTAAACAGTACTAAATGTACAAAGTTTCAAAATCCACATGCAACATATAATTGAAAAATGGTGCCACTCCACAATATTGTTCACTACTAACATCCAGTTCTCAACCTTTCAGACATTACCCACTCCCGCCAACAACAATTCCACGCTTTCAGACATTACCCACTCCCGCCACCAACAATTCCACGCTTTCAGACATTACCCACTCCAACCACCAAAAATTCCACATTTTCAGACATTACCCGCTCCAACCACCAAAAATTCCACATTTTCAGACATTACCCACTCCAACCGCAAACAACTCTCACACTTCCAGACATTACCCAGACCAACCACCAACAATTGTCGCACTTTCAGATTGTCTCTCACTCCTACCATCAACAATGGTCATACTTTCAATCATTACCCACTTCCGCCACCAAAAATTGTCCCACTCTAAAAACTATCCACCATTTTTAAACTTCCACATATGAACCACTGCACTTCAAACCAAAAGTCTGAGAATTGCCAGGTTCGATCCCGTTCTCACATTCCAGACATTGTCACGATCACAATTCTTATTCTACACATTAGACACTCCACAACTCACCAAATCTTCACACATCACCAAGTTTTTACGCCCCACACACTACCCGCTTCATAAATCGCCCAGTTTTCAGACTCCACACACAACCTAAGGTCCACAATTTTAACGCTTCACACACAACCCATGGCCCAGAGTTTTTAAGCTCCACATACAGCCCATGGCCCAACACTCCACACATCGCCCACTCTAAAAGGACCACAGTTTTCATGCTGCATGCATTGCACCTTGCCCACAGTTTTCGCGTTCAACGCATTGCAAATGCACACCCCTCACAGTTCTCATGCTCCACAGACTACGCACTGTCACGGCTAAAGCATTTCATTGTATACACAATTCAAATGCTGTATTTCACACAAGACAAAACTTTCACTACACATAAACCACCACCAAGACAATCTCATTCCTCAGGATGTACACCTAGACCCATATTCCACTGTGCAAACTAAAGGATATTAGCAAAGGGTGGGCAAGATAGAAAAGTTAGGGTGTCGCTTGTGAAGGTCACTGAGAAGGCGATATTTGAGTTTAAGTATCAAAAAATGACGATGGAAGCGAATAAGACGCTTTCCTTCATGCGAAATTTATCCTCTACGTCACAGATATTTACAAATTTCCGACTGCTTTTATTAAGATATGTCAGTTGTATGCTTTCCATATGACAGCGATGAATTGCGAACCTATCGAATCTCCTCCCTCCGCCTTTTTAATACAAATAATTTCCTTCCTATGTATTTAACATCGCGTTAATCTTTATTTCGCATATCCCCCCCTCCAATGACAATTTTCGCTTCAAAGAGGATTCTTGAGAGCCGAGAAGTTCAGGGAATACTGAATCTCAATAGCGATTTCACTATCAGCAAACAAGCACTGCGAGTTACTACCACGAACGAATTACATAGGATATGAAACCAAGAGCAACTCAAATCATTTAAGGCATTATGTCATTTTAACAATGAATTTTCGGAGAAACTTGAAACAAAATGTTTTAACTTCATTCAAAATCGCTCAACTAATTAAATTTTTCCTCAGTTGTCAGGTGTACATTTAAAGAAATTTTTTCAGTTTCCCTTGCAATTATTATAGATTAGCTAAATAGATCGGGAGCAGTAGAAATTTGGATTTCTGATTGTAACAAAAGTGTCAGTTTTTATAGAGAAATATTATTTCCAGTCTGTTTCCGTTAGAAAAACAAAGATATTGCAGCATTCAGTGAACAGTAGTAACAAGATCCAGATGTCCATGCCTATTTATATTTATTCTGGAAAATATTTTATCCAGACTTTCATGACCCTGAAGCCAAAGTACACTAAAAAAAATAAAGAATTCATAAATTTATTTCAACACATTTCTTTTGATGTATAGTTCTTAGACAGTAATTAGTTTCCCGAGACACTAGAATCCAGCAAACCAGAATCGTAACATCTCTAACAAAATAGATTTGCGAGAGTGGTGCCCAAAAATCGGACTTGCTGTCGGCTGAATACGTTTCATAACTGTCGAAACTTCTAGGTGCAAGATAGACATTTCCCTCCAACTTAAAGTGAAAAGGATGAATGTCTCCGGTACCAATAACATTTTTATCGTACATAAAAGCACTACAATTGCATTAACCCCTTAACTATTTATCCCGAGTTTACTCACGCATCGAATTATGGCATTTTTACACTTGTAGTTTGAAATTACGTCATTCGTAGACGTTACAATTCGATGCAAAAAAATGAAGAGTAACTCATTAACATCTCCAGTGTTCTAGAGACTCTTAACTGAATCAATAGGACAACACATTCCCAAAATAGAAAGTGGCATCTACTTAGACAGTAGAAAAACAGGTTAAGGGGTTAATCCAATTTCATTTTTAAAATCTTGCTTCCAGAATTGATTTACTATTCATCTCACCGATCTGTGCCCATAGTGCTTCGCGGAACTCAAATTTAACTACGTATCCTGAGGAAAACCTGAAAAAAAATCCCGATGTATTTTACGCTCATATTCAATCAGAAAACACTATAGAGCGTAGAACAGGAAGCCAATTCAGAAGTCATGAATATGCGAGTTCATGACAGTGCACAGAATCCAAAAATCCACTAATCTGGAGCACAATCCCTCTTAAAATTTCGAAATCTAGTCGGCCAACGAATAGCTGTCCACTGGCTATAGATTTTAAAGATTGGATTATAAAGCAAGATGAATTGAATAGGAATCTCAATACATACAAGTCAACTTCGCACATTTGTGGTTTGTCCAATAGATTCAAGACCAGATAAAAAATGGCTGTTGCTGAATTTCGCAAACAAAATTAAAATACTAAAATACTATCCGACTTGAAATCAGACAGATTTGAAAAGAACTCCCTTTGCGATTATATATGGGAGAACCTTACGACTTAGCTCATCAAAAAAATAATTACAGCTGGCAATAATTGGGATGCATAAAAACTATTAAGCTTTTTGTTTTATTGAAAGATTCAGCATTTTATTATTAGATATAAAAGTACAAAATTGCGTTTGGTAGGCAAGTGAAATTTCCGTTTGATTGCAATTCTCTTCTGGCAAAAATCTATTGATTTCTTAAGATTTCTGTCGAGTCAAAGACCTAGCCGAAGTTATCTTGCGGCAAAATTTGTCTTAAAATGGCTAATAGATTTCTTAAAAACAATTTTCAAACTACTTTTAATTCTACATTCATTCGTCACGACGAAGAGTAAACAATATGGAATATTTTCTGACAAATTAATTACCTGATCTGTGCATATTTCTACTGCTGAAAATTCCAAAAACGACTCGTTAAGGGCTTAATATTTGTTATTTTCAATTGTGATTGTCCCTTTTACATCCAAGTCAACCTGAATCATTCCTCAAATATATTCTGAAGCATATGGCCCCTACATTTCGTGCTTTTTTGTCGGGAATTTTTTTCAGACTTTAAAATGCCAAAATTAAGTTTCATTCTTTTAAATTTCCATATTTTATGTTAATCGTTCCTGTGTGCGATGAGAAATTAAAGCACATCATAGATGGTCTAGGATGATGTAGCCTCAGCATTCATTAGTCTTTAAAAAGGAGTAATATATTTATTGATATAGGTGCAAATGTATCAAAAAGGAATAATAAACAGATGAACAGGAATTAAATTCTGCACATTAGAATTTAGAAATAGTCTATTATCTGAGGTTTTTCATATCCAACTCCTTTTGCTTGGAGTTTGAATGGCAACGTACATGGCATTTGAAGCATCAACTAAAATTTAGAAATCAACGATACTATAGTTTGCAAGAAACCCTTGCAATTATAAATTCATCGGATGCAGCATCTGAAATGTGTTGAAAATGTTCCGAGATAAAATCATAGTGGGCTTAAACCCTTAACCTACTAATTTATTTAACCTCCTAATTAGAAGCCACCATTGGGATATTTTTTATTATTTCTATCTATTTGAGATCTTCAATGGCACTTGAAATACTTAAGCAGTCAAGGTGACTTGTATTTAACCTCTTAACCTTCTCGCACCGACCGAGGCGGTCTAAAAATTTCCCCTTAACAGCCACGAAGGTCGGTCTGAGGCAATTGGCTTATTTTGAGGGGAGGTTCCGAGATCACTTAGGAGATAAGCGCGGTGGGGGGGGGGGCAATTATCTTTGTCAAATACAGCCCATTTCTGTGCACCTTAAGGGAAGGTTATATCAGGGGTAGGGTAAATGACCACCCAGGTCGGGAGAGTAATTCATATCGCTTCCTCTCAACAAGTTCCGGTTTTAAAGGGGCTGGAAGAAAAAAGTCAC
Organism: Araneus ventricosus; assembly: GCA_013235015.1. Taxonomy (NCBI): domain Eukaryota; kingdom Metazoa; phylum Arthropoda; class Arachnida; order Araneae; family Araneidae; genus Araneus; species Araneus ventricosus. The sequence goes on along the minus strand of BGPR01001988.1, from coordinate 145,897 downwards.
CTCGGGATTAACGAGTTAAGGACCAAGTTATTTTGTAACCTATGGTATTTAGGATGAGTTAACTCGGGTTATGTCCTTAAGTGGATAAAATTGTTACGTCGACTTAATTACGGATTTAAATAACAAGAGTTCTGTAATTCGATGCACGTGTCAGACACGTTGTCAGAGAGGGAGTTAACGCGAAACACTTTTGATAAATTGAGCTTCTACATTTACGGAATGCTTAAGGTGAACTCATTATCAACCGTCAATCTAAAATATAGAAACAACCACTGTAGAAATCGGAAGTAAAACCTCTTATCTCGTATTAAAGCGTAATTTGTAGCTTATATTTTCGGAAAACTCTGAGTGATTTGGTTACACAGGCCTTATTCAAAATTCTGCCATCTTTAAGGAATTGCATTTTCACGTGAACACATCTTATCCGATAATTTGGAACGTTCTTTTTTGCTATTTTCGAGAGCTAACCCATTTCCTCCGCTTTCTTCATATTTTAAAATTAATTGCATCGAGATTTCACTAAATATGTCATTGAGGCGGTTCTGAGCTGCAAAGATTCTAAAATTACATAGTCTTACTTTGTTTAATCGAATGTGGCTGAGGAGAGATTTCGAAAGTTTCAAATTCCATCGCCTATAAATAGACATCTTGGAAGTGTCGGATCCTCTTATGTACAGTGAATCTAGACCCAGTACTGCTGACGAACAACTTGCAAGAATGCCAGGATCATCGATGATGGATTCTGCATGGCTTGAAACATTCATGCACGACTTCAGTTTTGGCAAAAACGCTGTAAACATCTTCTGTTTCGCACAACCAAGTTCTACGAGATGGAGCTGTAAAGAAAAAAAAGTGATAATAGTTTAAGATAAAAATTGCTTGCTTGTTCTATACATTCAAAAATTTTGAAAATATTTAATGGAAAATGCTACAAATCGCCCTATCCATATTTATGACGGGCATCCAAACGAATAGCAATATAAAAATTTAATAAAAACAGTTTAAAATCAAACTTTTATTTTGTGTGCTAAAAAGTTAAAAATTATAGAATTAAGTTATAATCTTTTTATAAACGTTGAGTAATCTCGATTATTTTTTCAAACTCATTATCAAGTGACGTCACTCGTGTGGAATCAAAATTTAACCCTCCGACTGCTCGTCCCCCGATTTCCGCTGCATCCTGCAATATTCGCAAGCTGATGGGTTTACTTGGTAGTTTTAAAACGTTGAATTATATTGTACTAATTGAGCCTTGCATGTAAATAACAATTTCAAAGTTTCAATAGATTTAATAACCATCATTCCTTTTGCACGGAAATGGGTTCCTTCAATTACAGCTTAATCACTTTGATATTTGTCTCCAATTAAATGGCACATGATATTTTTGGGCAGTTACGGCGATTGGGTTGAAAAAGTGAGGGGCAAAAAATTTATGGACATCTATAAGATCTGGAATATAGTGGGTAGACAAATTTAAAAATAAAGTTAATAAATTAGTTAGTTTTCCCGAACATAATTGCTTTTTTTCATAATTCTTAATTGTCGATAGCTAAAATGAAATAAAAAGTTAATTTTCCATGAAGTAGGGGGGGGACGACCACTAACCTAAAGGGTACCCGATATACGTTTATGTCAATTTCTTTTAAATTGCTATTAATTACAGCTTTGAAGATCAAATTTTACAATTGAATGCGTTAGTGTCAATGCATGCAAAGGAGTTAATAGAGCAAACAATCTGTGGAGTGAAGCCTTACGATTAACCCCGACTGCTTATCCCACGATTTCCGCGGGTAGGTTAGATTAACGTCCCGTTTTGAAACAACACGAGGGATAGTTTGGGACGGATCCTGTAATTTTAAGCCGCGGTCAGATGACACTCGAGTTGGCACTTCCCCCCCCCCCTCCAAACTTCCGTGACACACCAACGGAAGGAAGTTTGGCCATTACGCATGATTTAAGGTGCAACAGGCCCCATACACGGGGGATCTTCAGTGGAGTCGGGTTTAGAACCTACAACCCTCCGGTCCCGAGGTCGAGACCTTACCACTAGGCAATCGCGGCCTTTTCCCGCGAGTAGGAAGCGAGTCTATTTTCTTCTGCATCTTTCTATTTTCGCAATCTAATGTGTTTACTATTCTAGCATTGAATTATATACGAATGAAGACTTGCATATAAATAACAATTCGATTCGGTGAGCAGTATTTGATTACGTCTGAAGATGTTGCATCTAAATAGCGATTTTAAAAAATCGGCACTCGGAGGGTTAAAGCATTTCAGAATCGCGAGAATTTACGGAATTTGTATGTTGCTAGAATGATTACAAATCCGCTATATGTGCAAAGAATTCGTCTTAATCAAGCATAACAAACAATACAGAACTATGCTAGATTAGACGTTAGGTTGAATATCGAGCAATTTTTCAAAATTTGTCGGAACCAACAAATTTGAACTATGTCGACTAATCTACTGACAGCAAGAATTTAAAATTTGTTTAGGAGGGGGATATTCTTGTCATCAATATTTTATCTCACTAAAAAATTGTTTGGTTTCGGGCAACGAAGAAATCACATCTCCGTTATTCCATACAGTTTGGTAGGCTACGCTTTCACAGCGTTGCATATATAAATCGCGATTCTCTTCTTCGCTAAACTATTTGGACTCAATTTGCTGGCTTTGCATATTAACTAGCCACTGATTTCACAAAGAAAGCAAATAATAAACATTTTAAAAATCTTTAAAAAACCCTTTTACTAATGCATTAAAAAATTTTAAAAAGTCAAAAATCTGGATGTCAGAACAAAAATCGTAAAAGCGTCAGGCGCTGGTTTTATATCTTTCTCCTATTGCTTCCTAGTTTTTTTCTATATCTATTATTTTCTAGTTTTTAGTCTTTAATTTATGTCATAATTCAGCATTATAAATATTTTGGGATCTTGGAATCAAGTTTTCATGAACCAATTCCAACAATTATTTTATTGAAAAGAGCTCTAAAATTACCGAAATATTACACTGTCATCACGACCCAATGAATATACAAAATTTCAGAACTCTAGTGCGTTAAGAAGCGAGTGAAAAATCGATCCCAAAATTCCAACCTTACATACAAACATGAAACATTTCGAACTTGGTAAAAGCGTTTAAAAAAATCGCCCAATATTGGATATTTAACCCTTTCGCTCCAACGCCGGCTGTATCCACAAAGCAACCCTCAGAGACTAACGCCGCCTATTCCCGCGACAGGCCGAGACGACCGGCAGCAATCATTCAAACAATAATTCATCTTTATATTATACAATATGTATTAATTATAAAAATTGTTTATGCAGAAATAATGAATATATTGTTTAACCTTCCAGCAGGTGAGCGTATGCTAGAGATACTTATTGTATTACATATTTATATCGTGTTTTACCAATTAAATGCAACTTCTATTTATGTAATCTGTATTTATTGCCTCAGACAGATTATATAAATAAAAATCGCACTTAAATTTATAAAAGAACGATATAAATATGCAATACGATGCACAATACAAGCAACTCTTGCATACGCTGGAAGCTTAAAGAAAAATCCCTTTTCTTCCAAGAACATGCCAAGATGGCGTTGTTCAGAAGCAAGACGTAAACCCAAACACTGACCACGCACGGGTACAATTTTGGCGTGGGGTCGGGTTTAGTGGCGACATTACAGCAGCGGGAAAAAATACCGTAGCGAAAGGGTTAATAGTATGTTATAAATTTATTTAACCTTCTTATTAGATAACATCCCATTTGGAATATTTATTGTTTCAACCTCTATAAGAACACAAAGGACAAAATCGATTCAGAAGTAAATTTTGTTATTCGATGCACGAGTCAGCCACGTCACTAAATGTGAAAGAATTCGCAAGATAGAGAAAAGCATCGATATCGTATAAACATTTAAAAAATAAATCTTTTAAGAAACGCTTTTATCAATGTTAAAGAGGAATAACATTCTTTTTAAATCTATAAATCTGGAGGTTAAAACAAAAATCACAAAGCGCAGAAAAAAATGCTTTAAGTAAATTAGAATTGCAATCACATTTATAATGCAATTTAATTCTATATATTAAATACTTTTGTTGACTCATTGTGTGCAGGATACGGATTGGATACAAGGACAAACCGTAACTGTACTTGCTCTAGACAATCTTTATACCATAAAAGAATAAGTGGACGCGTTCTGCAGACATCTATTAACATGACTAACTTATCTAAACTAGCTAGCAAGTTCAAATTTTTGAATTCAAGTTTTGATGTTGGGCAATTCCAGAAACCATTTTTACGTTTCCCGCTTCGAAAGTGTTAATGATATTCATTGCGGCTTTATATCCTATATTGTTTGTTTCAATAAATTTATTGATTTCTCAAGAAGTATTGCGCCGGGTACCGTTTTTCGCTTACAAAAGGAAGCTAAAATGATGCAGGTTCCTTGGATTAAAATAATTTACAGTCAATTACTTACTGTAAACAGATTATTTCTTCACAAATTCAAAAATGAAGAAATACGCTTATATAACTCAAGCACAATAGAGCATAAACTATACAAAAGATAATAGAACTCACTAGACTTCACCGTGTTGAATCGCTCGGTCAACTTGAAGATTGAACTCCAGAGCAGCTAACCGCCTTTTACAGTCTGGCGAGATGAGGGATCGAAATTTCTAGAAGTTTCTCCGTATCTCAGGAACCAAGCTCCGTCGAGCTTCAAGACCTCGCTTCCCAAACAGACATTTGATGACAAATCCGGTCGCCAATTCCCAAAATCTCTGCAATAATATTTTAATTAGATTATCTATATGTTTAATGTTCTAGTTCACATTAGTAATATTCTTATTCCAAGAATAAATATTTTAAAGTAATTATCGAAAATATGGATGTCAAAAGCAAATAGTAAAAGCGTTAGATTTCAATAGAAATACGCTTTATAAATTGGAATTGTTACCATTATTCATATTGTATTTTAACTTTTAATGAACGTCCAAGAAATTCTTACGACATTCGTAGTGTATTAACTCCTTTATATTCGATTTATTTCCGATAAAAAAAATCCACTTTTTACTACACTAATAAAAAAGTAATAATTTATTACTTTTTATTGTTGAGTCTTTAACAATTTGGAAGCGGGAAACAAAAATACTTTTTTCTCGAATTGCCCAACATCAGAATTTAATTCAATAATTTGACTTCTAGATAGCTTAGAAGATGACTAGCTTAGATAAGTTGGACATGTTAATAGATGTCGGCAGAATACGTCCAGTTATTTTTTATGTTATTAATATTATCTAGAGCAAGCACAATTATGGTTTGTCTTTTTATTTGAGCTTGCATTCAATTCGTACCCCGCACACAATGTGTCAATATATTTCATGCTTCATAATTATAAATATTACAGTACCTTAAAATTACTATTTCTCGGATAAATTTCTACATAACAGCTACTCTGTGAAATCAATATTTAGTTAATATATTTATTGGTAGTTAAGAATTCTATAATTATTTATCTATTGCCATCGGGAGAAAATAACTATTCAAAATTTCACAACTTTACTACTACAGGAAGCGAGTGAAAAATAGATTACAAAATTCATTCTTACATTCATGAAACATTTCAGGTTAAATAAAAACCATTATAAACGATATCCTTTCATTATATATGGTGCAGAGCTATATCTATACACAGCGAACTTGCTTGAATTAGTTTTCCCAATAAGCTTACCGATAAATACTTGCCTTTCATGAGACGCAAGGCTTGGTTCTTTTAGTAATTATGCTTACCCTTACAGCTTCGTATTACATATTTACATCGTGTTTCACAAAAGTAAATGCAACTTTTATTTGTGAAAGCTGTGTTTATTATCTTTATACTAAACAATGAGTATATAAAAAAAGGCATTTAAATTTATAAAAGAATATAAGTATGCAATACGATGCACAATTTAAGTATCTCCTACGTATGAGCTCCCGCTGGAAGGTTAAGTTGTAGAGATTCAAACGAGAAAATAGCACTTATAGATTTCAGAAGTTATTTGAACAGAATATCAAGTATTCGGGCAGAATTTCACCCAAGATTTACATGCACCTGTAGTCGTAGAAATATTAAAATACTTAGCATCTCGAGTGAAAATATACAAAGTCGTACAAGAATTTAAATTTTCATACATTTTGAAGTAGATGGTTTCGCACTTGGTATCCTATACAAGACAATAAATAATTTTTAATTTCCTTTATTCGTTGCAAAGCAGCGGTAAACTACTTGCATTACAAACTAAGATTAAATACAAGTTTTGAATTATTGAAATACGCCATTTTCCAAAGAAAGACTATTCAAAATACTTCTCCCTTCTGATACAAATACATCTTTAAAATACGTTCTTGCAACTAGTATTTTAACCTTTAGCTCTCCGTTGGCTCCGCTAAGGGGACACGAGTTGCATGCATACTTTACCCTCAAAACGCATATGATGAAATTTTTTATTCAAACAAATTAGATAGGATTTTACCGAGATCGTCATTACTTGTTAATGTTGCTAATCAAAGTAATTGCGCAGTCTTTTAAGGAATTTAATCTGCGAATGCAACATGCCAACTATAATACGCAAATAGTAATTAACCTTCCAGCTAACGCAAATTTTATGACATATCGTGCATCGTATTGTATATATATCGTGTTATTTTACAAAAATAAATGCAACTTTTATTTATGTTATCGGTATTTATTAGCCTACTAGTAAACAAAGATTTTATAAATAAAATTGCACTTAAATATATAAAATAACGATATAAATATGTAATACGATGTAATACGATTCAAGCATCTCTTGCAAACTCGCGCCCGTTGGAAGGTTAAATTTGGAGGATAAAGGGTTAATCGATTCGTTACAGCTAGCTTTCAATTAACCGAATAGCCCAAATTTAATTCAAGCAAGTTTTGCTTCAATAAATTATTGCACTCAAACTTTCCACAATTTCATACAAGATTTCCTCCGTAAAATTCAAAATTTTATTTTATCTTTAATTTTAGGGACGATAACGGAAAATCCATAAAGAGGAAAGATAGTATTTAAAGATGATTTCCGAACATATTAAATAGAAACATCAAAAATATAGCTACGGCTTCAATTGTCACCAATACTGTTGGTTGGATAAGAAAATTCCCCATTTCGTTTGCTCCATGCAATAAAAGGTAAAATTTTTCAATAGAAATAATTTGTGTACACATGCATTTTAATGAATAAAAAAAATGATCGCAGTCTTCAGTAAATAAAAAGCATGAATTTATCGACAAAAACTTACTACTAGACAGGAAGACATGAACAAGCAATACGACTTACATCGCTGTCATTGGACTCCTTCACATATCAGATAGCATCGTTGCGTAATTACATATCAGACACGAAATGGCACTAAAGCCCATAAAGAGTTCAAAGATACTGTCTACTCTTCCTAGAAGAACTAAGAAACGGTAGACAGAATGTTAAACCATGCTCAAACACTGTTTTACAAAATTAGTCAAAGTAAGTTTTTATTCCATGTAGAGACATGCAAAAATGAAAACCGATTATCAATATCGTTTTGTCAGAATGCGAGTAGCATATTTACGGATCCTACATGGTAGGGAATGAAGTCACTTCTCATTGGCTCTCAGCATCATGTGACTTGTCTTGCTTTTTAATGATGTCATAGAAACACCCTTGGGCGGGATTTTGACTATTATTTTGTATTACACTATCGCACCATGGAGAAATCAAAACTGCCTTCAAATTATGATTATTTTGATGTTTCTAGAGCAAATGAAGTATACTGCTTTAAAATAAAACAAATAAAGGACGAACTTTCAGCAATGGAAAATACTGTTAAGCTTCAAGACGTCATTTAGAAGCAAGCCAAATCACGTGACGCTGAGAACCAATAAGAAGCGACCTCATTTCCTACTGTGTAGGATACATAAATATGCATATGAGGAAGCGGATTTGAGTAACCAGCGGCTGACTTTTAAAAATTTGAACAAGAATAGAGTCGCTCAGATGGCATGGGATTTTAAAAAAATCATAAGAAGATCAGATGTTTGGATTCGAACCCAAAAAAAGTATATGGGCGAGTTTTCTGTTTTGTTTTCTTACATTAAAAACCTCAACTTTATTTGCATAACTTTTAGACTTCCGTTTTTGGGGTCTATTCTGGTACCCCCGGTTGGGTTGGGTTCCGTTGTTAACGTGCGGAGTTTTGGTTTGTCTATAGTTTCGAAGGCTTTGCCCTGCAATGCTAACAACGGAAAATTACGTTGTTGAGGCATTTTAATATATGTAAATAAAACAGAAAACTCGTCCATACCCATATATAAAGATCTTGGGGTTATTTCGAAAGGTATGGAAAATAATTTGATTGAAAATAGTTAAAAATAGTCAGTGATAAACTGAAAAATGTATGGATCGGCTCGTAGAGAAACATGAAAATCAGTCATTCAGCATACACAGTGATAGCCTTAAAATGTTTTGAGCAACTTTTTCTTTTAGGCTACAAAAGGTATTGCCCCAAAACATACTATATACCACAGAGAAGTAGAATCAGAGGCCTCACTCCCATAGACCCTAATGGCAACTTTTTTAACATTGCGTTTCACATAGACAGTACGCCACCAATGTGCCACAATGGAACTAACCCGACGTTTCCCTATCGTCATGACAACGATGTAAACAGTTATTTAAACGTCACCGTGACGTCATTGTGACGCGAGAGGAAAGGAAGACGTTTCTCTATCGTCATGACAACGATGTAAACAGTTATTTCAATTCCTATCGTTATTATTTGTATTGAATTTTTCGACGTTTTGTTTTCCGACGATTATTTAATTTGAGAATAGTCGATTTCTTTTGATACTTTATTAATTTTACTACCTAAATAATATAATTCTGAAATAACGTTCTTCTCACCAATTTGAATCTCACTCTTTGTAGAGTACCAATAATTTAAAACATATGGATATACAATTTAAGAAATAATAAGTTTATTTCAGATAAAAATTATATTTTTTCTTTAAAAAAAACAGAAAATAATTTCTCTTTGTAGAGTACCAATAATTTAAAACATGGATATACAATTTAAGAAATATTAAGTTTATTTCAGATAAATGAATTATATTTATTCTTTTAAAAAAAACAGAAAACAATTAACCTCTTTGTAGAGTACCAATAGTTTAAAACATATGGATATATAATTTAAGAAATATTAAATTTATTTCAGATAAATAAATTATATTTATTCTTTATCAAGAAAAATTCTTTCCAATCAAATTTTTTTAATTTCAGAGGAAATTATTTTTTGTTAAGTTAGTATAATATTATCTTTTTCAGAATATGCTGAAACAATAAATTAATTTTTCATAACTTCACATTCATTCTTTTTAAAGATAAAAAATTTAAAGAATGTAATTTTAATACAGAAAATTCATTTTCAACGTTAATATTTATCAATTTTTGTATTCCCCAGTAAGAAATGAATAATGTTATTTAGTTTTGCACTAAGATGCTATAATAAATGTCAAAGACTCAAAATAAAGCACACTATTTTATTGAGCAAACATAATTAGTAACAAAATATTATGAATAAATCACCTTTTTAATAAACTCCAAAAGCTGAGCATAATGGAATGACCTTCGCGCCTAGGATGGCCCTACCAGGAGTTTAAACTTCCAACGCACTTCGCTCATTCTACTCAGCATAGGGATTTTTGATTAAACACAATAGATAGAAATTTTTCAAATACACATGCCAGCTGAAATATAGGAAAATTTAAAGCAGCATTAAGCTTATATCTGTACGACTTTTAATATACACAATTTAAATACTTTATTCAACAAAAACAATTTTCAAGATATTTAATAATAAGATATATCAACAATTTTTTAATTATCCGAGACCACAGAGCTTATAACACAAAATAATTATTTTTTCTCAAAGAACTGAAGTTGGATAATGCATATGCATCATGAATTTGGCATTTAAAAAAAATTGCAGTCATTTAAAGAAAAATAAAGTATTTTTTTAAAATAAAATATTGTTACCATAAAGAGTGTAACGATAACTTAGAAACCGACTCATTGTAAGATACACAGAGAAGTTCCAAAATTTATTTCCTCAAATTAACTAGAAAACTGCTCATCATAATCAATCATAATATGTAGTTCATCTATAATATGAGAGTTCCTTTGAACATAAATTATTTTACACAAAATCTTGTTGCATTTCATATGACCAGCCATCCTGAAGATAAAACAGCTCCAACATTGACAGACTGCCTGAAAAAGAAACAAATTTCTTGTAGATTCCATTTGTGTAACACAAAACAATTTATTTTTATTAAAAACTCCACATCATTGCAAACATTGAATATTATGAATAAAATATTCACCTTCAGCCAATAACAATTAATTTTCTTATATGAAGCTGTGTTAAATAAAACAGATCAAAATATTTTGAGAACTTTATTAAACTAGTATTAGCCAATATGCTTATTAAACAAATTTCCTACATTTTAGTTATACAAATAAGAATGAATATTTTAATTTGCCTCTGGAAAACGATGTTAAAAATAAATACTAATAAAAATAAGAATCTTCTTGAAAGGGAACTGAAATTTGCATAAGGATGCTATACTAAGATACTGAATTATTTCTAAGATACTAATAAGCAGTATGTAATAATAATAAATAAGTGTATACATTGAACAGACTAGAGATATTTAATCAGTTCATTTCATTCTATTTCACAGTAGGCATTTGTGAAAAAGCTTGCTTCGGATATAACTACACATACTAAATATAGAACATCTCAATATTACTTTAACTTAGAGCACAAATAACAGCAACAATTTTCATACTATAAAAACTCAACTAAAACTTACCACTCAAAATAAATATAATTATAAATGCAATATTTATGATTTTCAGCTGCATTTCAATATTAAATTACTGATAAAAGAATTTTAACTTGTAAATTACTTTGACAGTTCACAATAATTCGCAATAAGTATAATAAGTTTTTCTGAGAGTAATAAGCAAGGGTTCCATTAATATCTTTTAAAATTATTTTAATTACCAAGTCATACTATGTAGAAATAAATCTGTCAAAAAAAAGGACTACAAAGAATTTAAAGAATTCATGCACAATTTTGTCAGATTATTCCATATGGTAGGTATTTTAATATGCTTCAGCAACTGCACAAAAATAAAACAAAATTTTATTATTTTATATACAAAAAGTGAAAATAGGCATTTTAAATATTAGAAGTTTTTCAGTTATTTAAATAACATCTCATAAAAATTCTGTAACGCATTTTAAACTTACCGTTCTCATCTCCAGAAATCTTGAATGGGGAAGTAGTCAAATACGTTCACTAAACTGGAATAGTCACAAGTCTTGATTCTACATAAAGTATCTAATTCTAAAAAATCCTCCTGATTATAATAAATAGTATGTGAAATTCACAAGCAGCAGCAAGAATTAAACCAGCAACACAACATGGCGGCGTTTTGGTTGCTTTTCGTTCGATACAATAATGGCGTCGTGTTATGGTTTGTAGCACAGAGAAGTAGAAATATTCTACACAGCTCTGTGATGGAAACCAATATGTCGTCATGTTAGGGTTTCTCTGTGGTTTGTAGTTCGATTGTAAGGCTTAGGTGGCGCTGCGATAGTTAACCAAACTCCCGAGTGAGACCTCTGGTACTCTTTCTCTGTGTTATATATGAAGAATGGCGAGTTTTCTGTTTTGTTTATTTACATTAAAACCTTAACATTCCCACTTCCGGTGTAATGCTAGGGGTCTATTCTGGTACCCCCGGTTGGGTTGGGAGACGTCACTTTTCC
>BGPR01001988.1:120096-131040 GCA_013235015.1 Araneus ventricosus | reverse complement strand
CACTTTACCCGTTGTTAACGTGCGGAAAAAGTGACGTCTCCCAACCCAACCGGGGGTACCAGAATAGACCCGTAACTCTTGTACTAACTGGGACTCAGCACAAGAATTCGTCCCAGTGTTCTAGTGCTGAATATGACTTTCTTAAGCGGGGTATTCACCACTAGTCCACTCGACTTTTGCTGGAACACAAAATGCCAAACCCCTTCGTCAATGTAAGAAACCGATGAGAAATGGTGTAGACAGATGTAAAAGTTTGAATTCCATCCGGTTTGGATTTTTATTCGGCCCACTAGGCCATAAAAATGAATTACGACAGTCGCATAGAAGGACCAAGCCTTTCTCATAAAAGCAAAAACCACGAAGTGGAGGAGGAGAATGTGGGTGGAGGTCAGTCTGGGGAAATCAGAGCAGGGGGACCCGTTTCGAAAGAGGGGGGAGGAGGCGTAGTAGTCTGCAGGATCGGGTTGCCGTAGGTGCGTCTGGCACAATTCGACCTGTGAATGACCCACAAAATTTTATGGGCTGAAAATGGAAAGATTGGCTAAGAAGCTCTTCAAATGGATTAGAACAGCTTTATAGTGAATATCCAGCTTTAGACATCGGAGCCAACTGCGCAGGTCAGCACTGAATTGATTCTAATAACCTTTGTTTTCCCGTCTCGTTCGTCGCTTTTCATTTCCTTAAGAAATGGTCTCATGATAGTCTCGGATTAATGACTAGAGAATTGTGGCTTAAAGTCCTTTTTACTACCAGTATAAACCCCGAATTTTACAGGTCTGTTCCGGTGACCCAGAAAATGTTGTGATTTTGCAAACGTAGCATAAGAAAGAGGTTTCAATTTAAACATTGAGATAGTTATTGAAAATTTATGTCATTAACGTAGTTAAAGGTTGTGTAACAAGTTAAGGTATTGCAATTTAAATGCAAAATATATAATTAATTATATTAGAGAAAATGATTCAGATTTTTATTTCTAGACCATAAAAATAACCAAAAGAAAGATTTAATCATTATATACGCCCATGAATGCTTTGCAAAACACATCTTTTTCACCAACCTTTGGAGGAGTTTTCTGTTTTGTTTATTGCGGGAAAGTAGGACTTCCGTCTTACCCATCAACTTCCGGTGATAATGTTAAGTCAATGGGAATCTTTAAAATTTCAACACTCTGAATGAAAATATTAATCAATGTTTAATGTGGAGTTTTCTAATGTTATTGCTCAAGGATGCTTTGAAAATATTAAATTTCATGTTCCTATTGTTGTATGGCTTTTAAGAGCCTAATTTTGTGGAAAGGTTGCCATAACTATTCTTTATCGCTCTTTTTGGCGCGAAAAGGACTCGAACTTGGCGCTTGATATGGAATCCAATTGGATTTGGCGATTGCTTAAATTCGAAGGTTACTGGAAAACGGAAGTGTATCCTCACCACGGAAGTTCTGTGAAACCAAAATAAACAAATCAGAAAACTCGTCCATAGGTCAGCATTGGCCTATTGTCAGAATCTCGACTTAGGAATCGGGGGGTCGAGGGTTCAGTGACGTTAAGGGCTTAGGTTAGCTTAAGAGTCGAGACTCGAATTAATAACATTTTCTGGACTTATTTCCTATTTGACGTTTTATTGTATTTTTAGATTAGTATTAATTCAACGCCAAAACAAATGAAATTAGTATTGTAATAATTTCGCATTAATTTATAAGGATAGCTAAAAATTATACTCCGTAATAATCAACCATACAAAAGGCATAATTATTAAGTTAGTTGTTAACCTGGGAGAACAAAATTCTATAACCTTTTTAATTCTTTATATTTTCTTGTTTCCGCCGTTACCAACTTTTATTCCGCGTACACCCAGGGGTATGCGTACCACAGGTTGGAAACATCTGGTTTATTCAAATGAAATGACAAAAATCAGATGTGAAGAACTTGAAAGCGATAAGATCTTTAAATAAACTATAAAGAAGAAAATAATGTAGAAAACATACGCATCTTTTTATTAAAGGTCTTACTGGAACTTTTATTTATCACAAAGATTTGCGACTGTGAAACCTGAATATTGGAGTTATTTTCATCTGGAAATGTTTCAGAATAACAAAGTCCGTCTCAAAATAACTTTAAAGCAGTTCCCTGAACGAAACATTAATCGGTCTAATCAAGTCAAACATGTTTGAACCAAACGTAAAGCACACGGTGAAAATGAGAGATTCAGAGAAATGGGCAATCCCCAAATCATTCATGCAAAACTATATTTCAATGAAAAGATTTTTCTTACAGAAATATTTTGATGGCTTTAATTTCATATTGGTTCCTTCTTCATTTTTCGGATTCTTCAAATATGAAAAAGGATGGCCAAATCGATACCAAAAAAATAATTCAAAATTAAAATTGAGTGCTCTCAAACATTAAGAATTCAAAGTATATCCATCCAATCAAAGTGGCTTTTCTGAACTTCATTACCTTTTAGTGGAGCTTTCAAAGTCTCAATCTTGAGCTCATTCCTCTTTTTTTCCTACCATTCTATATTCTCAAACATTGGCGTAAAACTGAACGATGGTATTTCAAGACCTTTTAAACCGTCGAAGAAAAAATACGAGTCCACCAATACTCATTACTCAAGAGTCAGAATTTCATTCCTGCTTTTGACAAATGATATCTAATTTATAAATCGTATATGGAAGAGAGGGTGGCTTTTTCAAACCCGAGACGTCTTTTTCCTGCCACTTTTAGCGTTTTTGAGTTCTGGCAGAGAGACGATTTCATGAGACATTTACTGGTCTAATGGTGAAGGAATGAATGATGTGAAAATTTTATGACTTCTGGTAGAGGATTTGTTATCGAGTTCAATGTCTATGGGTTAAAAACCGCGTGTTGTCTCTTCCGTTTATGTTTGGAACAGCAGGAAATGTCACTTTTAATAATTACCAATTGCATATTTTGACTTTTCTGACAAAAAGAAAGAAAAAGCTCTGAAAGAACATCTTCACTTTGATTTGAAAATATGTAGACAATATTTTATCGTTGGAATGACTTCTTTTCGTTTAACACATTCACTGCCACCGACGCGCTGGCGTGTCCAGAACCCATTATCTAATTAGATGACCCCTTCTCTACTGTAATTAAGAGATTGCTGAGAAGGGGCCATCTAATTAGATTGATGGTTCGAATCTCAGGCTTGAATAGAGGCAGCGAATGTGTTAAACACAAATAACCGACATAAAAATGGAAATTTGATATTTTCACTCTGATTTTCAATCAATTATCTTGAGAATGTCACGTTCGTTTTTGATTTCGAAAAAGACTAAAAATTTCCGGGTTTTCTAGTATTTCACTTTAGATTTTATGTCAAGGAATTCCAAGCTGTCCCAGGTAGCACAACATGTTGTACAATATTGTTCGATATGATATTATATGATATTGTACAATATTATACAATATTGCGAATATTGTTCAATATCGTGCAATATTGTACAATATCTTTATGCCACTGGGGGTTACTTCCTGGTATACGAAGTATGCTAAGGGAAAGTACTGTAGTGCTCAAAAAATTCTACAAAGAGATTTTAATAAGTATTCACCTTTCTTGAGTCCGATAAATTCAGGGTGAATACGAAATGATATCTACATATTTAAAATAACTGGCAAAAACAGAGGACCAGTCCTCCAGGACCAAACACTGGACCTATTTCGACAACTTTTATTTCATATGAAAGATTATGACGTCTATATATGTCATCAATGGTAGCCTGCCCTCCCCCACCCTGCACTCATTAGGTAAATCGAAAAAAAACATTACATTCTCTATGAGGAAAACCTTTGATAGATTCACTCAGCCTCAACCACTGCACCGATTTCGGCAATTTTTATTTCATATGACAGCTTATGACGTCTAGATATGCCATCAATGGTTACCCACCACTCTCTATTTTCGAGATATATCGAAGAATAAAACTTTGAAAGAGTTCTACAGCCTCTACAACCAATTTTTTTAGCTAAGTTGCAAACATAGCTACAGGCTTTTAATAGTATGGGCTAACAACTGGTCGCCGAAGACGGCTAATATATATATTTATAACTCACTCTTACATTCACTATGAAGATCACTAGGACGGTGAAATTTTAAAACCGTCTTTGCTTTTCACTTTCATTGCTTGGTAGGTAAAGGTTGCCGAATTTGGACCACTTGAGCATTTTTTAATGTACAGGTATAGAGGAATAATTTTAATGCGAAGAGAAGTAGAATTTTTTGCAGTTTATTTATCTTCAAAACAATTTTATTAACAACAATTTTACTAAGAAAGACAATTTAAAGTGGAAAAAATGCAGAAAAAATTGTTTCATCGATCCAATAAAGGAAACTGGTTTCCCACTTTCGGTTACTGATCTCCCAAATTGGATCGCCAATTTCTTTAAGCACAATTAAATCAAACCCCATTGGACTTTAGTTTTATCCGGCCTGTTTTGTTCTCGATAACTGAGATCACGCTTGTAAAATCCCTTCCCAAGATCCAGGCAATGCGCTTACTAAGCATACTGCCTAGATTTTCTAAAGAATTCATTTTAATTAAAAAATTAAATTTTTATGTTATCTTTATCTGCATTTCTTACACCCATTTATATGAAGATTTATGTAGCATTTATTGAAAATTAAATAAATTATGTGATGTAGCATTATGTAAGTTTCATTCAAATGTAATGTTCATCTAAATCCCCCTACCGCTTTCAAATGCCTAACTTCCAAAACTAAATATCTTTTATTGATTTTGATTTAATATCTATAAAAGCAATTGTTCAATAATCGTTGCAATGACAATTGAACCAACAAAACATTTAATTGCGGATCGCCTCCAAAAGAGTTGGTGTTAGTACATCGCGTATAAATGAAGCGTAAATGTAAAAGTAATTTTAAACAAAATGTTAAAACTACTAATTTAATTTCTAATACAGTCTGAATACTTTAACACAAAATTTGCAGAGCTGTTGACTTCTGAGTTAATCAATAAAGCGCGAAAATAATTTGTTTAGTTTAGTTGTATGAACACCCCGTTTTGAAGCAACATAAGACCTATTTAGGTACGGAATCGTAAATTTAAAACCTAGTCAGGAGGCAAGGACGATGCCAGAGCTGCTCCCCCCACACACTTCCAGGAGGATATTTGATAAATATTATATCTGTATATATAATATTTATTATATATACAGAGGATATATAATCACCATACCAGCGGGAGGATATTTGACCCTCTATAAAGGACCCGGATTTAGCGTCCGCCAGGTCCGCATACAGGACAGATTTTTAATGGAATCGTGTTTCAAACCTGAAACACTCCGGCCCAGGGGCCGAGACTTTGCCGCTAGAAGAACGTGGAAATTGTACCACACTCATTTGCAAGTGAATTTGAAACATAAAAAATATCCCGAGAATAGTGTTCTAAAGTCTAAACAATGCTTTATTTTAATTTGAATAATTTTGAATACATGGAGGCATGGCAACAAACATTGGTCGGGTAGTTCTAACGCTAGATGGACCTACTCATTGCTAAGCAAAGTGGACTATAAGCGAATATATGGTGATTTCTTTTTAAATCAAGTTTTTACGGGTCATGCTGTTTTTCCTTGTCATTAGGCTCGCTTGTTAGGCAAGGATCTTCGATGCCCGTGTAGAAGAGCCGACGGTTCTATTTTTCACGTGATCTTTGGGTGTCAGAAGTTGACTCATTTGAGGCAGTTTTGGCCCAGAAATTGGCAAAGAAAAGAACTCAAGGACTTATTGAAAATTGAATTTTTTAGGCAGGCTTTTTCCGACATTATTAAAGAATTGTTTAACGTTGCTTTTTCACTTTGAATCTTCCTTTTGTCGTTTCCTTTCATCCTTTTGTAAATGGAAAACTGAATTGTTAAAAATTGAATTGTTTGGGTGGGGTTGCGTCGTGCTACCCGTCGTAGAGACCGAACGTCTTCGGCCAGGTCGGTAATAACTATGAACTACATGGCTCTTGTAAATCAAATGAAAGCACAAAATAAGATTTCAGCAAAAAAATTTCGGGGCCTCGCGGCCCTGGCGGTTACCTACTTGCCTTACTTGATAATCCAGCCCTCGTTTCATCCAAATGTAACATTGGTATGAATTACGAAAATATATGATTACAAATAATGTAACAGCATTATGCAAATAATAACTTAGTACTGTATAAATAAATACTTCATATAAATTTTATTTTCCGTGAAAAGTTATCTCTAAAATATAATAGGGAAACAAATGAAGGAAAAAAATCTTTGATTTATTGCAATTTCACAACCAAAACGGAGAAGATTAAGAAGGTAAAAGATTAATACAGTTTATCAATTTTATGACTAAATTTGCAACTTATTTTGAATAAGGTTAATTTATATATAAAATGTATAAAGCTAAAATTGTAGTCTAAGCAGGAAGGATCCGTTCCCATTTAATTCCTGGGCTTCTGTTTGTAGCGGTGATATCTTCTAAAAATCGGTGGTCATCCAGGAGAAAGAACGAGTAACGTTCGATGCAGTACAAGGGAGATGACTTATCGATGCTCCTCCAGAGCCAAGAGTCCTGGTCCCAATAAACAGGAGGATTCACTTCGTAGTATCGCGTGTCATCATTATTGTTCTCGTAGACTATGATTTTATTATCCACAATAACAGCTTTGGGGAAAAAATATTGATATGGTAGGTCTGGAAGAGACATCCAAGTATTCATGATGGGATCATACATTTCTGCGCTTTTTAGGTAATGTTCATCATTTTCACCACCTACTACAAAGACCTGTTCACGAAAGACCACGACAGAAAATCCACGACGGAATATATTTGGAGGTGGAAGCAGAAACCAGTCATCTTTCTCAGGGTCATACGCTTGGCATATCAGAATTGGGGCTGGCTCAAGCTCGGCCATTCCTAAAATATAAATCAGGCCTTTTAACGTGACAGCTCCATATATAACAATAGCGTGCGGCATTATTATGGGTTTCCACAGATTTCTATCAAATTCGTAACTATAAATCATTCTTGCTGAATCACCGACAAATTTTGAACCTCCCACAGAATATAGCTGTTCGCCTAAAGTAACCATATAACTGTCATGACGCGGCCCAGGAGAAATTCTTATTGGCAGAAACGCTTCTTCTAAAATATCGAAAATAAGATTTAATTTTGGTGATGCGTTGAAGATGTAGATGAACTGACCGATTTGGACCATGGTATCAATGAAGAAATTCGTTTCGCCAATCTGCCGCCAAAAATCTAACCCATTGTCATAGGTCATAAATAACTCGCTGCCGTATTTTGTAGGGGTTAACGTGTGCCGAGCTATAATGTACAGATGATTTGGCATACGAGGACCAAATGAACATGGCGAGTTCTGGTAGCATATGGCTTCGGATCTTGTATGTTGCGAAAGTAACGTGCACTTTGTCAGATAGTAATTGAATTGTTTACTCAACATTAAATCATAACAATGCGGATTGTCGCTTACTATGGTATGACAAAGAATTTCTGCTGCCAGTTCTTCGTCAACTTCTTCTTCCAGTCTCAAGCAAGTTAAAAATGCTGGCACATGAGGCAGTCTTGAGGAACTATCAGTTCCAGTCCACTTAACAATGGCTTTCCAGACAGACCTTTCAGAAATAACATTCAAACTTTTGCTTTCTAGCAATTTTTTCAGGATTTTGAAAGGAAGTTCTTCAAGTCCGCCATTTGTTGTCTTTAAAATATCTTCGAAATGAACAAGTGCGTACCTATAACAGTCATCCCTGATGGCCAATTTTTCAATCTGCCAAGCGATGGACAGTGTCGATAGACAGTTTGTACATGTCACGTTTTGAATGGCAAATGACCGACAATTTTCCAATAAGTCATCCAGCAGTAGATAGTCAGAAGCAATCATCAAGTCCAATACATTCTTTTCATCCAAGATTGCATCACCCGTATAGATATACAATAGAATGGATTCTAGAATTTTACTGTCAGTGTTTTTAATGACTATGGGTTCCTGGTTTAGGTTAAAGCTAAATAAAGCACGGAAATATCTGCTGCGTTGAGATAGGACTACCCTGTGGATTCTAAAAGTCGTGCCGTCGTCCGTTTGCAAGGTTCCATCGGTGAATAGTTGCTGGTCTTCCCAAAAGCCACTATTAAAAATCTGTGCAAAGGTCTTAGCTGGTATATTCATTTCTTTTGGAAGCATTGCTCGTGCTGCCATCTATCAATGATTTCGTGCATCAACGAAATTAAAACATTTGAAATTCGACAAGTGGTGACAGCACGGGTGTTTTTACACTTGTGTTATTCTTTTGGATGTACTTCCGATGAAATAAATGCAAAATGAGAAAAAAACGAACAAATTTGTTTAACAAATGATGTTACTAAAATTGACTGGATTGTTTATTAAACAGATCATTTTAACAATTGTTGGCTACAGATAAAGATATTATTATGATAGTTCTACCGACAAGGAGTCTTCGATTAGGTGTTTCGAATTACATTGTTTAAAGCTATATTATTCGAACTATTGTTACAATGTGATATTCTTTTTTATTTATAAAGCCAATAATTACTAATATAATAGGACAGATCTGTCTCTCTATAACGCTCTGACGTCGCCAACAATAAAAATCGCGCCATAGCACTGCGAGACGTTAAACAGCATTATTTCATTGTTAGAGAACATAAATAGTAATTTTAAATTTAATAGAGTAATTGTAGGTCTAATTTCAAATTTAATAGCTCTAAAATGGTGAAATAAAATTTTCTATGCATTGATATAAATTTTATCTCGCTATGATCAATAATTCCGGAGAAGTTTTAAATTATATTAATCACATATTTCAAATTAATTTCCGTTTTTTAATAGAAAGTAGTAAATTACGTCAGTCGTATATCATGCGCGTGATATAGTTTGGACGATCTGATTACTTATTGCAATCGTGATGATATAATTTGAATATATTTTTTGGCAACGTTTGACAAGCAGAGAAGTATTTTGTTTTGATTAAACATCTGAAGTACAAGGAAAATTGTTAAACAACGAAAAAAACTTCACACGGAATGTTGCTTGCCAAGAGGTTTTTGAAGAAAGAAATATGTAAATAATATGTAAATAAAAAAAATATTTCCTGTCATAAAACATATGTTTATTTTATATTTTATTTGTTTTCAATCAATGTTAAGCATTTCTCTCGCATATATATATATATATAAATAAACACGTCAAATTTGACGGGAAATCTCTAGAATGAAGAGACAATTTGCACCCGTCATACTATTACGGTTGATTTGCTATTAATGTATATATGTTGAAAAAATAGTAATTATCTTTATTAAATACATTATCGAAATAGTCATTTATTCCTAACTAGCCGCCTTCGGTGACCAGCTTGTCATCTAGAAGTACTGACTGTGTTTCATTTAAATTGAATCTCTTATGCATAATTTGATATTCATAGTTCCCTTAAAATTGCATTTTTAAACTTCAAATTACGAAACACATTTAAGATGTGTTATCACAGTACCCTTGCGCTTATTATGGGCCGCGATGTCCTAGTGGTATGGTCTCAGCCTCGGAGCCGGAGGGCTTCAGGTTCGAAACCCGATTCTACTGAGGATCCGCTGTGCATGTGGCCCATTGCATGCTAAATCTTAAGTAAGGGGTCAAACGTCCCCCCGCCGATGTGGGGCGGAAATTTGGCGAAGGAAGTGCCAGCCCGGGCACCCTCGCCATCCCACCGCTGCTCAAAATTACGAGATCCGCCCTGATATAGCCCTCGCATTTCTTCAAAAAGGGGCTTTCTTATTCCTCATGC
Organism: Araneus ventricosus; assembly: GCA_013235015.1. Lineage (NCBI taxonomy): Eukaryota > Metazoa > Arthropoda > Arachnida > Araneae > Araneidae > Araneus > Araneus ventricosus. The sequence continues at coordinate 121,220 of BGPR01001988.1, read as the reverse complement.
AAAATATGCAATTAAATAGAGTGGCCGATCTTTTTCATTTTACTTCCAATAGCCTGTTAGCTGGATTAAAAAATGCTGATAAAAAGCATCAAAAAATAGAAATCATTTAGCTTATTAGAATTCCTAACAGATTTACTTCCCTAATGTACAGAGGGCTTTATTTACAGATTCCACAAAAAATTTGAAGAAGTAAAAGATTAAAGTAAAATTCATTGCGATTTTACTAAGGAATATGGGAAAGAAGTAGAATGTCTTCATTCCTTAGCTCTAAACAATGGAAGAGGAATATGAAATTAAATATTTTCATTAGCAAATAACGGTTCGAATTTCGGTGCAACAATGAAAAGTATTGTTGCAAAATATGCATAAAAATATTTTTTTTTAAATTTCTTGAATTACTAGAAAATTTGTGCCCGTCAAAGACGGGCTTTTAGCTTGCAAACCATATTTCTGAACTAATTGTAATAGATTTACTCACGAAATATGTAATACAAAATCTCATGCAAATTTTTTGGCAGAATATACAACAACACTTTTCATAGTTGAAACGCAATTCAATCCGTTTTCATTGTTTAAATAAATATTTAATTGAATGTTTCTGTTTCATTGTTAAAAGCTGAGGTAATATTCTAATACAATCATACGATTTGCTCGTTCAATATGACGCAGACAAAAGGGGAGGGGTTATTTTAAACTCCGCCGAGCGTTAGAGATATCTCTGGGCTTTTCTATTATAGATGGGGAAACCAGAGGACAAATAAAATGGCATCAGTGGGTGTTTTTTCTTTGCATTTTAATAAGGTGTAAAAATTATTTTTGTGGATAAATTCTGATATCATAGTCAAAAAACGTCAACATTTTGCTTACCTCTTAATTAATTAAAATTTCTAAAAAGTGGCTCCGATGTCCACATTCCCACTCTCTAAAGTATATTTCTGACAATTTGGCTCCAACAGATACATTGTCGCTTTTATTATTAGTATAGATGTCAACTAGTCTGAAAATTTATATTTTACAAATTTTGCTGACATCTAGCCAAAAAAGGATTTTTTAAAAAATAGTAGGCCAGAAGAAAGGAATTTAATTGTTACTCAAATACTGGCTGCGGTGGATAAGTAATAAAT
>BGPR01001988.1:108742-118835 GCA_013235015.1 Araneus ventricosus | reverse complement strand
ATAAAATTGAAACATAAAAGTATTACTTGCTGCCATCTATCAAATTTGCATCAAAGAATAACATTTGAAATTCGACAACTGATTTCAGCACGGATGTATTCATATACACTTATGAAAAAATTGATACATAAAAGCATTGCTCGTGCTGCCATCTATCAATGAATTTGTACATCAAAGAAATTAAAACATTTGAAATTCGACAACTGATGGCAGCACGGATGTATTCATATACACTTATGTTATTTTTTAAAATTGATCACAAAAGCATTTGTGCTGCCATCTATCAAGGGTTGTGCGCAAAGAAATTAAAACATTTGAAATTCGACACTGATAGCAGCACGGATGTATTCACACTTGTGTTATTTTTATAATTGAAACATAAATCGACTCGTGCTGCCATCTATCAATGAATTTGTGCATCAAAGAAATTAAAAACATTTGAAATTGGACAACTGATTTCAGCGGATGTATTCATATACACTTATGTAATTTTTAAAATTGATACATGAAAGCATTCTCGTGCTGCCATCTATCAATGAATTTGTGCATCAAAGAAATTAAAACATTTGAAATTCGACAACTGATGGCAGCACGGATGCATTCACACTTGTGTATTTAAATCCTCCGATCTTGAGCCTATTGAAAATTTCTGTTACAGAACCCCAAACGAGCGATCTGAATGACAGTGGGAATCATTGCTTTTAATAAATGACAACTCAAGTTCGTAGAAATTTACAAGCAAGTTACCGGTGAATGATATCTTTCTATCTTGTAAGATTCTAGAAATAACTACATCAATTCGTTTTCAATAAAACGATAAATAAAACTGAACATTGATATTATTGGCGCCTAAAATTGAATTCTGGGTACTCTTCGCTATAACCATACCACACCAAGGATGGCGCCAGAGGGAACGGGGCAGGCCTAACTGTCCGGGATTTTGTGCGCTGCAGGGGAAAATTTTCATTCAATATTCAACTAGTTGATAAATAAAGATCTGGCGAAATGAGACCAATTTCATTACATTCATCCCCGTACAGCAGGTCATGCCGCGTTAATTTTGCCTCCCCCCTCCCAGTCAGGCAAACTTTAACGTCACTCCTAATCCATTCGACCCCAAATTCGCGCATTTTGGCTAGTTTTTTTTAAGCGCGGCTTTGGCGTGATGCTAAACTTGCAAACAGAATTAATTTCGATGCTCTAGAAACTAATAGATTCCAGCTCCTACTGCAGAACAGAAGTCCCTTACCCCGTACCCTGCATGGACCGGTCACTGACAGTTTGATGGGCAAGACACGGGAATTTTATTTAAGAAAAAAGAAAAACAAATAAACAAAATGGAAGGAAATATATACTCTATGTACAGCACAGGCATTTTCACTATCTACACTATTAGTTCGTAATAGTCTTCTTTTCTTTAGATGTTGAAATACCTTTCTTTTTTGAAGGGGAATGTCCGTTGAGGCTCTTAGTTCAGCTCGCTGGGGATTGAAGGCTAGGGAGGGCCGGAAAAGATCTCTGTTTCGCTATGACTATCTTAAGCTCCTACTGCAAGCAGAAATTTTTTTTAAAGTTGAGATATTCTGCATGGGCCTCTTGAAGTACACTTGAGAATGATTCGTGAACCGCTCGCGATCAGCTGGCTCACATGTTGGAAAGGATTTTTGCAGGCCGTTTCTAAATTTGGCGCCTATCAGGCTGTAACCCAAAGAAAATGCCTACCTACAATAATTGAGGAGCAAAAAAATGTCTCTTGTTCTCTGATTAACACCTTACAATTCGGAACCTTTCCAAATTTAAAATTATAATTAAATATTTTTGGTTCAAAATTTTACAAAATCATTATAGTAAGTTTGTAAACGCCCTTGGATTAATTGCCCCTGAACTGTAGTCCTATCAGCCACTGGCCCTGGTTGACCTCCTGCAGGTGGTGGCATTTCAGCTAATAGATCGAGCAACAAATGTCCCTCAGAAGGGTGATCACATTGAAGGGTCATCACATGCCCTTTCCGAGGAAGTAATTTTATTGAATAAGGAACTATGGTGCACTGTAATTTCATCTCTGTAACAATTTGGGACAGTTCATTTGTTGCATTATTTTAAAAATAACATAAGTGTATATGAATACATCCGTGCTGCCATCTATCAATGAATTTGTGCATCAAAGAAATTAAAACATTTGAAATTCGACAACTGATGGCAGCACGGATGTATTCATATACACTTATGTCATTTTTAAAATTGATACATAAAAGTATTGCTCGTGCTGCCATCTATCAAGGAATTTGTGCATCAAAGAAATTAAAACATTTGAAATTCGACAACTGATGGCAGCACGGATGTATTCACACTTGTGTTATTTTTAAAATTGAAGCATAAATCATTGCTCGTGCTGCCATCTATCAATGAATTTGTACATCAAAGAAATTAAAACATTTGAAATTCGACAACTGATGGCAGCACGGATGTATTCATATACACTTATGTTATTTTTAAAATTGATACATAAAAGCATTGCTCGTGCTGCCATCTATCAAGGAATTTGTGCATCAAAGAAATTAACACAATTGAAATTCGACAACTGATGGCACTTGTGTTATTTTTAAAATTGAAACATAAATCATTGCTCGTGCTGCCATCTATCAATGAATTTGTGCATCGAAGAAATTAAAACATTTGAAATTCGACAATTGATTTCAGCACGGATGTATTCATATACACTTGTGTTATTTTTAAAATTGAAACATAAATCATTGCTCGTGCTGCCATCTATCAATGAATTTGTGCATCAAAGAAATTAAAACATTTGAAATTCGACAACTGATGGCAGCAAGGATGTATTCACACTTGTGTTATTTAAATCCTCCGATCTTCAGCCTATTGAAAATTTCGGTTGCAGAACCCCCAAATGAGGGCGATCTGAATGACAGTGGGAATCATTATTTTTAATAAATGACAACTCAATTTCGTAGAAAGTTACAAGCGAGAAGTTACCGGGGAATAATATCTTTCTATCCTTGTAAAGTTCTAGAAATAACTACATCAATTCGTTTTCAATAAAACGATAAATAAAACCGAATATTGATATTATTGGCGCCTAAAATTGAATTCCGGGTACTCTTCCGCTATAACCATACCACACCAAGGATGGCGCCAGAGGGGGAGCAGGGGGGGGGTTGTGCCCCCCAATCGGGGAAAATTTTTCATTCAATATTCAACTAGTTGATAAATAAAGATCTGGCGAAAATTTGAGACCAATTTCATTACATTCAACCCCCGTACAGCAGGTCGTGCCACCGTTAAAGTTTCCCTACCCCCTCCCAGTCGGGCAAACTTTAACGCCACTCCTGTACCATACGACCCCAAATTCGCGCATTTTGGCTAGTTTTTTTAGCGCGGCTTTGGCGCGATGCTAAACTTGCAAACAGAATTAATTTCGATGCTCTAGCGAAGCTAATAGATTCCAGCTCCGACTGCAGAACAGAACGCCGTCCCTTACCCCCGTACCCGTGACCAGACCGGTCACTGAACGGTTTGATGGGCAAGACACGGGAATTTTATTTAAGAAAAAGTAAAAACAAAATAAACAAAAAGAAGGAAATATATACTCTATGTACAGCACAGGCATTTTCACTTCTGCACTATTAGTTCGTGATAGTCTTCTTTTCTTTAGATGCTGAAATACCTTTCTTTTATTTGAAGGGGGAATGTCCGGTAATTCAGCTACTTAGTTCAGCTCGCTGGGAAGTTGAAGGCTAGGGAGGCCGGAAAAGATCTCTGTTTTCGCTATGACTCTCTTAAGCTCCTACTGCAAGCGAAATTTTTTTAAAGTTGAGGTATTCTGTCATGTGCCTACTTGAAGGCGCACTTGAGAACCCAATGATTCGTGAACCGCTCGCGATCAGTTGGCTCACATGTTGGAAGGGATTTTTGCAGGCCGTTTTCGCAAATTTGGCGTCCTATCAGAACCGTAACCCAAAGAAAATGCCTACCTAATACAATAATTGAGGAGCAAAAAAATGTCACTTGTTCTCTGATTAACACCTTACAATTTGGAACCTTTCCAAGTTTAAAATTATAATTAAATATTTTTTGGTTCAAAATTTTAAAAAAATCATTATAGTAAGTTTGTAAACGCCCTTGGATTAATTGCACCCTGAACTGTAGTCCAATCAACCCACTGGATAAGACGGCCCTGGGTTGACCCACTCTGCAGAATTGGTGGCATTTCAGCTAATACATCGAGCTACAAATGTCCCTCAGAAGGGTGATCGCATTGAAGGGGCATCACATGCCCTTTCCGATGAAGTAATTTTATTGAATAAAGAACTATGGTGCAGTGTAATTTCATCTCTGTAACAATTTGGGGCAGTTCATTTGTTGTATTGAAGCGGTTTAGCACTGAAAATTTTTCTTTGTTATTCATTTGTCTAGTTTTCAGTTGTGTAGGCTACAGGAATGGCGCTAGAGTGTGCCCGACGGGGGGGGGGGCCCCTCCCCCCCCCCCCCCCCCCCCCCCCCGCCCCCCCCCCCCGCACGGGCGGACGAGTGTAATGAAAATGGTCTTAAATTTTCTGTCAGATTATTATTTATCAACTAAAGTTGAATACCCCTTACAAATATTTTCCCAGACGGGATACAAAATTTTTCCCCGATGGGGACCCTGCCCTCTGGCGCCACCCCTAGTAGACTACAACAGCGCCACATTTTCCCCTATCGGCGACTTTCGGAACTAATTTTTTTTTATTACAGAATCTTTTTTCCCATGTCGTCATTAGTCACCCTACCAAATGTGGTGGCATTTCAGCTGATAGATCGAGCTACAGTAGGCTCTGAGTGCAGTCAGTTTAAAAAATCCCCCTGTACATACAACTTTTCCTACGGCTTTCAGTTTTAACACTACTGTATACATAGACCTAAGTTTTTAACCTACGAACTGATGCAGGATTAACAAAACAAAACACCTTGTGTACATAATTAAAATTCAAAATTTATTGGTTATTATCTTTAAAAAAATCCCACTCGGATTAACCGGATTAGCGGGGCTCTACTGTTTCTCAAAACTATAGATTTATTCTTAGCTGCTTTCGCTTGAACGTCTACAATCGACAAGGTGTTCACAAATTATTGCCGGGATTTCCTTACCTCATAACTTTTGACAAAAGAACGATAAATATTATTACTTATCTTAAAGAACAACCAAAAAGTTTTTTTGCAATAAAACGAATAAAGTTAAGTAACTTAATTTCCCGAAGTCAGTCTTACAGCCTGCGAAAGGTTGCCATGTGTAACTTACTTAAGGGGAATTGAAACCCTTATTCCGAAAACGTTAAATGGTACACTTCGATGCACTTTTTCTCAAAATCTGTTATAGATACATGTTAGAAATTTTTTTTACGAATAAAGTACATCTTTCTCATTACACTGAAATGAGCTTTAAAAAAAATTCAAAAATTTATTTTTTACAAATTTTTTGTGTCAAAATAGGGTAAAATTTCACTATGTGTAATTAAATATTTTGTAAATTTATAAAAAATTAAAAATTAACCAAAAGCTCATTTCAGTATAATTAAAAAAGGTGTACTTTACTTGTATAAAAAATTTCAAACTTGAATCTATAACATATTTCGGGAAAAGGAACATTGAAATGACAAATTAACATTTTTTTTGTTTTGACACAAAAAAAATTGTTGAAAATAAGTTTTTGAATTTGTTTTTAAAAACTCATTTCAGTATAATGAGAAAAGTGTACTTTACTTGTATAAAAAATTCAAATATGTATCTATAGCATATTTTGAGGAAATGTACATGGCCAATTTAACATTTTTTGTTTTGACACAAAGAAAAAAATTGTAAAAAATAAATTTTTGATTTTTTTTAAAATCATTTCAGTACGAGAAAGGTGCACTTTACTTGTATAAAAAATTTCAAATATGTATCTATAACATATTTTGAGGAAAGATACATCGAAGTTCCCAATTTAACATTGTCGGAATTAGGGTTACGACAACCCCTAACTTTGTTTGCTTTATTCATAAAAAAAAACTTTTTGAGTTATTCTTTATGAATATGTACCAATATTTATCGTTACGTTCTTTAATCAAACTTTATGACGAAAGAAAACCTCGGTGGTAATTTGTGGACATCCTGTATTTTTGACCTGTTCCCATTGACCGATTCTGTCCACTATACAATTAGGATCTACCATTTTGGTGTAAAGACCAATTACTAAATTTCATTTATTTTTCCTGTGTGTTTTTTGGGTAATCTTGTTCACTTACGCACGGCATTACCAAACAAGCAACCCATCAACCAGATGACAGATTAACTACAAAATTAGTTTTAAATATACAGCTTTTGTGCAGCAGATCATTTTGTGAATTTTAGCAGATCATGCGCTAAAATTCACCCATCCAGTATTGTGTCTTTGAGGTATCGCATTCACATATGTACGAACAAACGAGTCAAAAGATAATGAAATCACGGGCATTTTAGTCAAAATTCTTGCGTATCTACATTTCTAGAAATAAAATAATATGCCAGATTTCATTTGTGTAGCTTGATACGATTTTAAGTTAAGGCGTCCGCGTACACTTGAATAGACATACCAACAGGTAAACGAATTTCATCCAAAATTTGGTGCAAATCTGCAATTTTGGTGATAAAATCATATGCAAATTTTCATCGGTTTTTCATTAGTATTTTTGAGATACGTGTTCGCATGCAGACAGACAGAGAGTACAGACTTCCCATCTACGCATTTTGTCCAAAATTTGGTAAATATCTGCAACTTTTATGTAAAGACCACATGCCCAATTTTATTGGTCTAACTCCTCCCGAAGGAGGTATGTCCCGTCATAGGAGTGGAGGTAACTCAACCCCCACACCATTATTCCACTCCCCACTAGGAGTGAGAAACCGTTTATTCATCCGATGTCTTATCTAGGGTGACGAGCGAGCAACCACCAGACGACAAATATAAGGTATAAAGCTTCCTCCCTTTTTGTATTTTTATTTTTAATTGTAGTATGATAGAGATGTATGAATGACTGAGTGAATGTTTTTGAAAGGACGCATGTACGAGTTATCCAATGTGTATAATCTAATATTTTATTTCAGATTCACCCACCGTTTGTAATATTTAAATTTATGTTTAATCCAATCTTTCCAGTTAGGTCCATTGGTAATTAGTATCGGAGATTGAGGACCTCTGAGTCCAAGCGCTCCGTGCAATTCATCCCTAGTGTGTTCTCATCCAGGTACTCGTGGTGTCCCCAGGTGGGAGAACAGGCATACATCAATCAAAAAATAGTTTTTTCGGACTTACGAAGATCTAAAACATGGAGCGGTAGCAGCGAGTCGGGGGGGGGGGGGGGGGGGCGGCCCCCCCCCCCTTTCTTTTTTAGGGAAAAATTAAATTTTTATTTCATTTTAGCTGCCTAAAACTAGGAATAATGAAATAAAAGCAACAGTGTTCGGTAAAAATAACTAATTACTTTCTCGTATACGAAGAAGAGAAAGTATTGTAATCGTCAAAAAATTCGAACTCGATATTTTGACGAATCTCCACGTTTTAGACCTCCCGGATTCCGAAAAACACAATTTTGGAATTATGTCTGTCTGTGTGTCTGTGAACACGATAACTCAAAAACTATTAGAGCTACGGGGATGAAATTTGGTATGTGGTCTTTAAACATAATTTGTAGGTTTCTATCAAATTTTGGACAAAATCCGTCAGCGGGAAGTCTGTCTGTCTGTATGTCCGAAGTCATGTGAACGCTATAACTCAAAAACTTGAATAGCTAGATGGATAAAATTTGGTACACAGTTTTATCGTCACGAATGTAGGTCCGTATAAAATTTTGGGCCAAATCCGTCAACGGGCTGGCTGTCTGTCGGTCTGTATAATTGCATCCTTGTTCAACTCCATGCGCATGCGTTCTGGTACAATGCCTATGCAAAGAAGGGACACTCCGAAAACTTGGCAGTTTGCCAAAAACCAATTCTGGCGGCGAGATTTTGTGAGGAAGCAAACATTTAGGGCGTCTCGCCAGGTCCTGTTGCGCAAAAAAATGCGTAGGGGGTTTTATTTGTTTTGATCCTTCAAACCACGCGTGGTTCTAACTTTGGTTAACTTGCGACGTAAGTTTATTTGGCGTCTTTTATTATTCTAGCTTGTATGAACTATATTTTTCTGTAAGTATGCTATGATGGTTCTATACATCCTATTTAATTTTGATTGTGCTTTCATAATTGATCTTTATCAAACATGTTATGAAGGAATTACCCTCTTAAAGAATTTGAACTGTATTTAAATATTTTGCAGCGTATAAATCATTGTTCAATGTATTGATTATAAAGGAAGGGTTACGCCACTTTGTCCTTGAGACGGTAAGAGTGGAAAATCGGTTCGCATCTAATCGCTACGCATCTCTTTGAATTTGATTCTTTACGTAAATATTTTACAATCACTATAATCTACAATGAGAAACCTTCTGATAGACATTGGATTCTGGGTTACAGTAGGTTCGAATTTTTTTTTATCCCCGCGGTGGGAAGGGAAACAGAACCTTTTTGGGAAAGTATACGAGAAAGTTTAGGGGAGACCACTCCCTCTAGTTTTTAACTAAATTTTTAAATTTTATCGTCTACCCCCTATACCACCAAGTTTTTTAGATGTCTATATATATATATATATTTTTTTTTTGCCTCCACACAATCGCCGCCACTGGCGCCCGGGTCATAATATGATTTTTACGCCCCTTCTCCCGTCATCACTAGCAGCGTAGCTGGAGCAAACGGCGCCCGAGGAACAGCATTTTTTCGCCTCCTTATCGTATTTGACTTTAAAAAGTGAGATGAACGAATTAACTTTTTGTGAACGTGACCAAGAATAAATGGCGCCTGGGCATGATATTATTTTTTAAACCCCTCCTTTTTTACTTTCTCGTATACGAAGTATACAAAGAGAAAGTATTGTAATCGTCAAAAAATTCGAACTCGAGATTTTGACGAATCTCCACGTTTTAGACCTCCCCGAGTCCGAAAAACACAATTTTGGAATTATGTCTGTCTGTGAACACGATAACTTGAAAACTGTTAGAGCTACGGGATGAAATTTGGTATACGGTCTTTACACAAAATTTGTAGGTTTCTATCAAATTTTTGACAAAATCCGTTCACGGGAAGTCTGTCTGTCTATGTGTCCGCGTTCATATGAACACTGTAACTCAAAAACTTTAATAGCTAGACTGATAAAATTTGGTACACAGTTTTATCATCATGAATGTAGGTCCGCATCAAATTTTGGACCAAATCCATCGAAGGGTCGATTGTCTGTCGGTCTGTATAATCGCATATTTTTAATCGCAATAACTTCTTAACAAAATTACTTAGATAAATGAAATTTGGTATGTGGCCTTCTTACCTTAATTTTAGATTTGTGTCCAATTTTTGTGTCAATCGGTTAAAAAAAAGGCGTTCAAATTGCATACTTAATTTTTCTAATCCGATTCTCAATGCGCAGGCTTACTGATAGCAATTTCTGTGCACACGGAAGCTATTGAGCGAATTACGTCACCTTGCCCTTGAGCCGGCAGGAGTGGAACCTAGCAGTGTGTGATAGATGCGTTTTAATCGGTACGCATCTCTTTGAATTTGATTCTTTACCTAAATATTTTGCAATGACTATAATCTACAATTAAGAACCTTCTGATAGCCATTGGATTCTGGATTACAGTAGGTCCGAATTTTTGTATCCACGCGGGGGGGGGGGGGAACACCCCCTTTTGGCGAAGGTATAAGAAAAATTTTCGGGGACACAACATCCCTTCATCTTTGAAAAATGGCAAAAAGCAGTAATGTTTTGATCCAGTGGTGGTTGCCATTGACCCATCAGTGGAATAAAACTTTATATAAGCAATAATTTTAATTAATTTATTCAGCAATTTTATTATATTATTATATTATATTATAATTATTATTATTTATTTGATTATATAAGCAATAACATGAATTAATAAAAAATGGTTAAATTAATTAACCATTCGACTGGATTGAATTGCGTTTTTACTGCGCAAAGAATGAAAAAGTT
>BGPR01001988.1:87076-100643 GCA_013235015.1 Araneus ventricosus | reverse complement strand
CAAAGAATAAAAAAAGTTCAGCATTACTAGTCAGTGCATATTTGTAAAATGCTAACTCACGATTTTTGGAGTTTTTTTCAAAGAGGAAGCATTGTTATTGTTAAAATATTCGACCTTGAATTTTAATGAATTTTTGAGCTGCCTCAGACAGCGATGGGGGAGGATATTGGAGTTATATCTTTCTGTCTGCTGTTTGGCCATATTTGAACACTATATATAAAAATGAGGAGCAGCTGCAAGGAAATTTGGTATGCGGTTTTTAGAACAAAAGGTAGATTTCTATCAAAGTCCATTCACAAAAAAAAAAAAAAAACGATTTTTAAGTAGCATTCTGGTTTCATATAGTGAGCTTAATGATACAACAGATAGCTTTTCTCCATACACCAGTGGTGTAGTCGTCGACGCCAATTTTTCTTGTTTATTTCTCAAAAAAAAATTGAACCGCGTTCCCCTCCACTACACCCTACAATGCATCAACTTCATTTTTCACTATTCTGTAATCTCATTAACAGCTTTTCGTTATCTGTAATCTTTTCTCGTTAACATTCTGAATCTTCCACTTCGTTTTTCTCTTTAGATCTGCAGGTGTTACCGGTTTCAGCAGATGTTTGAAGCATGGGGGGTGGGGTTGTTTTTCGCTTCCGAAGGGGTGGGTATTCTTCCATTCGGCAGGTGTTACAGATTTCCACGATGCTCGAATGTGATGTATATTCTGGGAAGGGGGGGACTTGTCACTATTACCTGTCACCGAGTTCCTCTGATAGCAATCGTCATCCATCAATGATTTTAGCCACGCGTAATCTGCGTTATATTTCACAGCATGAACGTGGAGCAGTACAGGTAATCAAGCAATGCCCGCACCATACGGTAAAAGACAGTTACTATCGTCCTGCATTTTTGTTCTCAGTTTTAATGAATCATTAGGTGGGTAGAAAACCAGTTCTTTTTATTTATTTGTTTATCTAAAAGAATTTCGATTTGGCCCACAGTGGAAAAGTTGCCATTTGGTATCAGCGTTACACTGTATTTTTCTTTTCTTTTTTAAAATTTTGGTCAAAGCAGGTGCCGCAAGCAATGGAAGTTTTGATCTCGAGAAGGGCATTAGCAAGCGATGAGACGGAGATTTAAAAAAAAAAACACCTTTAACCCTTTCACGTTCATTGGTTTCTGCAGTGAAATTACAAATTGGACAATTTTTCACTGCGCATGATGAAAAGTAGCGTGTTTTTTCTTTCATAACGTAGCCATAGGCAACTATATAAAATTCCCGTTCACATACCGTTAGTATTCACGAAGATATGGCATTGCAAGAGCTAAATTGTTTTGATATTTTCAGAAACAAATGATGAGGATTCTAGTACAGATTGATATTTTTAGATTGAACCTACAGTAATATTGAATTTTATGAAGGTTGAATAAATTGCTTTTGATATCTTCGAGAAACAAAATGATGAGGATTCTAGTACAGATTGATATTTTTAAGATTGAACCTACGAAAGTAATATTGAATTTTATGAAGGTTGAATAAATTGCTTTTGATATCTTCGAGAAACAAAATGATGAGAATTCTAGTACAGATTGATATTTTTAAGATTGAACCTACGAAGAATATTCGAATTTTATGAAGGTTGAATAAATGCTTTTGATATCTTCGAGAAACAAAATGATGAGGATTCTAGTACAGATTGATATTTTAAGATTGAACTCTGAAAGTAATATTGAATTTTATGAAGGTTGAATAAATTCTTTGATATCTTCTAGAAACAAAATGATGAGATTCTAGCACAGATTGATATTTTTAAGATTGAACCTCGAAAGTAATATTGAATTTTATGAAGGTTGAATAAATTGCTTTTATGTCTTAGAGAAACAAAATGATGAGTAATGTACTGAACGCTTTTGCGCGTTATATTTCACAGCATGAACGTGGAGCAGTACAGGGTAATCAAGCAATGCCCGCTACCATACGGTAAATAAGACAGTTACTATCGTCCTTGCATTTTTGTTCTCAGTTTTAATCGAATCATTAAGGTGGGTAGAAAAACCAATTCTTTTTATTTATTTGTTTATCTAAAAGAAATTCGATTTGGCTCACAGTGGAAAAGTTGCCATTTGGTATCAGCGTTACACTGTATTTTTCTTTTTCTTTTTAAAATATTTGGTCAAAGCTTTGAGGTGCCGCAAGCGGCTGTAAGTTTTGATCTCCAGAGGGTACGCAGCAAGAGATAGACGGAATTTTTTTTTTAAAAAAAAAACACCTTTAACCCTTTCGCGTCCATTGGTTTCGCAGTGAAATTACAAATTGGACAATTTGTTTCACTGCGCATGGGCAAAAAGTAGCGTAATTTTTCTTTCATAACTTAAAAGCCATAGGCCAACTTATATAAAAATTCCCGTTCAATACCGTTAGTATTCACGAAGATATCGGCATTGCAAGAGCTAAATTGCTTTTGATATCTTAGAGAAACAAAATGATGAGGATTCTAGTACAGATTGATATTTTTTAAGATTGAACCTTCGAAAGTAATATTGAATTTTATGAAGGTTGAATAAATTGCTTTTGATATCTTCGAGAAACAAAATGATGAGGATTCTAGCACAGATTGATATTTTTTAAGATTGAACCTTCGAAAGTAATATTGAATTTTATGAAGGTTGAATAAATTGCTTTGATATCTTACGAGAAACAAAATGATGAGGATTCTAGCACAGATTGATATTTTTTTTAGATGTGAACCCGAAGTTAATATTGAATTATGAAGGTTGAATAATGACTTTGTGTATCTTCGAGAAACAAAGTGATGAGGATTCTAGCACAGATTGATGATTTTTTAAGATTGAACCATCGAGAAGTAGCATGAATTCTTATGAAGGTTGAATAAGTACTTTTGATATCTTCAGTAAAATGATGATTCTAGCACAGATTGATATTTTTTTAAGATTGAATCTTCGAAAGTAATATTGAATTTTATGAAGGTTGAATAAATTGCTTTTGATATCTTCGAGAAACAAAATGATGAGGATTCTAGCACAGATTGATATTTTTTTAAGATTGAATCTTCGAAAGTAATATTTAATTTTATGAAGGTTGAATATCCTAAGCACTCACGTATACTTATAAATTAAATACGTAATTAATTTAAATTGAATTTCGATCACAACTTATTCGGAGGAAAAATAGCCCGTTACGTTTCATTGGTTTCACTGTGAGACCACACAGTTCTTGAAAATAAAAAATGCTAATTTTTCCCCCCTTTACATATTTATGATCAGCTACATGTCTAATACTCATTTTTGAAATAAATTTAGTAATGTTCAAAAAGAAACATGTATTGAACTTGAAAGGGTTAATAATCGAGTCTAATCGGTAAAAACTGTCAAATACATGGAGCGGTAGTTAACAGAGGTTGCGTGCTACTACAGGGAAAGAACCTCTAAGCAAGCCGTAGTTGCCCCATTACTGGTCTGTTTGGTTCCATTTCTGAGTTACCGTGTTGACAGGCAGACAGACATAATTCCAAAAGTGGGATTTTTTGGACTTATATAGAGGTCAAAAATGTGGAAATTCATAACGTTTTCGAAGTCGAAATTTTGACGATTGCAGTACTTTCTCTTTTGATGAAACGCAGTTATTACTAACACAGGTATAGTAAGACACATTTAATTCGGGTCTAATTCTGTTTATTTCCGTCATATTTAGAAGAAATGCGTTCTAATGATCTCCTAATTTTTGCCTGCTTTCACTTACTCCTAATGATTTCTGGATTATATTTAATTCTTTGCGCGATTGAGCAAGCCAACAGCAAATTTTGGGATCAAGGCTGGATATGGGAAATTTCAAAAGACTAAATGTCTAGACTAGACATTGTCATTTGTTGACCATTATTGCCAATGGGGCTTAAACCTCTCTACAGCAACAAAACAATCTTGAAAAGCTTCTTCCTAGCCGCACACAACAACTAACAACTAAGGTGCACTAACAAATGCACCTTATTATTTGATAGCTTTTGCCTATTAGTAGGACTGTGCCGATTTTCGATGCATCGGAAAATATCGATGTTACGCAATCATCGCCGTCCGATGTTTATATTGTCGTTTTATCGAAGCATCGGAAATTCCGATTTACCCGCGATGTGTACGATATTTCCCGATGCATCGTAGACATCGGTGTCCACATGCACCGCGAAGAGCATTGTTCCCGATCGCGCATCGATGACTGCAAGAGCGCGGCATTTCCCCGATCATCAGTGATTACCGTGACGTATCTTTTCCCCATGTTTCTTCCATTGTGACTCATAAATAAAAGCAGAGACATACGTTGAGAAGTGCGGATCGTTGTGCTGACACGATGAATCCGGATGTGAGCGAGAATGAAAACGATGAAAATAACTCATCTTGAGAATTGAGGAAGCGAAGTGTTTTGTCTGTTGTAGAATCTCTCAGTCATCGAAACGTGCATTACTTCGTGTGGCCTCGTGCTTTCTTCTAATCGTGTTAATTCTCTGATGTTGCTTTAAGTACAAGGGTATAATTATCAATACTGCCATTCATCGTTTGTTTGGTTGAAGAGAAGATCGTATTAATTGTTTTTAATAAACGATTTATTGTTGATAAGTAGACAAATTTATAGTATTTTTTGACACTTTATTTGTTAGAGAACTAAGGATTGAGTTTATTATAAGCATATAAATGCCTTAATCAACCACTTAAAAGTGTAAGAATGCAAAATTAGGCAATAGTGAATGCGAAACATCGATATATCGAAACATCGCGATGTATCGAAATATCGCGATGTTAGAGTGGCGATACATCGCGATGCTAAAACTTTAACATCGCCCAGTCCTACCTATTAGACTAGTATGGTTTTTACTTTCTCGTATACGAAGTATACAAAAAGAAAGTATTGTAATCGTCAAAAATTTCGAATTCGAGATTTTGACGAATCTCCACGTTTTAGACCTCCCCGAGTCCGAAAAACACAATTTTGGAATTATGTCTGTGTGTCTGTCTGTGTTTGTGTGTGTCTGTCTGTGAACACGATAACTCGAAAACTATTAGAGCTACGGGGACGAAATTTGGTATGTGGTCTTTAAACATAATTTGTAGGTTTCCGTCAAATTTTGGACAAAATCCGCCAAAGGGAAGTCTGTCTATTTGTATGTCCGCGGTCATGTGAACGCTATAACTCAAAAACTTGATTAGCTAAATGGATAAAATTTGGTACACAGTTTTATCGTTATGAATGTAAGTCCGTATAAAAGTTTGGGCCAAATCCGTCAAAAAGAGGCGTTCAAATTGCATATTCAATTTCTTTTAATCCGATTCTCATGCGCATGCGTATTGGTAGCAATCTGTTATTGTTGTAAATTTTATTTACAACAATAAATAATGTTTTCAAGCATCAATTGTTAACAATTTTTTTATTGTTGTAAATCAAACCGATCTCATTATTTCGGCAAATCTTTCATTCACACGCTTTTGCAATTGTTACGGTTGTGGTAGTATAAATTGTTTTCTTGGGAATTCAATTCCAAAGCAGAATTTTCGCTTTAGTATTCATTGCATTGCCTATTTTATCGCGCCTGCTTCAAAGTAATATTTTTTTGAAACGTGGCAACAGATATTTGATTTCAGGTTTGTTTGTTTTTTTGTTTTACATTCTCGTATACGAAGTATACAAAGAGAAAGTATTGTAATCGTCAAAAAAATTCGAACTCGAGATTTTGACGAATCTCCACTTAGAAAGTTACGAGAAAGTTTAGGGGAGACCACTCCCGCTGGTTTCTTTATTACGTGTATCTCTTGTTGCCTACAGTCTAGAAGTCGATAATTCAAACAATTTGTGGCATCTCAAAGCTTTGATACACAAAAAAAAAAAAACTGTGAACTACTGATGTCGGATGATAGCTTTTCAGTATTAAGTCGAATCAAATTTCGAAAAGCATGTTTTTTCGCCCATCTTAACAATCATGATGTGTTTTTATAGCATTTTAACGCAGTTTACTTCAAGGATTTACAAGGAAAATTTCGTCGCTTTACAAGCTACATCACCTATTTCAATTTTTAAATTTCAAAGAGGAAGGAAATACTCAATTTTTCGCAACCGATAACGAATATTTTTGAAATTTTTTTCACATCTAGTTAAGTCTTATGTTCATATCAGACGTGAAAAAAATTCAGATATATCCGTTATTGGTTGCAAAAAATTGAATATTCCCTTCCTCTTTGAAATTTAAAAAAATTGAGATAGGTGGTGTTGCTTGTTAAACGACGATTTTCAACCGATTATTGTCATTTTTGCTTTTCCATTTACTAAGTAATATACAGTGGAATCTCCCTATAACGAAATCACTTGATTCCAGTTGAAAAATTCCCTATAGAGAAAATTTCGTTATACGGAGATTAGAGATTTTTGCAGTTATTTAAGTAAATGTTACAAACCTTTTAGTATGTGCGATAAGTTCAGAAATATTTAATTATGACTTTCAATTAAAAATGAAGTAATATTTATTATAAATTTGTTAAAAATGTACTAATTTTTATTGTATAAACAAAATGCTAAAAAGTGAAGACAATTCACCAGTTTAGAGAATAATATGTACTAGTACGGATGAACATAAAATGCGTATTGTCACATCCATTTGCTGTTTCCACCCCGATTCTTGGAATCGACCAGTAGAAATGTTGCTCCCTCTGTAGAAACCCAGCTCCCCACAACTGCATTACCCTTTACATAGCATTCTATTGTTATGTGTTATCGCTGGAATGAACAATGCGAGTGGTTCCAGAAACAGGCACGTGTGAGCGATTTGTTTGCACAGAAATTAGCAACTTTCTTCAAAAATGACAAAAATCGAAAAGATAAAGATCTGAAAAAATTCGTTATAGGGAGACAACCACTTCGTTATATGGAGAATATTTTGAATGTTATTTAACATTCCGATTAAAAATTTCGTTATAGGGAGAAATTCGCTGTAGGGAGACTTCGTTGTAGGGTGACTCTACTGTATAAAGTATTGCAATCGCTTAAGTTCGACCCTGGAAAGTTTAATGAATTTCCACGTCAGTGGCGGCGACTGAGTAGGGGGCAAAAAATTTATGGACACCTAAATGTACTCTGGAATATAAGCATAGTCAACAAAATTTAAAAATGTAGTTACAAAATAAGTTAACTTGCCGGAGACTATTGGTTTTTCATAATTCCTAGTTTCTGGCAGCAGAAATGAAATAAAAATTTAATTTTTTGTCCTTCTATCGCTTCAGAAAGTATCTTTAACCCTTAGAGACAAGGCTATTTACTCATAACAATAAGACACGGGCGGCGCACTCAGTACGCTACCTTGCTTTTCATTGATTATGCTTCTTTACACCCAAGTACCTCAGTTTTCCACAGTGAATACTATAATGTAGGTTCCCAAGTATTTATTTTTGATTTAATTACATTTTAATTCAATTACCCAAATTCAATTCACGTGAAAAAGGGCCACTCCAGTTTTACGAATGCAGATGAATCTCTCTCAAAAAATCAATGAGATAATTTACTGTTTTTATTTTCTCCTTCGTCTTGATTTCTTTTTTTACAAATTGTCTTTAATATTAACACTGGCGGGACCACGCGCCTTATATACGCTCTCCTCCCCTGCATTGTATCTCGGGTTGAAGTTCAGAAAATATACTCTATTGTCCAAATAATCGTTCTAAAATGAGGGAAACTATTTCAGCCAACTTTTATTTTTACGTTCATCACAATTATTAACACCATAAGTAATATAAAGAATTAATATACAATACCGGATGAGACTATGCAGCTAGGATGTAACTTCAAAATGTTCATTTGGAAATATTACCTTTGGATCGTTTTCGCGAAATATTACAGGAAAACATTGTGATGCTATATTTTTCGAAAATTAAATATTGCATTATATGAGTGTGCAACAGATTGGGATTGGTTCGGTTTTGTTTATTTTATTTATTTATTTATTACCACGCTGATCCACTCACCCATAGAGTATGGAGCATTTTACAGTTTCGCTTAGAAAGTCCCATTTTTATCAATAGCGAGAACTATATCTTCAGAATAGTAGTTTAATTTTTTTTTATTTAATAACTTGTTGATATACCCGGCCTTGCTCAGGATTAAAATACTTTTGTATAAAATATTATAATACACAAAATCCTTTTATCGTGGTAAACGCTTTTAAATTAAAATGCGAACATCAGTTGAAGCAAACGATTTTTAAATAATGCCGAAAACTAATTATCTCCGTAATATTTGTTATATAAGAACTTCAAATTTTTTTCACAAATACTGAAGTATAACAAAGGTTTTAATGGACTTTTTGGGACGACAAATTACTTTTTGATTAATAAAAAACATGAAAATAAACCAAATCAAAAGTTTTTCCTGGTATAAATTGTGAATTGTCTGCTTTTAAACTTTTCCTTAAGTGTTTTGCAGAATTTTTGTGATGTTTTTTGGCAACAGTTCTTCGTATATGCATTTTTGTTCATCAACATTAAAAAAATATTGCTACAAATTGTGTATAAAATTAATTTTGAAAACTTTATTAAAATGAGAGGGGGAAAAATTGTACGGAAATGAAATTAGTGTCACTGAAAAGCTAATTTTTTTTAAAAATAATATGGTGTAAAATCAGTTTTTGTTAGATAACATTTTCGGAAGATATATTTGGTAAAACGCCAAAATCTTGCTAAATTTGTAATTAACTTTAGGACTTTGAATAGTTGACAGTGACCTTTATTTTGTTTTTAAGACCTCATGTGCTTGCTCAATGCTTGCCTCTAAACCACATTTCTGGAACGTGCTGTTGTCAAACATCTATTTCATCTGCTTACAAAAGCTTTACTATCTTTGCCTTTGTTGGAATTTGAGAGATTGACTTATGTTTTCTTTTAGGCATCGTTAAAACACAACTCCGAATCTCGTAATACTCAAAGTTATATATTTTCCATTAAAATATTATTTATTTATTATTTCTTAGGAAACGCAGGTGAAGATGACAGGTGATATTAACTCTGCAGCGATTGTTTAATCTAATTAAATAAGCTTTAGAATTCTTTAAGAACCAATGAAAACAATGCCAAACAATATTTGAAAAAAAAATAAACAGGAAAAGTAATGGTAAAGTAATTACAACGTTGCCTAGTAACTGAATATCATTAAATTCGCTTTATTTCAAAATCGTCTGCGAGTCAACTATTTATTAAATTTTGAAAAATTAATAAAAAATTGAAAGAAAAATGTCACATATCTAAAATTCTCAAAATATGGTATCATTAAAAAGGTAAAATTTTCAACTTTAAGATAGCATAAAAATAATTTTCAGGGGATAATTTGCTCCGAACTTACAGCGGAAAAACAGTTTCGGTTAATTTTTAATTAACTGACTGATTAATTATTTTTGCGCTTTGAAAAGTTTACAATAATCTTCCCCTTGTCTTAATTAATAAGTGTGCAAAGTTTGGTTGAAATCAGTGACGTGGTTTAGGAGGAGATGTGGAACATACATACAAACATACATACCCACAATGACTTTTATTTATATGAAGATAAATATTATCTGCCATAACTTCAGAGATGTATAGAATACAATGATATATTTTTTATTACGTAAGTATTCCTCCTATCCTCCCGTAAGAAAATCTGACATTTAAAGTTTCATTTATTTAAGTGTGTACCAATAATTAATCGTTTTAGGAATTTCATTGCAGAAAAGTGTTTTTTTTTTTATATAGAATGTTTGTGATTACTTTTAAATGAACAATTTCACATAACGCAAAATCCTGAACTAGGAAAGCTAACTAATATTATTGATTTTAATTTGTCCAAATTCAGTTTGCTATTATTTTAGAAGCATAATTACTGTTATCGAAACATCCATTGTTCAAATTTTCAGGTATAGACTTGGAATTTACTCCGTCATAAGCTTAGTTTGGAAAAGAAATGCAATCATCAAAGTATATGCGTTTGTTTTCACTAAGTTTTTAAAACTAGCTAAAAGAAATATATTTCATACAATTTTCCGACAAAACGGGAAGTTAACACTTTTGTCCGGTCCTCCTTCTTTATAGCCAAACGCAAAACTGGACCGTCTCTTTTGTAATATAAGAATGTGAGGGGTCACTGCGGAATTTTTATGAGGGTAGGGAGCCCTTCAGTTCTTCTGAAGTGCCAGAAAGTACCATTTATTTCTTTTTTGGCAAAAAGGTTGTTAATTTGATGAAAACGATGACGTCACAACCTAGTAAACATCAGCGCCATCTCTTAGGAAAAGGCATTTTTAAAATTCTACGAGACAAGCCTTAAGAGATAAACAATGCCTACAAATGGCAAACATTTCAACCCTCGTCGTTTCACTCGTTTTGCTTATTAACGATCTATTTCTCGTTACGTATAAATCTGTATATTTCACGTATGAATCAATCATATATAAATGTTGGCAATCGTCAAGAAGTCTATTGGGTAATTATTTGTTAGTATAATTTATCGTACACATAATTACAGTTTTTGGGAAACGGTGCAAGTTTTTCAAATATATTTTTACGAGGGTTCTAATTATTACTAAACTATACTAAAATTACTACTTATACTAAAATTTACTTTTCAGCGGAGATTCATTTCTTTTTTTCTTCTTCATTTGTTAGTCACAGAAAACTTCCTTGATTTTTTTTTTTTTTTACCTTTCACAGTCTTCGTTTTATAAAAGGTTTTCATAAACATTTAGATTCCTTAGCATCTGAAACGTCCTTTGATAAAGCCTCAATGTCTTGAAGGTGATTAACCTCGTTTTCAGAATTTTATAGATAATTTTCTTCGAAAAGCTCCTTATCAATGATATCCGACGGATTAATGTCACAGGCCTCCTCTTCATCAGAAAGTTCTTGCAAAACTAAAAGGTAGCGAATGGGAGGCACGATTTGGTTCTTTTTGAGGCGAAACATAAGAGCATGGACGGCGTACTGTGTGAGTGCGCCAAAACAGATCTCGGCTAAATAATTGATGTATAAAAAGAGACTAACTACCTCGCGACCATTGTTCCTGGATTCCATGTGTTGGGAGGGGTTGAGGGGTAGGTTAGAGGGGGAGGCCCGACCAATTAGCTAATTAATAACGGTTGCATTGGCACTTTTCATCGGATGGCGCACTCTATACGCCAACCCGTGCTTTTTAGGATTAAGCAAGTTCTTTTTTTGTCTTTTTAAGAGTATTCATTTATACCTTTTTAAGAGTATGTATTTATATCTTTTTACGAGTATGTATTTATATCTTTTTAAGAGTATGTATTTATATCTTTTTAAGAGTATGTATTTATATCTTTTAAAGAGTATGTATTATATCTTTTTTAAGAGTATGTATTTATATCTCTTTAAGAGTATGCATTTGTTGTTAGAAATGTTTTTCCTTGAACACTGTTTGTCGAAGAGTGCGTGTTTAAGTAGTTTACCTCTCTATTTTGTAATGTCTGTTATCTTTTTATTACTTTCTTTTTTTATTGCTTGTTGAAACTTGATCTTCCATTTTTAAATGTCAGCCTATTTTAAAGAACATATTTAACCAGTGTGTGTTGCTCTTGTATTTGTATATTGGATTCATTTTCTTTTCTCTTTTGTTGTCTTTGTCAGTTAGTTTTTGTAATTGTATATATTTGTATATTTGGATTATTTTTCTCTTTTGGTACCTTTGCTAGTTAACACTTCGTATGTGATATTTAAATTGATAGCTCTAAGTTCTTCTATTCCCCTCCATGAATGGTGCAGTTTTTCAGAAGAAAAGGAAAATGTTCCGCAATGCTAGTTCAGCAAGCATTTTGCTGTTGCATTTTCCAGAATTCGAATGCTTTAAAAACAATCCCACCCATTTCAATCTTTTTTCAAAATTTTTAAATATTTATTTTCCCTTTTCTCATAGATATTTAAAAGAAAGAAAGAAAGAAAGAACTTCCCCAGGCCTCCCCATTCCCACTCACATCCATCCCAAACTGATCAGGAGAGATCTCCGCTCTAGGAACGGAGGTGTGACGTGGCCTAGTAGTAGTAGCCCCCTCCGATTCGCCGCCACTGACAGCGATAGGATGCACATGTGATATAAGTGTTTATAAATTGATAAAATAAAAATTTCAAAATACTTGGATTTAAGTCATTCCCCCAACATATGAGATCGTTTTGTTGAAAAACCATGTCGTGGTAGAAAAAAATGAATTTCATTTTTGAAATCGGCACTGAAAATATTATAAAAAGCAGTTATCAAAACTAAAACAATTTTCAAATTGTGTGTGTGTATGCGTGTCGAACCCGCGAATTTTCAAAAAATTTTAAATTTGCGAGCTCTTCATTGATGACTTACGAAAATAATATAGCACAAAAATAATTTTCATACCATCTGAAAATACAAAAAAATATCTTTTCGCTGATATTAATTAAGTTTCCGTGCAATTTTAATAAATTTTTAATTCATAATAAAAATTTCCAATACTTTTAACAACAATACTTTTCATTTTTGCAATGAAATTCAAACGTTTTCATTGTTTAAACAAATACTTAATTGCGTGTTTCTCTTCGATAGTTCATTTTTATGGGTTTTTTTTCTATTTCTGAAGACGATTTTGCGAAATAGTTGCTGTTAAGGGGCATTGATACATATGGAAGATGCGCATTGATACACATAGAAGATGCGCATTGATACACATGGAAGATGCGTATCAATGTGTCCCGGAATCAACTGTATCGATCTGCCTCAACAGACTTTTTTACTTAAAACAAGTGATCACGCAAAATGAAAGCTAAAAAACCTCAAAACTTAATATAGTTCAAAAAAATAAATGCTTTTTCCTACCTTTGGAAACAAATTTGTGCTTTAAAATGCCACAATAATGAATGCTTAGCTTCAGTAAAGCAGTTGTTTGTTATGTGATATTTGAATTATGACAAAGACAGGGCAGAATATAATGCATGCAAGTAATTTGTGTACGCATATAACAAGCACAGTTATAATATGCTAGAAAAATGTTGAAATTTTGCGAAATGGACAATTATCAAGAACAAAATTTCAAAATGCTATGATAATCAATGCTTAGCTTCAGTAAAGCAGCTGTTTATGCAATATTTGAATTATGTCAAAGACAGGACAGAATATAATGCATGTAAATAATTTGTGTATGCTTAACCAAGTTGGCTGTCAAATAACCATTTAATATTAAATACGTAAAAAATAAAGATAATAATAAATATATCTTATGATGTTTTAAAGGTTCAATTTTTTAAAGAATTATTTTGCAATAATCTTACTGTTAATAAACTAATATATATTTCCTTCGAAATATAGCAAACTTTGCTGATATGTCGGTTTAGTGTTTTAAAAATTATCCGCATAAGCATAATTAATAAAAAATAATAGCAATAAAAATATCAGGAAATATAATTTCAGTGTAAAACTCATACATTTAAAATTATGTTTCATTGAATCATATTACAACCAAGATCATTCATATGATTTATTATCTTGCATGTATAATAGAAATGCATTTCACTTTTATTTTGAAACTGAGCA
>BGPR01001988.1:51027-66800 GCA_013235015.1 Araneus ventricosus | reverse complement strand
TTTAAATTTCGCAGGTTCTTTGATTTTGGATTCAAGACTTTTAAAGAAAGTATGAAAATAATTTCTAATTAAGTGACAAGCATTTTTAACGAAATAAATTGTTTATTTAACGTGGAAAATTAAACTACATTACTTTTGCTGCAGAGGGTAAGACGAATAGATTCGTCCCCATTAATAAAGTAGTTTCATAGCTTACTTTACACTGAAATGTCAATGTAAAAAAATATTTTATTAAACAATTAGATCTTTCAAATTAAGCAATTACAAATTTCAAATTAAGCAATTAAAAATTTCAAATTAAGCGATTAAATCTTTCAAATGAGCAATATATTATATATATATATATACCCTTTTATTCTCATTTCTGTAAAAAAGATTCAGAATGAAGACTTTGGAAGTACGTTGATAGTGTTACAACGTTTGCTGCTACTCAAGAAGAATAAAGAATTAATGTTCTTATATGTAATATAAACGACATAAAGGAAGAATTTTTTAATTTTTTCTATTTCACAAATGATTATTTTTTACTATTTGCCATTTCTATAAAAGATTCTAAAAATATATTTATAAATAAGATATTAGCTTTATTTAATATGAAAATACTCGCAGTGTTTCCTTTGAAATGCAATTGAATAAAGAGGCATTTTGACGAAGAGGAAAGTGCTATACCGTTATTAAATCGTTATCGCTACGTTTAGTAAACGCCGCGTTTTGCCGATAACTCTATCTCAAAATCTAATCACCAAATTTAGCCTCAGTCTATTTAACTTGAAATTACCATCTTCTAGAGTTTAAGTTCTAATTTCTTTTGAAAAATAAAGTATATGGTTACGGAAACTCATCCCCTAATCTAAATTCCACGCCGCACTAACGTATCTTTCCAAATATTTTTGTCAACCAAAATCGTTAACGTTTTTAATTAATTTAATACGATAAAATGAGTCAGACACTCATCTAATTTATTATTTTTTAAGCCGATAGCTATTTTTCAAAGCAAATATTATATAAATTATATATAATTATGTATAATAGTTGCTTCTAAATGTATAGGCTTAGAAGCAACTGTTGTTTTTTATGTATTAATCATTATTATTTATTATTATACATTGAAAAAAAAAACTAAATGTCAAATGTTGATTTAATTTAGTTTCCATAGAGGATATAACGTTCAAATATCTCGCTGCTACGAAAACAATGCTTAAACAGGTGGGTGCGAAAGGAAAACCACCGCCAGCAAAATGGTTAAAAGGGAAATGATTAAACTTCTACTAACACAATAAATTGCTTATTAACTCGAAACATACTACACAAGTGCAAAAACATAGTATTGAGATACAGTCAATTTAGACAATTAAATCGTTATTAAAAATAGTGAAAAATATTTTAACGACTTTTAACTCCTACAGTAAGTTTACTGAGTTCTTGATAACTAGTTTATATCATGAAATAATTAACTGGAAGTTCTAATTGGCTGCAATAGTCCGTCAAAGAGAACTTTTGTGGGCTTATTGACTATTGCATGCCAAAATGTCGACTGCGTCTATGCATTCTTTTGAAACAGTAGTAATTATTTAATTGAACTTTTTTCTTACAACCTCAGTTTGATTTATTTTTATAAGTAAAAGTTATACATTCAAAACGTTAAAATATAAAAATATATTATTATTTATAATTTAATTTTTTTTCTAGATTTAGTGACTTTTACCTGCCAGAGAGTAAACTGCGTTTCTGACATCTTTTGAACCATTAATAATTATCTAATTGAACTCATGTGTTTACAGCATCAAACTGATTTATTTTTAAAAGATAAACATTGATAATGTTAGTACGTAAGAATTAATTATTAATTTTAATTTATGCTAACATTTCAGCCTATTACATTGCATCAGATAATGACATTAAAGTTTTCTTTAATATCAAGTTACGCTAAATGCCGAAAAGGAAAAGTGAGCTTTTATTAGGGAAAAAAAATCCCCGCTTTTGAAAAGTATTACTAATACGCTGCCATCAGAAGCCAAAAAATAATTGAAAAATGATCAAAATTACAAAACAAGTTCCCTCATTCCTTGTCCCGAGAAGGAAGAGGGATAATCCAAGTCTATACCCCGTCCCCTCATTTCTGGTATTATGTGCAACACAATACTGCTCCTTCACAAAGAGAGACAAAACAACAGCGCATGCGTCCCGAACTGCACCCCTTCAGAAGAAACAGACATTCCACGGTGAAGTAGTGAGTCACAAGCAAGGAACTTTAACGTTCATCCGTAACGGAAGCAATTGCATCATTCATAGACATTTTGCGTATTCGTAAGAAAACAAATTAAAATAGATTTACCTGTCTCTGTCCGTGAGTTCAAACGGGTTGTTTCGGCACCATTATGTTATGGTTGGTATCAAGCGTATTTATTTCTCATCGATACATCCAAATTTTATACAAAATAAAAGACATAGAATTTTACAGGTAAACATTAAGATGCGTATACACTTGGCGAACAGAACATGATTAAAACAGTTAGTTTACGATTTGCTGCGTGTTTGAGGAAATTTTTCAAGACAAACAGATTGCGTTCCATAGAAATGGACGAACAGGCTTGGAATCTGTCAATCATCGCCTTCAATCAGCGATAGCAGAGGGTTTTTTTTTGCACGCCCTAGGGGGGGGGCCCGATGGTGTTGAAAAATTATGACTTGGATCACTTTTGTATACGTTTCGGATCGAAATGAGAAGATTTTGTTTAGTCTCACAGGGTGTTGGAATAAATTATTCCCATTACGAATGCATCTCGTTCCATCACATTGAGACGAATAGCGTATACTTTGAACCCATTAGTCATCAACTCAGTGATAGAGGAAGGATGCTTAATGGGGGGGAGATGTGTTTGGAAGCGCGTTGAACTCGGCAAGAATATGAAAGACAATAAATGACATAAAAGACAATAATAGTGAGTCGGTCGGCGTGGAATATGAATGTATAAAAGACAATAAAGAAAATAATTCTCTAAATAAATTTAGAGAATTATTCAATTTGCGCTTGATTTAATTAAGTAGGCAACTTTATTATACAGCGAAAATTTTTAAAAAGCATGACGGAGATATTTACTTGTACAGTGTATTAAAGAATTAATTGTAATTAAATACAGTCGAGATAGCACTCTCCAATTTGAGTGGGCCATTCTGTTTAGTAATCAGGATTGTATGTTCAAAATAGCAAAATAAGGTCAAACCTTCTTAAAATTAATGTCAAAAAAGGAGAAATTTGAAAAATTAATTATAGTACTTATTTCCTCGCTTTTATCATTAGGAAATTGCTATCTTTTATGGAAACGAATCCTACTAGATTACAATATGTACAATACTCTATTACAAAACCAAAATTTAAGTGATAAAGATTCCAAACATCTCCATAAACGGATTTCAAAGAAGACATTCTGTTCTTACCCATGCAAAAAGATATGGTCAAACAATGTACAGTAAAGCGGCGTTTATACGTTTCTCATATATATATATCGATTATATTTATAGGTCGTTTCATCACAGCCCCGATGCATTCATATGCATTGTAATTCATTTCGATTATACGTCTTTTCATTCATTCGTCGTTTTTCGTCAGTCCCTTGAAAGGCGTATAAAAGGTGCTTTAATGTATATCAACTACGATTTAACCAAAAATGTTCCATAATATTTTTCAACTTGAATATTCATAAGTAAAAAGTTGTTATTCTCATAATAAATCATTAATAGTAAAAAATCTATTAACATGAATAAAATTTTCTGACGCCTAATAGATGGTTGAGTTTCAAAAAATTATAAAAATTTCAAAAATGTACTGTTCTTATTTTCGACGTTATTTAGCTAATATCTAAATACAATGCGCTGCGTTGTTTTAAACATTTTTTAACATTAACATTAAAACGTTCGTTACGTACTTGCAGAGATAGAAATTTTATTCAATACCAAAATTACAGACACTCCTGTTTCTTTCTTTCTTTCTTTTAATAAGCTGTTAAGAATTATACTCTTTTTCCTTCCCTTTCTCTCTAAAAACCGCGGACGCGGTAGCCTAGTGGTAAGGCCTCGGCCCTGGGGCCGGAGGGCTCCAGGCCCGAAATCCGACTCCACCGAAGATCCGCCGTGTATGGGGCCTGCTGCACGCCAAACCATACGCAGTGGCCAAACGCCCCCCCTCCCCCCGCGCGGGCGCAGCGCGGAAGCCTGGAGAGGGGGGCGCCAGCCCAGGCGCCGTCCTCGTCATCTGACTGCGGTTCAAAATTACGAGGTCCGTCCCAAAATAGCCCTCGTGTTGCTTCAAAACGAGACGTTAATATAACTGAACTAAACTCTAAAAACCCCTAATACTTCCCATTTTCGTGACGAATTTTTCTTTAAAGAATTCAGTCATAAAAAGAAAGGAATAGTCACAGCAAAAGTGATTCTTAATATGCTATGCAAAAATTCTAACAGTTCCCGCTAAAGCATAAACATCTTCACAGTCGCATTGAATTAAATAGCAACAACACAGCCTCTCTGACCGTTCTTTCTTCTTGACCAGTAGAGCACAATTCTGAATCTGTCCTCTAGAAAAGAGAATTAATGGCGCCAGAATTAAGGTATCCGGTTTTACCTGACTCTCAACAACGGAAATCAAATTTTTGAATCAAGAACCTCACGTGGGTTAATCCGACAACAAAACAAACAGTATTTTTACGAGTCCCGCTTCCAAACTGTTAATTATCGCATTATTTTCCCCTTGCTTTTAACAATTTTTTTAAAACAATATTTTTTTATGATATGCAACAATACTTTTCATTGTTATAAAAATCAAACTAATTTAATTTTGTCATCAAATCGCTTAAGCATGTAAATTTTTTTTCTATTATTAAAGCTATGGTTAACAGTTTGCTTTCTTTGATACATAAACTCCAAAGTAGAATTTCTCACTTGCACAGTTTTAATATTACATACTTTTTAAAATGTTCCTCAACTAAAACCTCATTCAGTGAAATAGTTTTTACTTTATTTGATAAGTAAAGTGAAATATTTTGTTGCACCAACTTCAAACTGATTCTTTTTAAGTAATTGGAAAAATTATTTTCGCTTTACTTTCTAATTACCGATTAATGCTTCTTTTTAATTTCTCTATTATTGTGCTTCAGGTTCTTTTCTGTTAGCCATTCTAAACGGCCGCAGCGGCACAGCGATAAGGTTTCAGTTTCGGGGCCCCCCATTGCACGCCACGCAGTGGTCAAATGTCCTCCCGCTGGTGTGGTGTGGAAGCTTGGAGAGGGTACCCGCTCGGGTGCCCTCCTTGTCATCTGACCACGGTTCAAAATGACAACGTCCGTCCCAATAGCCCTCGCGTTTCTTCAGAACTGGACGTTAATGTAACTAAACTAAAGTTTAAACATTTTAATTTAGATGAATCTATAATTTGGACATGACCATAGACATTTCGTTAAAAACACTTAATATTACAATTATTTCGAATTTATATTTTTTAGTCTCATCAAACAACAAAAGTAAAATATTAATAGTGACGCATTTCGAATTTATAACTTAACAAAAAGCAATTGCAGTAAAGGAAGTATTTTTTTCTTTTTACCTTCTTAACTTTCATGTCAATTTTCGCAACCATTATAATTTGGGTCTCCTTGGTTTTAGATATTTAGATTAAGAAAACATGAAAATTCGGCTATGCGTAGACATTTAATTCAAAACACTTAATATTAAAAAAACACTTAATATAAAAAATATTCAAAAGCAGAGTTGAAAAATAATTAATCCTTTTGGCGTTAATTTCAGTTTACATAAAATTCATATTTTTAAATCTAATCTTACAATATCTTATCAAACGACAAAGCTGACATTTGAATTACATATGCGCTCCGAATTAGTAACTTAACCAAATAACAATTGCAAAAACGAAAACACTTATTTTCGTTTTGCCTTCTAATTATAGATTTTAAGTTTCATTTTAATTTCACAATCATTACAATTCTGGTCTCTTTGGTGTTAGACATTTTGATTAAAGAAAATTTCACCATGCGTAGATATTTTGTTAAAAATTTTTAATATTAAAATGTTCTATCTCAAAAGCGAGCACAGAAAAAGTTCGTTCTTTTTCGCATTAATTTCAATTTTTATATAAAATACATATTTTTTAACCTCATCAAACAACAATGGGGAAATTTTAAATAAATACGTATTATGAATTAGTAACTTAACCAAGATGACTAGCAATTGAAAACTTATTATATAAAGTTGTAAAAAATTGTTGTCAAGAATAAAAAGGGCTAAAATTGTTTAAAAATATATAATATTTGTATTCTTTATATTTTATAACTTATATTTTCCTTTTTCCATGGAATTCTTTATGCTCTGTTTTTCGAGCCGGTGGAAGCAAGAATATAATCTTTTTCTTACACTGGGTCGCTGACATTTTTATTTCCTCACTTTTTCTGCCGGAAAGCCTTTTAAGTTTTTTTCTACAACGGTCCTTGTGGTTTGGATACGAGAGAAAAGGCTAATTTCTGTAAACTTCTATTAATATGAATATCTTTAGTTCTGTCCACTCCATAATTACAAGAGAAAAGGCAGAAAAAAAATCAAGAAGCACACGCCTATCTAAATATGATCTTTCAAGTTCGAAGCAGATTCGCGGTATCCAGCGAACAGCACATTAACCCGTACCAACTAGAATAGCGAATCTCTTTGAATTCTTCGATAAGCCGACAGATTTTGGCTACCCGCCAGCTGCACTCTGACCGTTCGCGGTGAATAAAGTAACCCGTCTACACTTGCGAACATCTGTTCACAAACTGTTCTATTCGGCTTCTGCTCGCAAGTGTATATGCACCTGTAAACTAACTGTTTTAATCATGTTCTGTTCGCAAAATGTATACGCACCTTTAGAGCTTCAAATCATTCGATCGAAAGAAAGAGCCCAAATAGTTCGTTCGCGAACGAAAGAGCCTAAATCATTCGTTCGTGAACGACTTGAAAAGAAACGGATCAAAATGGTGAACGAACGACTTTGAGTCGAAT
This sequence comes from Araneus ventricosus, assembly GCA_013235015.1. Classification (NCBI taxonomy): domain Eukaryota; kingdom Metazoa; phylum Arthropoda; class Arachnida; order Araneae; family Araneidae; genus Araneus; species Araneus ventricosus. The sequence goes on along the minus strand of BGPR01001988.1, from coordinate 59,759 downwards.
CTTTCAACTGAACTGGTTTTCCCATCACTAATGGGGTTATAAATCTGTATGGGGCTAGAAATTATTTTATACTTCTTAGTCCGTTTAAAAACGTGGTATATTAAAATTTTTATTTCATTTAAATAATTATTTTCTGCTTTTTAGTCTTGTGTGTGTGAAATTTTGCAATCGATTTTAAACATCTTGATGAGATCATGACGGAGACATGTAACAAATTTCAGATATTTCAGTTTCTCCTCACCTGATCATAAATAGAAGATTGTTATTTTCCTGAAAAATTAAGTTACGTGACGCAAAGACCTTCGAGATATAATGAAAAACGTACTGCGCATGCGCAAAGATATGGCTAAAATATGCGGTGCTTCGTTGATTCCATGGGCCATCCATATACCCAAGAACCAAATCTGTATAATGTTAATAGTTTTCGAGATATAATGAAAAACGTACTGCGCATGCGTCATGTAAAATATGAAATGACAGACAAACAGACAGACAAGAAAGCGACTTAATATTGCTTTGTCATCTAGTTCTGAGCTATGTTTAAAGTTTCAGTCTCCAGCTCATCGGGAAGTTAGTTTAAAATTCATTGCAAAATATTTACCGAACAGGCAGACAGACAAGAAAGCGAGTTAATAAAAACGTGGTAAAAAAAGACGCAAACATAAATAATTTCGCTGTTCTTAGCCAAAATTAATGTATAAAACTAATATTCTATCATATCTATTAAAAGATTTCCATGTTTTTGTTACGAATATCTTTTTTCAAAATTTCTTTAGAAGGCATGGGATAAAATGCCTTCCTATTAACTACAGTGAATAGGAAGCAACAAAGGAAAAAATAACTTTAAAAAGACTTACTTTTCTGATTAAAAAGAAGAGATTTGGTGGATCATAATCCCCACGTGGTATTATGATGCAACCGTGGTCTTTCTGCAGCTGCTCTTCGACGCGCGGAAAGAGTGTTGTGTGTGTGACATTCACAAAACGGTGTTGTGAAACTCTCTGGTTTGGTCAGATAGGGATTAGGGTTGCTGTGCAAAGCGATTATAGACGATGCCAATCAGATTGCATTTCACTCTCGGGGCCGACGCGTTTTTCTCTCTAAGAGGCCCTGGCACTGTCCACTTTCGAATGGGGTGGGGAAACATAGTTATCCCCCAGAGGCGGTCAGAGCTAACCGGGCAACTGCCCGTGGCGCCAAAAGTCGTACATTTTTAGAATTTTTTGAATATATTATTTTATTTTCAATAAAACCACTGTATAATCTTAAATACAGGTGAGTTTAAAAACTCTTACTATAATATTATTAAGTCATATTTGTAGTTAAATCAAGTATAGTATTTCTAAGTAAAAGTTTCTTTGATATTTAGAATACAGACATTATAGACAGAGCCGGCCCGAACAAAAGTGGGGTCTTGAAACAAATTTTCACACAATAAAATAATTTTTTGTATTTTGCTATTTATTACATTACATAATTTTGTATCCTAAGGGCTAAAGGAATACATGCAAATGATAAATAATTAAATTATTTTTATAAAGTTAATATTTCGATGACACAAAAAATAGTTAATAAATCGAATAAAAAAGTAATTACTTCATAAATACAATTTGGTATGCGACTTACCTGTATAAGTTTACAATATGTGATTGTTGTTTCATTTCGTATGTATATATATATATGATGATATCATCATAATTTGGTTTATAAAATGATTCAGAATTGATAGATAAAATAGCTCTACGGCGGTAAATAGTTCTTGACGAATGCTAGCTCTCAAGTAATTTTTTATTATTATCTGTCTTCAAAATTATTTTTCTTCAGATGTCACGGTAATTGATAAGGTCAATATAATTTTCTGAACAGTAATAAAATTTGTTTACAATTCTTAAAAATTATTTTTTAAATAAATATTATAATATTGTGTTCTGGAAGACAAAACTCGGAGACAAATTTTGATTTGTTAAATAAATCAATACATTCAAATTTCGTTTTGCAAAATCACTAAGTGGCGCGGGGCCTTGTGCGCTTGCACCGTCTCAACCCCCTCTGGCCAGCTCTGATTATAGAATTTTTAAAAAAAAAAGACGTTGATTGGGGGCGCCATGTTGTTTTCTTGCCGGGCTGGTACAGTTACCTCGGACCGCTCCTGGTTATCCCTATGGCCCGGTGCACACCAGACGATTAGTATCGTTGAGAAGTAAAATATAAGAATAGTAACCCACATGCCCCCCCTGGAGACACACAGGGCGAATGGGGGTTTCTATTGTTATTTTTATACCTTCAACGACACAAATCAGCTGCTGTGCACCGGGCCTAAGTTAACTATTTCAGGATTACAAGCTCAAGTCCGGACTAGTGTTCGGATCTTCAAAATGTCAGGATTTACGACGATAAATGCGGCGAGAGAGTTGATGTCATTCTGCAAATGAAAGAAAATTCATTGTTTACATCCGTTGTTGATGATAAAGTGGTTGAGCCTCCTTATACAGACCCCAGTTCTAACTGAAAATTAAAAGTATGACAGTTTTGTTTTAATTCTGTATTTCATTACGATAATTTTGGATACCCAGACATTAATAAAAATTGTATGTTCTCTGCATTCTGACGTCTTAGCATTTTTTCAAACTATGCAAGAATTATGAAAGAGGGTCGTTGTCAGCATTTAGAATTTTACACTATACTTTGACACACGCCCAGGGCCATCTTATCCAATGGGCTAATTGGGCTGTAGCCCAGGGGCGCCATTGATCCAAATGGGCCTAAAAATTTACTATACCAATTTTGTTTTAATTTTGAACCAACATATGTATTTAAATTTTTTTTCATGTGTTAAAAGTAAAGATATGATTAGTGGTTGTAACTAAGCAGTCATCGATTTTGTAATGTTTCAATAACATATTATTTCAAATATATATATATATATACAGAGACAATCAGTGAGAAAAAATCCTAAATTATGCGCGTAATAGAAGTTACCTAAAATACGGAGGCTTAATTGTAAAATCACTTTTTGAAAAGATGCTGATTTGCAAAGTTGTAAAGCGTTAAGCAGAGAACAGGTTAACTTTTTATTTATTTTATTCTATTTTATTAATTTATTCTTTTGCTCATCAATTATTGTATTAGGTAGATATTTTCGTTGGGCCACAGGCTTTCAAATTCTTAGTTACGGTTCTAATGGGGCGCCAAATTAATATAGCCTAGGGCGCTCAAATTTAGTAAGACGGCCCTGCACTCAACATATGGACACTTCTACCCCACCCACACGCACCGTCCAGTGTGTCCGGATTATGACTCAAACCAGTGGGAGTGGCCTCCCCGAAACTTTCTTGCATACGATTAACACGCGTAGGGGAAAAAATGCACCGCGCGCCAGAAAATGTGCGGTATCCACTAAGATGGGGAAAACACTTCAGTGTTCGCGCCTTTTTTTGCGTCGTAGAATGGGGAAAAAACCAAACATGCAATATCAACGCCTTTTTTTTAACCGATTTAAACGAAAATTGGAGACAAATCTACAATTAGAGTTTCAAGACTATATACGAAATTTCATTTATCTTAGTCATTTCTTTTAGAAGATATTGTCTTCAGAAGTATGCGATTATACAGGCCGACAAACAGTGGACACTTTGACGGATTTGGCCCAAAATTTGATACGGACCTACATTCCTGATGATAAAACTGTGTGCCAAATTTTATCCATCTAGCTATTCAAGTTTTTGAGTTATAGTGCTCACAAGAACGACAGACAGACTTCCCGTAGACGTATTTTGACCAAAATTTGACAGAAACCTACAAATTATATGTAAAGATCACATACCAAATTTCATGTCTCTAGCTATAACGGTTTTTGAGTTATCGTGTTCACAGACAGACAGACATAATTCGAAAAACTTTGTTTTCGGACTCGGGGAGATCTAAAACGTGGAGATTCGTCAAAATCTCGAGTTCGAATTTTTTGACGAATACAATACTCTCTCTTTGCAAAGAAAGAAAAATTTGGAATTGTACAAAGAAGAGAAATGGGAATTGTTGGAGAAAGTAAAAATTTCCCCGACCCGTACTGTCCAAACGACACACGTCGCCAAATAAACCTCACCCAAACAACTGAACTTTCTAGTTACTAAAAGGGACGAACAAAAACAAGGCCGGCCTGAGGGGTCTGAAATGATGCGAACGCACAAGGCCCGCGCTGCTGACTGATTTTGCAAAATGAAAACCGATTGCATTGATATTGTTAATTAAATCAAAATTTTTCGTCCAGTTTTGCCTCCCAAAATCACAATATTATAAAGTTCATTTAACCCTGTCAAGACTAATTTTAAAAAGACTAGATTTATTTGAATACACTCAAATGTCCCGTCAGTCTCCGGCAGTGGCGAATCCAGGATTCGGGTCGGGAGGGGGGGGGCTGTGGTCATAAAAATTTTGTATCGTAGTGACGAATGGCCAACTTCATGGCTTATGTAAACCAAAACACTTTAACTTTACAGACTTTCCTCACCTGGCAATAAGAATCATAAAGAACACTACAATACTTTCGATAATTTAATAAACCAGCGGGAGGGGTCTCCCCTAAACTTTCTCGTATACTTTTCAAACATTTGTCATTTCCCTCCCTCCTGCGTTGATGAAAAGTTCGAACCAATTGTAACCCAGAATGCAATGACTATCAGAAGGTTTTTCATTGTTGATTATAGTGACAGTAAAATATTGAAGTGAAGAACCATATTCAAAAAGATACGTATGTATTAAAACTTCGAAATATTTATTTGTTTATCAAACTCTAGCAATGCAAGTTCCGCGTGCGGAGAAGAAAACAGGAGAATAGCTTGCTCGATAAATAGCTTGCGCATGCGCAGAGATTGCTTCCAATACGCAAGTAAAACGAGATGCCCTAAATGCTTGCTTCCTTACAAAATCTCGCCGCCAGAACTGGTTTTTGGCAAACTGCCAAGTTTTCGGAGTATCCCTTCTTTCCACAGGCATTTACGCATGCGCATGGAGTTGAACAAGTACGCTATTATACAGACCGACAGACAGTCAGCCCGTTGACGGATTTGGCCCAAAATTTTATACGGACCTACATTCATGACGATAAAACAGTGTACCAAATTTTATCCATCTAGCTATTCAAGTTTTTGAGTTATAGTGTTCGCATGACTTCGGACATACAGACAGACAGACTTCCCGTTGACGGATTTTGTCCAAAATTTGATAAAAACCTACAAATTATGTTTAAAGACCACATACCAAATTTCATTCCTGTATCTCTAATAATTTTCGAGTTATCGTGTTCACAGACAGACATAATTCCAAAATTTTGTTTTTCGGACTCAGGGAGGTCTAAAACGTGGAGATTCGTCAAAATCTCGCGTTCGAATTTTTTGACGATTACAATACTTTCTCTTTGTATACTTCGTATACGAGAAAGTAAAAAGACTAGATTGATTTGAATACACTCAAATTTCCCGTCAGTCTCCGGCAGTGGCGAATCCAGTTTTCGGGGCGGGAGGGGGGGGGGGGCCCTGTGGTCATAAAAATTTTGTAGCGTAGTGACGAATGGCCAACCTCATGGCTTATGTAAACCAAAACACTTTAACTTCACAAACTTTGCTCACCTGACAATAAGAATCATAAAGAACACTACAATACTTTCGATAATTTAATAAAAAATCCAATGAAATAACTAGCCAAAAAATGTTTACAACAGCGTCAATATTACAAGTACGAGTGGAATGACTAGAAAAGTGGGAAAATTTTCGAGCCTGTCAAGCCGGAAAGCAGTGCTGTCACGATTTTATTATTTTTTAAAATGAAAATTAAGAACAAACAGTTGTAGTGATTAGTGATTTTAAGGATTATTTATTTTAGCTATTTTAAAGATTAGTTTAGTGATTTTAAATAAAATCAAGAATTTTGGTTTAGCTTTGGGGACGGCTGCATCCCGATATCCCCCATGGATTCGCCACTGGTCTCCGGAAGTGTTAAAAATAATTTATTTGGAATATATTCAAATTTTGTTACTTTTCCGAAAATTTTATAGACCTTACCAATTACCATCGCACCTGAAAAAAAAAAAAATCTTTCTCAAGATTGAAAATGATAAAAATTTACTTGAGAGTTTGCATTATGGTGAAGAATTATTTACTTCTTTATCCACTTTATTTATCGAATCCCAACAAACCAAATAACTAAATTATAATAATATTATCAATGAATTTGCTATAAAACACGTAAGAAGAAAGAAACAAAAATCTCATTTTGTAACCTTACTATAGTAAGTCGCATACCAAATGGTATTTTATAAGTTTATGAAACAATTATTTTTATGATTTGATTTATTAACAATGTTTTACGTGATTGTAATACTAACGTTATAAAATTGATTCAATTATTATTTATCTTTCGCATATATTTCTTCAGTCCTTACTATAGCTTACTGTGCAATGCAATAAATTATTTTGTTGTACGAAATTTGTTTCAAGACCCCGGTTCTATTCGGGTCAACCGTGAATCACAGACTTGGTATTTTATCTTATCTGGAAACTATGCTTATTTACTTGCCCGCCGTTGATAAAGGAATAAAGCTTCGATTGCGATTGCAAATTCTGATAAATCACGCAGCAAGTAGCTTTTGTAAGATATTTCTGTTGTAAACGTCTTCTAATATAGATTTCTTTCGTAGGCGATAATTTTTCGTGTTATTCTTCGTTAAATTTATAGCCATGCCTATATGGTTGATTTTACGTGAAGCATTGCTCCTATAGTCTGAAATTGCTTTTTTAATAAATGAAACAATCCTCAAAATCTGAAGAGATTTTTTTTTACTAAATCGAAATTTTTGTTCTATGCAATGACTAGTTCCATAGAACGAAGCAAAATCCATCATAGATTGAAGGGCTGTTTGAAAATTCACTTAAAATTTTCTTGCTGATGAACAACGGTTAAATTTAATTTTAAAAAAAAACTTATTTTAGAAAAGGATCTTATTTATAAAGTTAGCTCTATGTTGAAAGTGTAACCAGTGCTTTCAAGTCAATTATTTAAATAAATTCTTGTGCTTCTTTTCATAAATACAATCCATTCGAGGGTTTTTTCACCTTAAATTTTGTCTGCCAAGTAAAGAAACACTATTTCTGTCTTCTTTGTAGAAAAACTTTATTTGAGAACCTATACTTCATGCTCACGTGATATACGTCAAGGATTCTACGTCAATTTGATTTTGGAATCCATTGCACGTATTACAGGACGAAACAGTACGTGACAACATCAACCGCATAATTGGAATAAATTATTGTACTTCTTTTCATAAACACCATCCATTCGAGCGTTTTTTCACCTTAAATTTTGTCTGCCAAGTGAAGAAACACTACTTCTGTCTTCTTAGTAGAAAAACCTTATTTGAGAAGCTATACTTCATGCTCACGTGATATACGTCAAAGATTCTACGTTAAATTTTATTGTGGAATCCATTGCGCGTCTTCGAGGACGAAACAGCACGTGACAACATCAACCGCATAGTTGGAATAAATTATCGTGCGCCTTTTCATAAACACCATCCATTCAGTTTTTTTTTCCACCCTTAAATTTTGTCTGCCAAGAAAAGAAATACCACTTCTGTCTTCTTTGTAGAAAAACCTTATTTGAGAAACTATACTTCATGCTCACGTGATATACGTCAAGGTTTCTACGTCAATTTGATTTTAGAATCATTGTGCGTCGTACTGGATGAAAAGTGCATGACAGCATCGACCACACAGATAGATAGTAGATGGCAAGCGTGCAAAAAATACTATTTAAAAAATTCTTTGATATTAATGCAATGAATTAAGGTGCAATTGTTTTTTTACAACTTCCTCATAATCTGATTCGAACAAGGAGGAATGCGCTGATCATACTATTATACTATTTATTAAGTTTGGTCAAGAAAAAATTTCCAGAGGTTTGCACTAGCTATGATTACCATATGTCCTGATTTCAAGCTCAAGTCCGGACTAGTGTCCGGATCTTCAAAATGTTCTGATTCACGCCAGTGAATGTGGCCAGAGAGAAATTTGGTTGCAATTGAGAAAATTTGACGTATTCGAAAAGGCTGGCGTCATTCTGCTAATGAAAGGAAATTCATTGTTTACATCCATTGTTGATGAGAAAGTGGTTGAGCCTCCTTATACAGACCCCAGTTCAAACTAAAAGTTTTAGCAGTTTTAATTTAATTCTGTTTTTCATTAATATAATTTTGAAATACGAAATATTATATTATATTTCTTTATTCAAAGAAATATAATATATTATTCGTAAATTAAATATTATATTTTCGTTATATTCTGACGTCTTAAAGTTTGTTTTTACTTCCTCAAACTTCGTGCTAGTGTTATGAAAGAGTTAGAATGTTTGGTCGGCAGCATTTAAAATTTTATGCTATACTTGAACCGCCCCCCCCCCGGCGTTTCCGGATTTCGACTAAAAGAAGTATGACAACCCTCTGTATAAATCATTTATTGCAACGGAACCATCTTTTACAAAATTACTGTGCATCATGTTTGCATGTATTACAGTCTCACATTTCGGGCGAAATAGATAAAGAGTTAGTACAAGAAATAACGAAGCAATGACATCATTCTCTATTATCAAAGAATTCGATGTGTAATAGTTTCTTTGCTCTGTGAAGTAATCGTACTTTGCAACCCTATAGATAGCTTAGCCAAACTTTCATTCGACTTTTCTGA
>BGPR01001988.1:38347-51017 GCA_013235015.1 Araneus ventricosus | reverse complement strand
CCCAAACTTTCATTCTATTTTTCTGAAGTCTCCAGCATGGGTGAGTGGTCAGGATTTATCCGGAATTCCGAATATTTTGTCTTCTCAAATCTGGAATTTCAGGATATTTTCGGATTCGTTATCTGTTTTAAATTTTGATTTAGAAGAAATGTGTTATTAAGATATTGTAATAATTTTAGATTATATTAAAATCAATAGAGAGAGAGCACTCAAACTTCTTGTCAAAGTCAATTAGTGAAAATCCAGTCGTTTGTCAAAATATGTCTGTTTGTGTATCACAATAACAATCTACAGTTATTCGAAACTATGTCGGATTTTTACAGCACGCTGATTTTCAGGATTTTTTAAATGCAGTCGCAATTATCCCCGGCGTCCAGTTCAAAGTTCAACTTATTTTTTTCCCCTTGACTTTTGAAAAGTTTGTCGACTTTTTGACGGTCTTCGCCTTGTAGAGATCTTCGAAGTAGTCGTCAATGCCTCAATGTAAATGTTATGTCAGTGTTCAATATGTTTACTAAACATCGTTGCCGATAACAAGTTCCAGAAGACATTTTCAGTAGGAAATATCATCTAAAATGAAGAAATTACTTGGAAAATAACTTTTAAAGCATTAATTACCACGACTTTCAATATATTTTTTAAAAATATGATACTATTTTTAGGCTGGTATTTTTTCTGCGAATCTCTTGACGTGAAAATCGATGCACAGAATGCAGCGGCTGATGCAACCATGCCCAAAAACATTATCAAGCTATGATGTTTCGGAGAAGAAGTTCGAAATTTAAATACATTTTTTTTATTACCGAAATCGTTAACAATGTCATTAAAATCTATTTCACCAGTTAATTTATGTTCAATAGAAAATATAGCGAGATTTCTTAATCGCAAGTTGCTCGTTGATGATTTTACGTAATTTTTAATTTTACGCGATTTAATAATTCTATTTAATTACGCACTCGTTAGCTTTCCTGAGGCCGCGGTCGCCTAGTGGTAAGGCTTCGGCTTTGTGTCCAGATGCTTCCAGGTTCAAACCCCGAGCCCACTGAAGATCCGTCGTATATTGGGCCTGTAGCACGTTAAATCATACGTAAGTGACCAAGCGGCCTTCCCTTGGTGTGGTGCGGAAGCTTAGAGAGGTGGATGCCAGCTCAGGCATTGTCCTCGTCATGTGACCGAGGTTCAAATTACGCATTCCTTCTCAAAATAGCCCTCGTGTTGCTTCAAAATGGGGCGTTAAATTAACTAAACGTTCGCTTTCTCTGTTTTCGCTTATTATCTTCAAAAACGAAAGAATAAAGTATAAATAAACTAGAGAATAATATTTTAAATCAAGACTCTTTCTTTTCTTGAAACACGAGCCGATTGGATCTAGTTCCTAAGGTTCCAGGAGAGAATATTTTCGTTTTGTTTTCACATAATCTATCGCCAAGTATAAATTGTTTGCATAAAGCATACATTTTCTGTTAATTGCCAAATTAAGAGCAAAGACGTCAAATTCAGCTGTCGAAGGGCAGTAACTGCTTTCCTTTCCAAGCAACCATCTGGCAGCGGAAGTTGGTCTTCTCAATCGCATAGACCACACAAGACTAATCAGGAAATCGAACCCGGGACCCCTGGCGCGGTAACCCAAGCATAAACCGATGTGGGTAAATCAGCCTGGAGAAAAATGGTTAAAATAACAACGAAGCATATTGTTCAATTTTCTTTATATCTTCTGTTTATTGAATTACTAATATAATAAATAGCCCAGATCTCTCGGTAACGCTCTGGGTAATGCTCTGGCGGCACCAACAAATAACTGCGAGACGTTAAACAGCATTATTTCATTGTTAGAGAACCTAAATTTCAGTCATTTTAAATTTAACAGAGTAATTGTCGTTCTAATTTCAAATTTAATAGCTCTAAAATAATGAAATAAAATTTTTTATCGATTGATACAAAATTTATCTCGCTATGATCAATAGTTCCTGAGAAATTTTAAATTATATTAATCATATATTTCATATTAATTTCCGTTTTTTAATAGAAAGTAGTAAATTACTTCAGTGGTATATCATGCGCGTGATATAGTTTGGACGCCACGATGCATCTGATTACTTATTGAAATCGTGATGATATAATTTGATAATATTTTTTGGAAACGTTTGACAAGCAGAGAAGTGCTTTGTTTTAAAACTAGTTTTTTTATATAGCTAGATTATATCTACTAGATTTTATAGATTTTTTTTAGACCAAGAGGTCTTTTGAATAAAGAAATATGTAAATAATATGTAAATAAAAAATATATATTTCCTGTCATAAAACATATGATTTTTATTTGATTTCAATCAATGTTAAACATTTCTCTCGCATGTATATATATTTAAACACGTCAAATTTGACTCTCGAATGAAGAGGCAATTTGCACCCGTCATGCCATGATGGGTGATTTTCTAGTTTTTAATAATTAGCTACTGCATTGTTTTTGAATACAGTAGAACCCCGCTAATCCGAACTAATTGGGACCGGTGCCTGTCCGGATTACAAAGAATTCGGATTACCCGATTATTATAGAAAAGAAAAAGACGTGAGCTAAAAAAAAAGTAAGTTATAAGTACTCAGTGCTACTATTTCTTGAATTCTTTTATTCAGAAGCAATTGAAAGAGAATATGTCTCCCCTTTTCATTAGAATAATGGATGTGCTCCTGTCCGAAGTGACCTTATCTTACGGAATTACATTAGTTTCTTCAATGTGTACAAAATTATGCATGCTGAAAAAGTACTTTTTTGTTTTCAGTATGTATATTTAAATCTTTTCAGGTAATCTTTTCAATTACATATAATTTTCGAAAATAAAATCGGTTCGGATTAACCGGAATTTAGGATTAGCGGGGTTCGGATTATCGGGGTTCTACTGTATTATGTAGCCACCCCCAGCAAGCGTTCCGGGTTAAACGTCCAAACTCTAGAACGTTCCGCATGGAAGTCCAGAATATAGTCCAAACTGAATCATAGAATTCCAAAACATTTAGTTATCTCCACCAATTTTTAATTAAGTTTAGTTAATTAAATTAACGCCATGCTTTGAAGCCAAAAAAGAGCTATTTTGGAATGGATAACTTTGAACCATAGTGAGATGACAGAAACGATATTCAGTTTGATAACCCGGATGGAATCCAGTTTTTAAACCTACAACGAATTTATTTATCGCATTTGTGTAAATTCACATAAATGAATGTTAGGAATGCAGTAAAAATAGTTTTCAAAATTATTTTTGAGCCTGATTTTTAAATTAAAATTAATTGATTAAAGCATTGATTGTTTCGATGAAATCTCTTTTACTATTTTACTTCAAATCAAAAATCTGTCGGCAAATAAATTTCTTAATCAAATATTATACTATTCAAAATTAATTCATATAAATGCAAATATGGCAATAATATGAATCATTCCTCAGTGAACGGTTAATAAATACATTTAAAGCAATACTATTTTAATTATTATTCGCAAGTCTCACCTGCTTCCGGCTACAATATTTTATTTATTACATTTTTGTATTTTTTTACAGATAAAGTTAACTTAATTAATTTTTATTTAAAAATCAGGAAAAGAAAAAACGATTTTAAAAACAATTAAAATTAATTCATATTATAAATAATCACAGAAAACAGTATCATAAAATAAGCAACTGAATTGCAAGTGGGATTGTTATTATTATTTCCTTATTTGTGGTCGTTTGGTTTCATTTTTTATTTATTTTATTTATTTAATTTTTTTTAATTTTTCGTTTTATTTTGTTTCAGATCATAATATTTTGTTTTATTCTCATAATATGTGAAATCTATGGTAGTTTTGAGTTCTTAAAATCGTTTGATTTCATTCGTTTTCCTTCTGATGTTCTTTTTTTTATTATTATTAATTAATTATTTTAGTTAATCTGGAAAAATAAATCTGATTTTTTTTTCGCTGTTTTTCTATGTAGATTATTTTCAGAATTTTTGTAAGCTTTTCTACAGAAAATAATTGCTCCGCTTGAATGGCTATATCTCTGTTCACAGGTCTAGAGCATTTACGTTATTCTATAGATAAATTTCATTCAGCTCAGAATAGAAACAGAATTTTCTAATGTTTCGCTTGCGACAGAAAATTTTTAAGTGACAACTGAAAATAAATTTTTCAAACCAAATTCCGATTTATCATCAATTACGAAGCAAATAAATGAGGTCAGATGAAAAAAAAAAAAAAAAGTTCTTCCCTAGGAAGGCCCAGGAAACTACAGACGAGGGGAAAACAGCAGTAACTCGCCTGAAACAAGTTTCTGCCTTTCCGCTATCAACAACGAGGGGAATTCTTCGAAGGAGGGAGTTCCCCCCCTCTGTACATTCCCTCCCCCTTTAGATAGTACCTAGAGAACCCCTCTGAAAAGTTCCAGAGAGTGGATAACGATTATTGTCACTCTCAACTGAAGACTGCTGCCTGCGTTGTGTTCAAAACTTCTCGCTTCGTAAGTACGTGGGTCCATTTTTCTGCATTGTAGCATGTGCAAATATAAGTTAACTAATTACTAATCTTACTAGAAAATTTAAGCCATTCTTTAGTACCACGCGTCATTTTTTAATATTGTTTCATAATTGCGAGTATGTGCTGTGCTATTTTGTAAGTTATTTAGTATTTCTTGTTGAACGTTAGGTCGATTGTAACGTAACATTAATGGCGTAACAATTCCCTCTAGGGATAGAAAAAAAGTAATCAGCATTATGCATTATTGTTGTTGTGACTGTAAGATGTGTAAACTGCTCTTGGTGAAAAACTGATTTAACGAAGACAATAATATGTTTTCTCATAGTTTTTAAATAATTTTATGGAAATAAAAGTGGCGACAGTAACTTGAGCTCACTTAGGCTCTAGCTTCGTAGCTAAAACTAATTGGTTGATATTTGTATCTTAATTAATCTGGGATTTACTCAACCATCCGCAAATTATGATGAATCAGTAATGATCTAATGCGTTCGGTAATCAATTTCCTCAGAATATTTTTTGTCTCCTGAGCAAATTTTTAACATCTCTTTCACACTTACCTTCATCGTGGTTTGTGATTAGTAGCTATATCTTATTTAATCTAAGAATTACTCATTCATACGTGGATTTTGATTAAATAATAATCATCTTATATGTTCAATTATTGATTATTTATTTCGATTGAATATTTTTTTATTATTATTTTTGTGTCTAGTGCAAAATTTTGACATCTCTTTCACTCTTACCTAAAACGTGGTTTGTGATCGCTATCTATATCTTAATTAATCAAGGAACTACTCATTCATCTGTGGATTTTGATTAGATGATACTCATCGTGTATTTCTAGTTATTCGCTTCGATTGAATATTTTTATGTATCTAGTGCTAATTTGCGATTTTTCAGTCTTAAGCAGTTTGATATGCAGTCTCTTTTAGCTGCGTCTATGATCTGGAATCGAGACCTAAAATCTTACTCAATCCACGATCTGCTTATTTATCCATAAATTTTGATGAATGGATATTGATGTAGTGTGTATGGAGATTGATTTCCATCACATATTTTATGTTTAGAGAGAAAATATTTGATCATCGCATTCCATACTTCTAGTGTAGCCAAACGGCCTTCACCGTTGAAACGGAGTGAAAGAACGACCTTCACCATTCTAACCCCCTGTTCCTCTCCCTCCTGACGGGTAAATAAGAGCGCAAAAGTGTTATGCAGAACAAAATACCGGACTCTTTCTTGATCACTACATAGTGGATCTTGGCCAGTGATGTAAAATACCCAGGTATTTATTTTTAAGGGTATATATACCCGGGTAAATACCCAAAATGGGTATTTACCTGGGTATTTATTTTTGAATCGCCCATATTCATATACAATACAGGCACTGCTATGAAATATGATATCTCTGTATAATATAAACACGTATAGAATATATATTGAGCATAAGATAAGATTAAAAAAAAGAAAACTTGTAATATATGAATCTTTTAAATTCTATAAAACTAAAAAAATGAATCAGGAAAAACAAAAACGCAATACTATATCATGGATCTTACATAAAATACGTGGCTTAAATCTTTTTTAAAACTCAAGTAAATTTTTAAAAATAAAATGTTGAGTTTGGTTTTAAAATGAAAGAGCTGACAATAGGAACTAAAATGAAAGATGCAATTGTTTATAATTCTTTTTGGATTAAATAGTCGAAATACCAGACATTGTTGATAAGTTAGCAGATGTTTTAGTTCTACAGTTTTTAAAAGTTAATTTAGATTCACTTATTTTACTTTCAACAAAGGTACGTTATTTTTGTAACAAGATTTCAGGAACAAGAAATGTGAATTTTTTGTTGCTGAATCTGTTGTATTATTTGTCGGTATAGTAGACTTACACACTCACACTCAGTTTCTTGGTTAGACTGGATTCATTTGGATCATGAACATCAGTACTTAAATTATCTTAAAACTCTAAATTTAAGGGAAGTGTCATGGTTGGAATCTGATTAAAAGAAAATTCATTAGCTATTTTATCCCTTTCAAAACCTTTTAATCCACCAAGACTTTAAAACATTTTCCTTCCTTTTTTTTTTTTTTTTCCATTTTGCTTACATTGGCAAGTTTGTACTCAGCATTACAGTACTTACATTGGATACTTTTATCAATCTTAAAATTAAAAGCTCCAAGAAGGTAACTTCCCTCCTTTTTTACTTTTTAACGTAAAATTTACAGTAATATTAATATACGCGAAGTAAATGACTAACTATTCAGTAAATCAAAACAAGAATGTTTGACTTCCGGCATGGCAATGTGAGTAAATTATGGATCACAAAATTCACTGGTACTGTCTGTCTCAACTAATAATAAAGGAGAATGTGTGTGTTTTGGCGCTCTACAGGACAGACTGCTAGGCCTAGAGCAACGAAATTTGGCACAAACATACTTTGGAGGGTAGGAATGTGCACCTTGTAACCGTTGTTTTTTAAATTTTAATTAATTAAAAATTAAGCGAAATTTTTGAGTTTTTCCGTAATAACTCCCGAAAATAGTACAGCATAAAAATTATTTTTACATCATCTGAAAATTTAAAAACTTATCTTTTCAATGATAAGAATTAAGTTTTCATTTGATTTTTTCTCTAATTTTAATACACCTTTAAGAATATTTTTGTCATTCATTGTTACCTTTTAAATTCAAACCGTTTTCATTGTTTTAGCAAATATTCAAATGCTTGTTTCTCTTCCATTGTTGAGAGCTAATATAATATTCTATTGGATTTTCTTTTATCTTTTTATTTGATAAATTTTTCTGTGATATCTGTAAAGAAAGTCCTCAAGATGGTAAGTATATAAAGAAATAAATCCAGTAAACTAAACGGTTATGGTTGCTATGTTTAAATTCATTTTATTAGTATGTTTTAAGCCAATTAACATGCTGCTGGACGTAAAACTTGCCGCGGTATTTCGATGTTGAAATAAATTTGTTAAATTAAAATTCGCGTCGATTACGTAGAATTAGATGTAACTCGACACGAACAGTTACTTGACTCCATTAAGGACTTTCATATAGACAAGGAACAGAACAAGTGCAAGGCTACGTTAAAAACGCTGGGTAAATTTCTATCGCAATTTGAAGTTTAAAATTTTTTTGTTAAGGGAACCGTGAATATCAAACTATACATAAGAGAGTCAGTTGAAATTATATTCCCGGCAAACAAGCTGGTCGCCGATGGCGGCTACTGTAAAATAAACGGCGTTAAAAATAATTATTCTATTGTAAGTGTCAAAGTTTCAAACAGTTAAAACTAAATTATCCCCCGATCCCGTCTAAGTTTTAGAATACTTTATTCTGAATCCTGAAAGCAATTTTTTTTTGTTTATATAATTAATTCAAAACTACATTTTTATAAATACAAAATACCCAGTTTAGGGGTACATATTATTTTTTTTATTTCATTTTGAATCATCATTCACAAATACTTAAAAAAATATCCAATTTTGGGGTATTTATAATTTTTATATTTCATTTTGAATCAACATTCGGAGATGCATTTTTTTTTGCAAAATATCCAGTTTGGAGGTATTTTTAAATTTTATATGTTTTATCTTGAATCACCATTCACAAATGCATTTTTTTTCGCAAAATATTCAGTGTAAGGTAATTTATAAATTTAATACTTCTTTTTGAATCACACCATTCTCAAATACTTTTCTTGCAAAATAACCAGTTATGGGTATTTATAAATTTTAAGTTTAATTTTGAATGACGATTCACAAATACTTTTTTTTTATGCAAACACTTTTTAGGAGGTATTTATAAAACTCTGTATGTTTCTTTGTGAATTAGCATTCGAATTTTTTTTTGCAAAATACCCAGTTTTTGGGTATTTACCCAGGCTTTGGGTAAATACCCGGGTATATACCCAAAAAATATTTACCTACCCACTGGGTATTTACCCACCCCACATCACTGATCTTGGCTAATTCCAAGTTTATAGGGTTGCAATAAAGATTCGATTTTTCAAAAAGTTCGAATAAAAAAAAAACTGGGTTTGAAAATGTGTGCAACAAGAAAGAAAAAAAATGACAGTTTTTAAACTAAAAATGACACTAAAAATTTATTTTTAATATTTAACAGTTCTCAAAAATAAATATATTTAACACGTAAATAGTCATTAATTTTTAAAAATTAAGTAATAATAATTACAATGAGCTCTTCTTAAATTATTTAAAATAATTATAATAAATAAATAATCACGAAAAACGAAGAGTAAACAGAACATCGAATATAACAATTGTGCAATAAAACTTAAAAATAAAACAGTGCCATGTACGTCTAACATGTTTAAATTCTTTTATAAGTGCGATAAATTTTTTATTACTTTTCTTATTGAGTACACTATGAAGTCATTGACACAAAGTTCGGACATAACTAACTAAAAAATATTCAGAAATAAAAATCAACTTTCTAGAATTTTTAGTTTTGACTTCTAATTAACTAAAATAAATTCGAATTATAGATGGTATTAACAAAATGTTAATAAGAAATTTAAGAAACCAGAGAAAAAAATTCGAATTAAAAACATTCGAACAAGCAAAATTCCACTGTATCGGTGTTTGTAGTACTTATAATCAATTTGGAATGCAAAAATATTTATTCTGGCAGATTAGAATTAGTGCTTAAATAGTATCAGGATGAGAGAATCATCCCGCTTTAATACGAATTTAACTCGTACGGGAAGTTACACTGCTCGAGTAAACCTGACACGTGACACAAGTCATTAAACTGAAAAAGAAGAGCCATCTTTAAAAAAACCGGTAACACTCCCTTCTCCCTCTGCTACTACATCTCTACGCTACAGTGATTTGGATTGTGAAGGCAGGTTCGGTGCATGACCTCATCAATTCTGAAGTAAGTTTGCTTCTGTTAAAATATTCATTATCTGCAAGCGGAGGTAATTAGGAAAACTATTTTTTAAACACTTCAACGAAGTTTACCAAATATCATAGCTTTTTTTAATCATCATGTCTTTGCTTAATACCTCGTTTTCTTTATGTGCATTTTATTTCCTTCCGCATATTTTATTTTAAAATGATAATGTTTCTTTGCTGACATTTATTATCTGTGAATTGCGTTATGCAACAGACTGCAGAGTAGAGCGTTGGCCTTACTACTTAACCCGTCAGCACACGCGTGGGGTCTCTTTGACCCCACCCTTTCTGTTTTGTTAAAAAATTCAGGGAATTTCTAAACACTTGCCCCTGGTACTTCCTGTACCTTCATAAGGGAGCTAGAAGAAGAGGATAAAAAGGCCAAAACGGGGTTTCTCTCTTGCGTTGGAGGTCAAATTGACCCTGCGTTTGCTAAGGTTTCAAGTTAATTTAACCTTATGGCTATGGAAGCGTACGAATAAGTGGAGAAAAAATACATAAAAGGAGGAAAAAAGGATACAAGTTCAACTTTCCTTTTTCTTACAAAAAATAGCATTTGTGTCTTAAATACGAGTTATTTTTACGAAAAAATGTTCTTATACTTTGATCATATATTATTTTTGCATAAGTAGCCAATAAAATAAAGAGTAAGTGTCTAACACTTTGGGGTTAAAAAGACCCCGCGTGCTTGCTGATGTTCCAAAAATGGGTGCGTGTGCTGAAGAGTTAAGCTACCAACTTTGGGACGTAGTATTTTGGGTAGTTGTCGCACACTCAGGAAAGGATTCGCGAAATTTTAATTAGATTTCAATTAAGAATTAAATGACATGTTAACTTTTTTCCTTAATAACTTCGGAGCATATTATCGCATAACCAATTTTTACACCACTTTTAAATTTAAAAAATAAGATTTTCTGTTATTCAGATTTTATTTCTGAGCATTTTGTTCTTAAATTTTAATAAATTTTCAAAATTAGTTTTAAAGGCAATTTTGTAACAATGCTTTTTACTTTGTATAATCGCATGCAACAAAACAAGATTGTGAATCATCAGTATGAATATCTCAATAGTTCTCGTGCGACTAAGCAAAAATAAATATTACAATTTTTTAATTAATTGCTTTAACTAAAATGCTTTAACATAATCCAAAGCAATGGATTTCTTTTTTTTAAACGTAGAACTACGTTCCTCCCATTGGAGTCTCAGGAAGGAATTTGATTCTATATGTGATAAAAACATAACTAATGTCTTATTTTAGAGATAAAGGGTAACAACAGAGGTTACAAAAGAAAATTGAAAATCGGAATTGTAGTTCAGCGACTACTGAGTCGCAAAGTTGGGCAAAAATACGCATGAATTGGTGACGCGATCCTCTATATCTCGGTAACTACATATGTTAAAAACATAATTAATGTCTTATTTTAGAGATAAAGGGTAACAACAAAAGCTACGAATAAAAATTGAAAATCGGAAAAGAGACACGCAGGCTTTAACATCGGAGGCTGTTTGAATAAGACAGCCTCCCGTCATTTTTTTAAAGATATTTTCTACCGAAACATTTTTTTAAAACAAAATAACATTTTTAGGCTGGCATTCTTTCTCTAAATTACATGTTTTAAAATATCCTTACCCACAGAATGCAACGGCTAATGCAATCAAGCCTAAAATATTATCATACTGCAATGTTTCGGAAAAGAGGTTTGAATCTTTTTATTGAAAGAAGTTTCGTAAAAGAAGTCTCTCGCTTAGATAGTAATTTTATTATTGTTACTTGGATTTGCGAAAACCTTTTATATAGAGTTGCCATACGTCCCGTATGTACGGGACTGTCACGGTATTTCACTATTGAGTTTCCCGTATTACTATTTGTCCTGTTTCTGTCCCGTTTTCTCCCTAAACTCAGCGTCATTGTAATTTTAAAATGACTCACGCCCAATTTTATGATTATGCGAAAGAAGAAAATGATATAATTAAGAAAGTAAAACCAACTTTAAAATATGACTGAGCTATAAATGATTAGCCTCGCATTTTTTAAATTATTGTACGTGTTCATTTTATTAGATTGCTTAAACTTTATTGAATATTTTTATCAGAGAAAAATAAGCCATTACCTACTCGCTTTTTTTCATATTTTATTTATTTAGCACTTAAACCAGGGATGAGATTCTTCCGCTTTTTTGTTATTTTGGAAAAATTCCGCATTTTTGTCTTTTTTTTTTTCCTCTCAAAATTCCGTTTTTTTCCCCCGGATTTCCATTGTACATTGTAACTGTACAATTTCTCGACCCCTCTCACTTTGTAAGGTGCAAAATCATTGTTCTGTTACTTTTGCAAAAACGTATAAAAATAAAAGAAATAAAACAGAATTCAGTATATGATACATTATTATAATTCATAAAGAGCTAATACACTTTACACAATTGCATGAAGCAAAAGAAATTCCTTGTCCTTATTTTTATTTATTTTTTGAGCTAACTTTTATCAAAAGGTTATTAAATATAATTCTTCTCAGACTTCTGTTGGGTGAATGTTGCATCTCAGTGATGTACAGGTGGTAAATATGTTTTAATGTCTAATTTTGTTTTTTCTGATGATGTGTTAAACTGGTTTGTTAACTTTTAATGTGAATGATTTAATAATAATTTAATATTCTTTTTCTTATTTATACATACTGAATTATAAATAATTAAGTTATTAATTATTATAGTGTAATATTTTCATCATGTTGCTACATGTACCTATTTCCCGTATAAATTATGGCACAAACTTTTTGCTCGCGTATGATTTCAGTCTTTTTGCTTTTTTGCCAATCTCATCCCTGTTAAATGCCCCGTATCAATGCTTGGCAATTATGGCAACCCTACTTTTATAGCCAAAAAGGGGTGGCGAAGAAAAAAAGTTTAAGAATCTGGAGGAAATCAAAAACTGAAAAAAGAAAGATATGCATCTCTTTCCCCATTATGGAAATCGGGAAGTAAAGGTCGAAAAATTTCTTTTAGTTATTTTGATACTTTGGGAAATCGTAATTTATTTTTTTCGCTTAAGGTTGTATTGCATGAAGGAAGTTCTTTCCGAATTTGATTAAAAGACTCTTATGCTTAGGAATAACGAACTTTTGAAAATCTCATTGTTAACAAAATTTCATTATGTTTAGTCGCGTATTGAGCTAGTTGGGGCCCTAGAGTTGAAGACAATGGGGTCCGCTGAAAGCTTCACTTATATGAACTTGCACATTTCTACTC
>BGPR01001988.1:0-36847 GCA_013235015.1 Araneus ventricosus | reverse complement strand
CAATGGTTTGTCTGTAAGATTTGTTTCATGTTACATCGTCACTTGACAAACGCGTTGTTCGATTTTCTTCTGAATTTCTTGAAAGTTCTTTTGAAGTCATTAAATGAATCATATGTAAAAAGATTTTTATATTTTTAATTCTGTTTAGATGGTACGTTTTACTATGGTTTCAATTGTGATACCACTAAAAACATTTGAGTTACATTTTGGTTATGGCTAGAGACATTTAATTGCAATTTTTGATGAAAACGAATTAGATATAATGTATCTGAAAGACTGTGTAAATAATTGCATTGAAAAAAATACTGTCTTAGGCTCGCCACGTAGAAAA
Organism: Araneus ventricosus; assembly: GCA_013235015.1. Classification (NCBI taxonomy): domain Eukaryota; kingdom Metazoa; phylum Arthropoda; class Arachnida; order Araneae; family Araneidae; genus Araneus; species Araneus ventricosus. Next base: position 36,516 of record BGPR01001988.1, on the reverse strand, counting down.
ACCCCTAGACACTCAAACATGCCTTTGGCGGTCGTTATGGAAACGAAATTCCACTGCATTTTGGAGGTGAAGTGAAAGGGCTTATTTCATTTGCAGAGAAAGCGGCGAAGTCTTACTTTCTTTGTACTTCGTTCGAAAAGAATCCTGCCTAACGGAAGTGCGCTTAGTTTTGCCAAATAAGTTGGCGGTTGGTTTTATATCTGTATCCCTCCTCTTGATCTCTGAAGACCTCTAGGGTTTTCTCCTGGTGGCAGGACAGTATGTAAGCCTTCGCAGGTATTTAATAAGTGCGTCTCTACTTAGACTCTCCAACAGATACATATTTCCTTTCCAAGCTGTCGGATGAGATCTTCCAACTTTTTCGATTTTCTCAAAATTTTCCGACTTTAATCAAATAAATCTTTCTCAAAATAAGGGGAAATATCTGAAGATCTGAGCTCCAAAAAACTCGAAAATCAAATAGTTACTAATGAACTAGAGAGGAATCCTACCCAAAAAAAAGAGAAAACAATCTTATTATATAAAAGATATGTTCGGAGAGCTTGTATTAAAAAAAAATGCTATAACCAATATAGTTAATACATTTTTGTGTTTCTTTTGTTGTTTGTGTTGTTTATTTTCCATTTAATCTAGAAAGTCTACTCTATATTCCAAATTTCATTAAATGAATGTTTATCCAGAGCAATATCTGGATTTGTATTTTAAAAATGAATAAACTGATTAATTTCTACATAAATAGAGTGTTTTACTGATGTGCTTATAATGTAACTAAGCAATTTCTTTCACCATTCTTACTATTTTTTCTCATTAAGGGAAAATTGTATATAAATAGGGATAGATTTAATACCAGTAGCAATTACAATATGGCTATTGACTTGAAATTCTTAGTTTATTGCTCAAATATCGTCGCACATTTTTTTCAGACTTTTGCTTTTTTTGGCAAGCTCATCCCTTTGCAGCTTCAACACAGAACGGTTGTATTTTTTTTCCTCAAATACCAGAATAGTCAACAGCAGTGCCTTTTATCAGGCGAGCGTAATTGATTGGGGGGTTGCAAATGAACATAGAAACTCGTTTGATTTTAAAAAGGGGACTCTGCAGACTCGGTCGAAATTATTATTATTACAGTCGAAGCGGTTAGCGGATATAACGAACCCTGCCGTTATAGCGAACCTCTTACATGGTCCCACCTGAAGCACTCTACTGTTAATTAATGCATTTTTCACGTTTACAACGAACAGCAAATGCTAGAGACTCGGTTATAGCGAACTGAAAATTTCTAAACTTCTAAACTTTTACTTGCCCAAAGGACATTTTTACCAATTGTGGTCAAGTCAACCCACCTCTACAAGAGTTACTTTGTCAGAAATACCTGGTTCAGAGACCACATTCCTCGCCTATTGTACCTTATTAGAGTCAGCTGCTAACCCCATAAGTGGGACAAAGAAAAGAACCTGTAAAGGCAAGGCTCTTAATACGGTTCATCTCCTCCCCTGGTGTGGACACCTGCCTAGCGGCGTCAACCAGGTAAGGGAGAGATTTTCTGGGAAGACAACCCAGGGCAATCACGCGTTCTCTGCCATTTTTGCTTAAGCTTAGCTTACATTCAGGAACTTTGTAGTGATCATGGCTAACGCTTGGCAAGGAAAAGCTTTTTTCTATCGGAGCAGAAAGGTCGGAGTGAATGTTTTTTCCAAAATGAAATCGAACGGATTTTGAACAAGTTTATCGACGTCAAGTTTACATCTGAGTGAGTGAGAGATATCGTGGCATTGTCAAATGAAAACAACACTATTGTAGATTCGTCTTCTTCAGAATGGAGGAAGAACAAGACGAACCATGGCTTTCAATTGCAGATGCAAAACGTTTTAAAACACATTTCTATGCCCAGAAACATCGACGATATGTTAGTGCCTGTTTAAACTAGGGATAAAAAATTGAAGGGAGTTGTATATAAATCGAAAACTCTTTCACAAAAATAACTCTTTTTTTTTGGTGTAAAATAAGGTAAATATACGTAAGCACCCAAGGGGAGGTTTGGATTTTTTTTTTTGCTGACAAGGGAGGGGGACGATGGATGCTTACGTAAGACATAAAATCACTTTATTCGAAATCTTTGAATTGTACAAATAATTTAATTTAAAATAAATTTGAAAAAAAGTTAAATTTGTAAAAGAAATTGAACTTGATTTTGTAAGCTTGAAATTAGGATTAAACTTACATTTTTTTTTTCATTTGCTTCTAGTTAGTTTTTATTTGAATTAAGTCTAAAATTTTTAAAATTAGATTATTACTGTCATACGTTTCCGCGAAAAAAAAGAACGAGGGGGGGTTGCAGTTTGCTTGCTGAATTATAAGAGGACGTTTATGATTTGCTTATTTTGCTGATTAAGGGGGGAGGGGGGTAAAAATACCAAAAAAAATGCTTACGTAATATTTGAACGGCCCCTAAGAAAAAAAAATGTAAATGTTTAGTTTGTTTATTATTGAGTATATTATTTAATACTTCGTTTAATTCCCTAATTACAATGAAATATTATATCAAAAAGTTTATTATAGAAGAAACATTTTAGCATGTTAGGGGCATTTTTTTGCAAACATTTTATTACAGCGAACCTCGTTAAACGAACTTTGGTCGGTCCGTTGAGGGTTCGTTATAACGTGGGGTTTGACTAGTATTATTATTTTTTGCGTTTTCTGATTTGATGAAGGCATCGTTTGCTGTAAAACCTGAAATTCTGCCATTCAGTCATGTTGTAGTAAAGCATTCCGCATGATGTTAGAAGGGGACTTCTAGCGGAAGAGATTCTTCAAAATGACCTCAAGAGATTAAAATTATATTCACTATTTTTTATCTATAAATTTTTGTTTTAAATCCTGCATTTTACTTAAAACAAACACAATTTTGAATTTTATTTGAGTTTGTTGATATTTTCTTTTTGTAATTGTTATTCCCCTGAATTTTAAAATCCGAATTAAGTATTATTATTCCTGGCTTTATAATAGATTATATTTCAAAAAAATTCTTAAATTTTAACGGTATTTAAAAGGGGATTTCTGAAATTCTAATAACTTTTGTAAAATTAAAATTGTAATATTTTTGTCGTCAGTAAAAGTTCATTAATAATTATGAAACACATTAGAGCTATATTGAGTTAATTTCTGACAATTAGGTTACATTCCTATCTCGTTTTTTGCTCCTCCTGTAAAATTTTAAAATGTCAGAAGCCCACTTTTAAAATCAATCATCATATGCGGTGTTGTTTTGTATATTTTTAAACCATCTGCGGAGAGAAAAGTTACTTTGCATCTTGTCCATTCATACTTCTTTAGTTTTAATAAGTGAAGAAAGTGTAGTAGTAGTAATAAAATAAATCGAATCTATACTTTAAAAGGACTGTTTGTGTGTATGCGCGCTCGATGTCCAGCAATCCATCGCACTGACAGCCATGAAATTTGGGACTGGCCAAGTATCAAAGGTGACTCAATGCACCTCGAAGCCGGAATTTTAAAATTTAATCTAGAATTTTTTTATTTAATGTTTTGTGTTGTTCTGCGTCGTTTTGGCACGTTTACGGTGTAGTATCTTTTCAATGATCGTTGAAAATCAATCAATGCACCATTGATAAAAAAAAAAACAATTTTCGTTCTAATGAAGTTTGTTTTGAGTTCCAAAACGTAATTACTGAATTTTGAGAATTTTAAAAATAGTCAGTTTTGCATCGAAATTTTATTTTTGTTTAAATTCATGCTATCCGACGTTCTAATAACACTATTATTTTCAATTTTTTCAGCTTATAACTGCAAGGTTCTGTCGAATTTAAAACAAGAATGGTTAAATATTTTTCCTGTTTTTTTTTAATTAATTTTTTCCGTCAGTGAAAGATATTTTCCTCTAGCGAATTTCCTCCCTCGATACTTCTCCGGAATGTTGCTGGCAATTGTTACGACGGTGCATGCGATCGTCATAACCTTCAACTGAATGACTTGATTATTATTTTCGGCAGTGTCTTAGTAAGTTTATGTCTCGTATATTTAATTTGCTGCATAATAATCATTTTCACGTGCAATTCTTTTCAATATTGTTTCGGATTAACCTACTCTGTATTGTTTTTCTACGTTGAAATGTCATTATCGCGAAGAAAATAAGCGAGAAAATCAATAATGTGTATCGTTTTGTTTTATTTTGCTTTCTAGAATTTTTTGCGTCATTCTGGGTGTTTTTTTTTTTTCCTCATTTTGTTGAATTCTGATTCCATCGGCAACGTACTGCTAGTTATTAATATAAAATGTTCTGTAGACTTATGTATGTATGTGTTTGGGACGATTTTGCAAGACGAGTGGTTAGTTAGTGGGTAAACAATACTCAATGACCAATCTTGGAAGCTGAAACCCTCCAAACCAGTGGTTCTTCCCATTGGAGAAAATCTTTAAACTTATTAATCATCTATAGATTTAATTGGATCAAAAAATCAGATTCATTTAAATCACTATGAATTGAATTCACTAAAAGAACAGAATTCTTTCAAATAATTTGAGCATTCCTTTGCAATCTTTCCAAACACCATTCGCCCTAAGGCAGCCAGTTTAACTTTTAATCTACAGTAATATACTGATCTAAAATATCACAATATATCCTATAATTAGAATTACATTTTATTGTTTTAGTTCTGTATTAAAAAAATCAGGAAGAAACACTTATGTAGGGTTACTCTCTCAAAAGTGGTTATTGTAATTAAAGTGTTTTTAATTATTTTAACTTTGATTTTTAAAGTTTTAATACATTTTAATATATTTATATTGATGTATCAATATATTATTTAATATTTGACATCTGAGTATTGTCTAGAATTACAAGCATAACTATGTATTGGAATTGTCATAAAATCGTATTAAAAATAGAACTATACATTACACTGCACAACGTTGAAAAGTTCTAAAATTGTTTAGATATTTTCCAAATGTATGGAAATTATGCATTTCCAAGCAGAACAAGCGCAGATTATCATGTTACCATCTAGTCGAGAACAGGTTTTATGCCAGTTTAAATATTATAGCGCATGTGCGTAGTCTGATACAGGCATTCAAAACTCTCCATCGCGGGGTAGAGGTTGATACCAGGTTTTGCTGTATCAGGTATGTTGATACTGCGATACGCTTGTACCTGATACTTACTTTGTATCTGTACTACAGCCAATAACGATCCTCTTTCCTGTGAGACGTAGTAGTCGAGATCGGTAGTGATACGAGATTTCTGCCTTGGCGATTCTACTAGCATGTATTATGTGTGTGTGGTTTTTTAAAACTACCATATATATTATTTCTATCATTACCTGAATAAAATTATTTCTAACGCATTTTTTTACCTTTTTTTTGAAATGTTTATTAAGCATATAAAATTGATGGATTTTCTAAGATTAAATAAATATATTTTAATGCATTTCTTTATCTGAAACAAATAAGGAACTCGAGCAGGATTATTATTAGTAAAATAAATTGAACAAAAAATAAATACGAACATGAATAGAATTTTCTCAGAATATCTGATTTAAAAAATATAATTAAACAGAAAATATTTATATTTTTAAAATATAAAATACTATGAAATATGTAAAACAAAAATGAAAATAAAAACTTTTGCTATCTGATCTTTAAGTTTTAGGAAAAGTCTTTACTTTTTAATGTTAAAACAAAATGTACAAAATTAAAATTGGAAAACTAAAGCTAAAGGTAACGAGCAATTTTGAGAAGATGCAGATAATGGTTTTAAGTTAAACCGTCTATTAATATATAGAGTTTAATATGAATAATTAAAACAAAAACATGAAATTTCTTTAACTAAGAAAAGAGGAAGTAGGTATATTAACAAAAGTATAACATTGAGAACATACAAGGTCAACAACAAACAAGTTAAAGAGAGATAAAATAACTTCAAAATTATAGTTTAAAAAAACTAATTTTTTTACTTGTCAGAAAATAAATATCTTGTATTTTTACTAAAACAAGCGTGTTTATTTTAAAAATTTTAACTAACTAAAATTTACAAAAAAGTAAGGCGATTTTTGTAATTTTTCGTTAACTTTATTTACGATGCGCAACGGAAGATGTTAACCGATTTTAATTTTTATGGCCGTTTTTCTTTCTCTTATTAATATGAGCACGCTTTCCGCAGCTAAAGCGTTCCGGAAAAAAAAAAGTTTTTTTCAAGCCCACCTTAATATATGCATTAATTTTGTGAAAGATCTGATAGGATTTCGGCATCATACACCGTGGAACATCTCGATCGAGAATGATCCCCGAGGTGGGTACTTGGTACTGAATGCTTTGGTACCTGTTCTAATTCTTCCTAACCCAGGGAAGGCACTCATTGGTACTGGGATAAGGCGCCGGTTATCGATCTCTCCCTGGTATCACCAATCCTGCCAAACTTCCCAACGGTACTTCCCCAACCGGCTCTTTTCTCTTGATCTCATTCCATGTTCTTTTTCTGTGAATGAAGTTCTTAAAAAAAGAATTCCATTTAATGGACATATGTGTTTTATTTATAAAAAAAAGATTATTCCATTCAAAGCCTTTAAATCCCACTGCTTTGGATGGTCCCATGTTGTCATATATTAATTAATAAATTAATTACATAATCCTTTCAAGAGTATTAATCTCGATTTTTATGAAAATTGGTCGAAAATTATGCCTTTGTGTCTAAAGGGGTTAAGGGGCAACGGAAGAAGTGTAGCGAAGAAGGCAATAGAGGAGGTGACAAGGACGATTGCAATCCGCATTTATGAAAATTGGTCGAAAATTATACCTTTGGGTCTAAAGGGTTAAGGGGCAACGGAAGAAGTGCAGCGAAGAAGGCAATAGAGAGGTTGAAAAGGACGATTGAATCCGCATTTTGAAAATTGGTCGAAAATTATACCTTTGGGTCTAAAGGGGTTAAAGGGACACAGAAGAAGTGCAGCGAAGAAGGCAATATAGGAGGTGACAAAAGACGATTGCAATCCGCATTTATGAACATTGGTCGAAAATTATACCTTTTTCTAAAGGGGTTAAGGGGCAACGGAAGAAGTGAAGCGAAGAAGGCAATAGAGAAGTGGCAAAAGACGATTGCAACTATTTATGAACATTTGTCGAAAATTATACCTTTGGGTCTAAAGGGGTTAAGGGGAACGGAAGAAGTGTAGCGAAGAAGGCAATAGAGGAGGTGACAAAAGGACGATTGCAATTCGCATTTATGAAAATTGGTCGAAAATTATACCTTTGGGTCTAAAGGGGTTAAGGGGCAAATCAAGAAGTGCAAAGGGAAGGCAATATAGAGGTGGCAAAAGACGATTGCAATCCGCATTTATGAACGATTGAATGAAGATTACACGTTTGGGTTCAAGGTTAAGAGGAAACAGAAGAAGTGCAAAGAAGAAGGCAATATAGAGGTGACAAAAAGCGATCACTAATCCGCATTTATGAACATTGGTCCGAAAATTATACTCTTGGTTCCAAAGCGGTTAAGGGCAACGAAGAAGTGTATTAAGAAGGCAATAGAGGAGTGGCAAAAAAGACGATTGCAATTCGCATTTATGAAAATTGGTCGAAAATTATACCTTTGGGTCTAAAGGGGTTAAGGGGCAACGGAAGAAGTGCAGCGAAGAAGGCAATAGAGGAGGTGACAAAAGGACGATTCAATTCGCATATAAAAAAATTGGTCGAAAATTATACCTTTGGGCCTAAAGGGGTTATAAGCAAATGTAAGAAGTGCAGCGAAGAAGGCAATATAGGAGGTGGCAAAAGACGATTGCAATCCGCATTTATGAACATTGGTCGAAAATTATACCTTTGGGTCTAAAGGGGTTAGGGGACACAGAAGAAGTGCAGCGAAGAAGGCAATATAGGAGGTGACAAAAGACGATTGCAATCCGCATTTATGAATTCTGGTCGAAAATTATACTTTGGTTCTAGGGGTTAAGGGCAACGAAAGAAGTGTAGCTGATAGACCGGCAATAGAGAAGTGGCAAAAGACGATTGCAACTCGCATTTATGACACATTGGTCGAAAATTTATACCTTTGGATCAGAGGTTTGTATGGTTCAGAAGAAGTGCAGCGAAGAAGGCAATAGAGGAGGTGACAAAAGGACGATTGCAATCCGCATTTAGATCTTACAATGGCAAAAATGCATAGGGTAGTTACTTCGAAGGGAATACCAAATAAACAGGTTATATTTATATTCATCCTTGTGTCATAAAATAAGTTCTGGAACTTTTTCAAGGTAGTATAATAGAATGGTTAAATTAAGTAACTTATTTAATTTTGAATTAAGATAGTGTGTCTTGTTCGTTAGTAGAAAGTTTTAGAGCGGTACCTCGTGCGACGTACTGAAGAGGTTTTTACTGTGCTATTCAACTCCCTAACATATTGATCTCTTTTATTTTAAAATAGGTGAAAAGCTCTGCTGCTTGAGACAGTCCTTCTGTTCTGCTTCGCAAGAATTTCCTACTGGAGAAATTGGTGCTTCGGTTTTTTCAAGAGAATTACGAGTTGCTTTAAATAGTCATAAGGCTAAAGGTACAATCAAAAATTTATTATTGATGAAATCACAACAAAAGAATAATTTTCTTTAAAAGGAATTAAATTTACGAGTATAATTATTATTCGAGTATTCGCTTTTCTTCTTTTCCTTGCGCAGCCTTAGTCTAAAAAATGACGTTGATGTCAAAAGCTTTGCTCAGCAAATCAAGGTAAGTTCCATACTTATTTCTCACAAATATCGTGGCAACCTAACCTAAATCGCCAATAACCTTCTAAAATCGTCCATATATAAAAAAAAAATAGCTTTTGTGAACATAAACATTTGAAGACAGGTCTTAGGACTTCACTAAACAAAACTTGAAATCAGTTTAGAACTTTTGTACGTTCCGACAAAGCCTAATGCGAAAATAGTGTTTTTGATAATTCCATCTAAACACTGATTTTAATGAATTTATTGGGAAATTTCGCTTTTACTCTAGAAAGAATAAATAAAATATTGCCATTGTGAATCGAATAAAAAAGCTTGAAATGAATCGTTTGATTTTTATGATGTGCCAAACGACAACTGAATACAGTGAATAAACTAATATTAAAAAATTCATCTTCCCCTTCTTCCCTTAAATTTAACGTTAAATCTTAAATGAAGAAAAGCTAGTTCTTAAAAAAATAAATAAAATTTGTAGCAAATATAAAGCGCATCCTAAATCTTTCTTTTGTAAGAAAATATATTAGAGATTCTTTTATCACTTAAAATAAGTATTTACAAAGAATTCCCGTCAAGATGTATATTAAAGAATAGCAGCTATGCTATTTATTAAATCAATTTTATATAACTAATATTATCGCTGTAGAGGTTCATTATAAATAGTGTGGTGATTTATTTAAAAAATTTTAGATTTTTATAAAATATCTCAAGAAAGAGTGGATGAAAAAACGATGAATGATTTTTTTCCCCTTTCATCATTAAATATAACGGTAATATTAATTATAATTAATATTCGTTATAAAACCAATAAATAATTATGGTTAAAATATCTCAAAACCTATTAATTAACGGCATGTAACAAATCTGATTATAGGAACCTAATAATATGCAAAATAATTTACATCCTTCGATGTTATTTGTAGTAAAATAAGGCATGGAATGAAATAAAAGGAAATATTTAAGGAATTTATTTGATTACCAATAGATTGGTTAACAGCGTGTGTGCCTTAAAAACTATTTTATAAAAACACCATTCATCTTCCAGATTTCTTGCGAATCGGTCTCATCTCAAAGATTGTACTTTTTAGCGACCAAATTATCCTCAGTTTCTAAGGGAAATTAATTCACCACTTTAAATCCATTTCGTATTAGACAATTATAATACTTTATATTGTTTAGCAACGGATTCGGAAACCCTCCGTGCTTTTGCGCATGCGCTGGGTGGAGTTATTTTCATCAAAATAGGGGGAAAGTGAAGAATGGAAGGGTGATGTTTACATTTTACTGAGCGTGACCTAACAAAGAACTCCGGAAATGCGCTCATCTGACTCACTACCTGACACCCCATTCCGGTGTAAAATCGTCCAAAAGTGGTAGTCTCGGAATCCGTTGCTGAACAGTAGTTTAAATTGTATAAATAAAAATAATAGAAAATTTTGTGGCTTCGAGCACTACGATCTGAGAGAGACCGGAAATGGGATTTCTGGCCCTTGGCGGTAGGTGATTGGAGCCGATACTTTGTCAATCCCCACTCCTGAAAAGTTTATGAAGATAATTAAAAAAGGACGCAAAAACATTTTCAACTGATTTCACGAATGTATGCAATAGATACTATAGTGTCATATAAAAATGCAGCCGAGAAATTAGGCAATATTTCTTTTTTAATTTAGTTTATTAATGACACACAGGACTAGCACAACATAAATAGACAAACACACAAATACATTTAACATAAAGATAAGAAATTATACATTACAATTCTTAGTATTTCGAGTCATGGCCACACAAAAATCCTATCAGATGCTTCATTCTCAAACACACAGTCAGCCTCACTGACGTCCGACCGTCAACTGAACTGTTTGCAGAACAGTCTTGTGCCGCGCCATCTACCGCTGGCAACAGCAACTATAATGCCCAGTTCCTTACAATACCCAAGCCATCTGAGAGATCGAACGCGCATTAACGGAGGGTTAAAATAGTTTTAGATGATAAGAATTATACGTTAGTATTCACGTACAAGTACATCGCCTCTAGCATGGTACTATCGTCTGGAGCTTTATGGCGCAACTTTCAGGTAAGTCAAAAGCCGGATAAATGGAGAAAAGTTGGAGGGCGGAAAAGGTAAGTTTATAAAGTTTATTCTCTGGAAAGTTTCCAGACTTTTGGACAAAATTGCTACCACTTCTATGTGCAAAGGATCAGTTCTCTGAATGACAAGTAAGTAACCATTTTCTATTTTACCTTAATACTGCAACTCCTGTACACGAGTCGTAACTGTTGTAACGTAAACTTAGGGTTGACTCTAATCCTGAAACCTTTCAAGAAAACTAGTTTGAAACTCCCAAATAGCTGAAACCATCTCAAAATACTTGGATTAAACATAGGATTACCATAGTCCGGATTTCAAATTCACGTCCGGACTCTCGAGCCCGGATCTTCAAAATGTCCGGATGTAAGCCAGTCAGGGCCACCTGATCCAATGGGCTAATTAGGCTGTAGCACAGAGGCGCCTAAAAATTTACAATAATAATTTTATTTTAATTTTGACCCAAAATATGTATTAATTTTTTTTTTATTCTGTTAAAAGTAAAGATATGATTAGGGGTTGTAACTAGACACTCACCGATTTTGTAATGTTGCATAAACATGTATATATCCATAGGTCGATCCAGGCGAAAATTGGGGCCGTTTTGCGGTCCCTTTACAAAATTCCACTCCATAAAAGCGGCCCCCTTCACAAAATTCAAATTCACAAAAACGGCCCTTTCACAAAATTGAAATTCACAAAAAACGGTCCCTTCATAAAATTCAAATTCGTGAAAACGGTCCTTTTACAAAATTTCATTTTATAAAAAAGATCCCTTTTTAAAATTTTTCAACGGCCAAACAACGATTCTCGAAAATTTGCCCAATATTAGGTATCCGTACTTTTCTATATCAAATCGATTTTAATAGTGAAGATGCATTTCTGCATAATTAAGTGTTTTGTTAGCAGAAAGTTACAAAGTTTCAACATACTTTTAACAATAAACCACTATTCCTACTTTTTGCTCTAAAAATCACGTTTTCATTTCATTTTAGCTGCCTAAAACGAGGAACTATTAAAAAGTAATATTGTCCCGGAGAGCTAACTTTGTAGCTAAATTTTTGAATTTTGTTATCTACCTCTTATACTACCCGGTACTTTTAGTTGTCTATTAATTTTTTGGCCCCCCCCCCCCATGTATAACTTCAAATCGCAACTATGTGTTTGGCGCGGTATGGCGTTCGCGCCAATAAACTTCAATATCAAATTCCGCAACTGGTCACTAATATATTTCACCACGCTTCTATTAACTCGCTTTCTTGTCTGTCTGTCTGTTCGGTACAAATTTTGCAATCGATTTTAAACTAACTTCCCGATGAGCTGGAGACTTGAAACTTTAAACATAGCTCAGAACTAGATGGCAATGCAATATTAATTCGCTTTCTTGTCTGTCTGTCATTTCATATTTTGCATGATGCATGCGCAGTACGTTTTTCATCATATCTCGAAAACTATTAACATCACAGACTTGGTTCTTGGTTATATGGATGGCCCATGGGATCACCGAAGCACCTCATATTTTAGTCATCTTTGCGCATGCGCAGTACGTTTTTCATTATATCTGGAAGGTCTCTACGTCACGTAACTTAATTTTTCAGGAAAATAACAATTTTCTATTTATGATCAGGTGAAGAGAAACTGAAATAAACCTGAAATTTGCCACATGTCTCCGTCATGATCTCATCAAGATGTTTAAAATCGATTGCAAAATTTCACACACACAAGAGTAAAAAGCAGAAAATAATTATTTAAATAAAATAAAAATTTTGATATACCACGTTTTTAAAACGGACTAAAAAGTATAAAATGATTTCTGCTATCCCCATACAGATTTAAAACGAAAAACGTGGGGCGCTTGCAATATTTAATTGTAAGGAGTGTAGGGAGTAGCTGTCGTTGAGAAAACTCACACAACAGTTCATATCATTTCCATTGCAATAAAATTGTTAAGCGACTGAAATAGACTATTTATGCATCAATTATCTAGTGCATGCGCCCCACGTTTTTCGTTTCAAATCTATATGGGGTTATAAATCTGTATGGGGATAGAAGAAATTATTTTATACTTTTTAGTCCGTTTTAAAAACATGGTATATTAAAATTTTTATTTTATTTAAATAATTATTTATTAGTCAATATCTAAATAAGTAAGGAAAAAAAAGAAGTGCTGAATGGATGAAAGGTACGTATCAGCTTAAGAAATCTCTCCTTCAAAATAACGGTCTTTCCCTCATCAAGGTACGATTCCGGTCTTTTAAGGAAAAATAGGTGAGTACTAACATTCATGATTTTTTTATTTGATTTACTTCATCTATATATATATTCATCTTTTTTCCTCTGTAATAATACGTTTATTAATTTGTGATCATCTTCTAACTTGCTATCAACTTCGTCTGAGTTTCATCATCATCTGTAGCGATTTGAATCCCTAAAACTGCACATTCACGTTAAGGCTGTTCCAATCTATTTGGAGGGCTTCTCACCAGACCGTTTCCATTTTCATCCCATCAATTTAGGTGGGTCATTCACAAATATGACCGCCAACCTCAAACCCATCACCTGCGGTGGCACTCCAATCTCCTAAGGCCACTAAGCCTACTCCCCCCCCCGCTTTCAAAACGGGTCTCCCCGCCCTAATTCCCCCAGACTGACTCCCACCCGCCCTCTTCCACGGTGTGTTGTGACACTTGCGTACAGTGGCATTTGCGTACAAGGGATTAACGCCTAATCAATCATCTGTTGGTCATCGACAAGAGGTGTTCAGCCAGTAATTCGTGTAGACTTGCTAGAATTTATAGCTATTGGCAAGAATATTTGGCAAAGCGGACCGAAAAATCGAAAATTTGTTTATCTGGAAATTAAAGTTATTTGTATTTTAGAGTGTTGTATATAAATCAGATAGAATTTTTTTTGAACGAGTTGACATACCAATGAAATCTACTTGCATTGTTGTATAGTTCAAATCCTTGAATAGTATTTTTTCTGTCAACAGTAGATTTCATTTACACTTTAATAATGCATCTAGAAGACGGACTTAATGCATCTAGAAGACATTATCCTCAGTTACACAACCGACTGTCACAGCTCATTGATTGATAGTCAATGACTTGTACGTATCTGCCACTGTACGCAAGTGCCACACAATCTTCCACGGATGGTTTTCGCTTTTGTGAGAGAATCACGCTCTCCTTCTCGGGGATTGTATTTCAGTTTTATGACCAAGTTCGCTGAATGATAAACGAACAACATTGGATTTCCTTAACTTTTCCCCGGTCTACACCAATTCTCATCGGAATTTTGCATTGATGAAGGATTTTGGAGCGATGTGCTCCAAATGGAGTGGAACGGCCTTCTCTTGTATGTCCTGCTTAATACCACAGTACTATCAATGTCATCGAAGTGTTTTTTGAAATATAAAGATAAAATCTTCATTCGGTGATTATTTGCAATCCTAATGTTAATATGAAAATTCTAATAATACACCAGAATTTGGATAATTCGAAGCTGACGGGACACCTATGAAAATTCTTTTCAAAAATTCGAATTCAGTAAAAGCTGGGACTAAAAACTAGTACAACAAGAGAATATAGTCAAATTATGAATATTAGTCAAGATTTTTTATACTTAACAGTTTTAATAAATAAGGTAATAATTTTAATAAATAAGTAATATTTTAATAAACAGTATACAGGACTTAGAATAAAGTAATTGTACAATAAAACTTGAAAATAAACATTACAATTCGCCTCTAACATGTTACAAGCTTATTTTTTTAAATGTGACAAGCTTTTTATTCCTTATTTCAGCGATTCCCAACCTTTTTCACTCGCGTACCCCTCGATTGGTCTTTTTATTTTTGAGTACCCCCTATCGTTTCATCCTCCAACACATCCCTCATTACGAACAGTTTTTATTAATAACGCCAAGAGCTTGTGTTAGCTTAAGAGTCAAAACTATCCTAATGAATTTAATAAAATTTGTAAGATTGATTTTTTTGTCTTCACATTTTATTCCATTTTTTTAAAAAAATAGTATTAATTTAACGTCGAAATAAATGACTTGCAAAACTGCAATAATTTCGCATTAACATACAGAGTGATTCAAAAAGAAGGAACAGATTTAAAATATTTATTTCTAATGAACGACAATAGATGGAGACACATACGAAACGTCACTGGATAGAGGAAAGTTCAAAGTTTTATTTCATGTATTCGAATAATTCCGGTAGGAACGAACATGCTCCAACACTGGTTGTTATTTCCAGGCAAGAAGGTGGTCCACTTCACTTCCACCACGAGGTGCATCAGTACCTGAATGACACCCTTCTTAATCATAGTGATTTTTATCTATGGGATACACAAAAGACAGCGTGTATGAACTACTGTCTGTCCACCACGAGAACTGTCGCCGCCAAATTGTCTAGTTTATGGCGGTCGCTATAGCAACTGTTTAAGATCCATTTCGATTAGGAGGAATCCAACGGAAGTCGGAGTTTTTTCATTCTTGGCGCCAGTTTGCGGCGGAACACATTTGAATGAACTTCTACCTACTAGAAATGGATTCTTCCTACGATAACCAGTTGCTATAGCGACCGCCGTAAACAAGACAATTTGGAGGCGACAGTTCTCGTGGCGGACAGATAGTACCTCAACAAGATCAGCCTAAATTACTTTGACGATGACGGATAATAGAAGTTGACGGTTAATCGGAGTTTTACTGTAATATAAAGATAGACGAATCAAACTTAAAACACTGTCATGCTACGATATTCAAACGTAGAAGTCCGAATCTCCGAAACAATTAAACAGTTTTTTTCCTCCTCTATTTATAAGTTTCGATAAAAGCAAGTTTTTCTTTAGCGGGATTGCATTTGCAAATTATGCTTTCTTAATTTATTTTTTCAGGTTTCCCATGACAAGAAACGGAAAAATAAAAGCTGTTCCTCGCAACATAAAGCTGTGGCAAGCTGTAGCGAGAAGACAGAAAGCGAAAGCCATGGCTGCAGCTCCAAATGATAGCAGAAAGTTGCGTTACAGTACTGACGTTTACGCACAAGAATTCATTAAATATTTGAAAAAATTACAAGACTCTGACCAAAGAAACGAGATTGTGAGAGACCTCAAAGCCAAAGGAATTCATGAACAACTTAGAACACTGAGTAGTAAATATGAATATGTAATTAATGAAGATCTAGTCAAGCTGCTTATTAATGAGCCTAACTTGGAATATAATTGGAGAACAATTGAAGAAGCTATTCTTAAGGCGGAACATCAAATTTTGAAAGAATGTAGGGGAATAAAGGAAGAGAAGAAGCATTTTATCGTATAAAAAGCATTTCCAGAGAGAACAAAATTCGCCCTTTTTGAAGGACTAGAATTTCCACAGTTCTTGTTTCCTACTGCTGCGCATGTGCAGTTACATAGCACTTTTTCTTTTTAGCCATATGCTTTAAAGGGAAGGACTGTAAAAAGTTGCTGTGCCAGAATTGGTTTGGGATGAATTTTTTTATCCTCAAATTTAAAATATGAAAATAAATAAAAAAGGATAATTGAAGATAAATAAAATATTATTCAAAACATTGAACTATAAAAATTTTCTTGTTAACAAATTCGGTAAAAATTTCTTTGCATCCATATTTATTTTAATCTTATTCTTAATGATTTTTTTTTGTCCAGTCGCATTTATGTAAATCTTCATAGCTGAGAGTAATTAAAGCTAGAAAAATAATTGAAAACATTATTTTGAAGTTAAATTTTTAAATAAAGTTATTGAAAATTACTGATTACGGAATTTAAATTTCTTTATTAAAAACTTAACAACATCAAAAATTAAATTATTAACTTTTTACTAACTAATTAGTGAATTGTTGAAAATTAACTTTTTTTAAAAAAAGGGAAAATTTCAGTAATATAAAAATGCTCCTTTACGCAGAAAAGTATTTTCAGATACAGAATCCTCACGGTTATAATGCAAAAGTCGCCACTGGTATGATGCATTATATTTGTTAAATATATGTACCATTTTTCTATATGTAGTGTGTTTGTTCTATTTTGTTGTATTGTTCTATGTTTCCTTACAGAACAGCTCGACATCATTACCTCAATCGATTTTATTTCTCGTTCATTTGGTTAGCAAAAGGTGGGGAAAAAGAATTTCCACCTGCATTTTACCTTTCTATACATGTATCTTTGATGCCAGATTTTTTTAAAAATGTACAAATTGTGAATTTTATATATTTTTCAGAACGATTAACATATGAGTTTTTTAAAAATAAAATATACTGAAATTTTTTGCTTTGTGTTATTTTTGTTGGCGCAAATATTTTTGTTGAAGTTTTTTTTTAAACACGTTCAGGCTCGCACTTGAATATTTCATCAGGCTGTGCGTACCACCAATAATTTAGTTAGTTTAGTAACTAGGAAAAATTTCCATATAGTTGAAAATTAAAATAATGGAAATTTAACGTATATATATATAGTTAAATATTTCAAATAATCAAAACATGTGTTATATTTTCAATATATACATATATTAATCTAAAAATTAAAATCAAATAATCTTATCAATAATCATACAAATGATATATATATATATATATACTGAAAAAGTAGAATTTATGTTATTTCAACTCAATATTATAAACATAACTTATATAATAAATTCAATAATATAAACACAACAATTCCATATTAAAAACGTAATTGTTTATTCATTTCTTTTCAATTTTTAAAAGTATTTCAAACAAAAATGCTGACAAAAGCAAGGCAGCAATAGTGGTAAAAAAAAATAAAGAGATGCAATGGTTATCATTGCGGGAAAATTTCATTTTTCACTTTATTACGGCACCGCCCGATAAAGCAAAGCTCTCTTAGAGTAGAGAAACATGAATTGCAGCGCCAGTTTGAACGTATTAAATTGCAAAAAATTCAATATTCTATTATCTATTTGCAATCAAACATCGAGTGATAATATAAACCAAAATTTTGTATTTTTGCTTTTGTTTAACTTATCTTAAATTTGAGACAGTGAATTAAAAATACATAGCTGTCAATCTTTTTATTCAGTTTGCCAATTTTTATGACTTTAAAAGAAATCAAACAAAAGAAAGTAATGTAGCTACATTGAAATTGATAACCATTGGTTAATGTTTCAAAGTATCATAAATTCGTTTCAAGAAATTTTCTGTCTTAGTGTCGGCTTATAATTATATCAAGATATTATTTTTAATTCATACAGAAAATTAAGGTTTATACAGTACTATATTTCTATAATATGTAGTTTACAAAAGAATAATTCTATATTTAAAGCAGGTATTTATTATTATTATTCTAAGCAGAGAATTATTGCTAAAATTCTTTAACCAACTATATGCAACTCGTGTATAGGCTCTGGAAATGAAGCTCTCCTACCTTTTTTTCAATATATTTATTCAATTACTAGCTTATCTAATTTAGCACGTGATATTTAACGACACCATAAAAATGGTTACAGAATTTTCCTTCTGCCTTCACCACAATAAAAATTCGAATTAACAAAAACAGGGTTTAAAAATTAACACAATAAGAGAAAAGGACAAATTTTCAGCTAAAAATGGCAATAAAGATTTAGTTTTAACAGTTTTATTAATATACGTTATAAAGGGATTATTATAAAAATAGTAATTTTAAAAATTATAATTTTAATCCAGACGAAACTTTAGTAAATAAATAGTATACAGCACATTCAATACAACAATTATTCAATAAAACTTCTATATAAATGTGAAAACTTATTTAACAAATAAAGCCAATTCAGATATAAAAATAATTTTTGACTTCAAATAAATTAGAATTATAAAACAAATACTGTGAGCAAATGATCTGTAAGATCAATGACACTCATTCGTGTTCAATTCTGTTCTTTCAGTGCTTACTTCAAGAATATGTGAGTGTATTCGTCAAGAATTCGTTTCTATAGTAGTCGAATTGGTTGGCTTCACGGTAGGGTTACCAGATCAAAATAGCAAAATAAGGTCAAATCATTTTTAAAATACCTACAAATTTGTAAAAAAATCATTGAAGCACTTCTTTTCCCATTATTTGTAATTAGAAAGTGCTATCTTTCATGAAAAGGAATTCCAATAAATTAGCATATGTACAATACTACTTTTTCTATTATTATTAAACTCAAATTTAAGTGAAAATTTTTAAAAACATCTCCATTTTTCTTTGCAAAGAAATTCTGTTCTTGCCCATGCAGAATGAGATGGTCGAAGAAAGTATATCAACTCTTGTTAAAAGCACTGTTCTATATTATTTTCCAATTTGATTGTGATAAAAGAAGTTATTTTTCGTACTCATAATAAATGACTGATAGTAAAAAAGTCCGTTTATGTAAATAAAATTAATTTCAGACTCATAAGAGTTGGTTGAGTTGCAATAATGCACTGCTCTTAGTTTCGATGTTATTTTAAATAGCTAAAATCCAAACCCAATACACTGCGTCGTTCTAAATATTGTTTTGAAAGATTTAGATTTAACATTAAAACATCAGCCCGAAAAGAGAATGTTAAAATTGATACAAAACAAATATAAGGAGACTCAAACCTCCAGTTCAAAAAGTGATAGCATGATAATATTTTAGCAAAGATTCGTCTGTCTTATCTGCATTTGGCTTGATTGCACCAGCCGTTGCATTCTGTATAAAAACATCCAATGTTTTGAAATATGTTAAAGCATTAGTAATAAACTGAAAAACTATCTTATTTTTTGCTTAGGCGCACGGAAACTATTAAAATGCTAGAAAATCGCCCGTCATCATATGACGGGTGAAAATTGCCTCTTCATTCGAGAGATTTTCCGCCAAATTTGACGTGTTTATATATACAAGAGAAATGTTGATTGAAAACAAATAAAATAAACATATGCTTTATGACAGGAATTTTTTTTTTATTTACATATTTCTTTATTCAAAAAACCCCTTGGTAAACAACAATTCCGTGTGAAGTATTTTTTGTTTTTCCTATATCATCACGATTGCAATAAATAATCAAATGCATCGTGGCGTCCAAACTATATCACGCGCATGATATACCACTGACGTGATTTACTACTTTCTATTAAAAAACGGAAATTAATTTGAAATATATGATGAATATAATTTAAAATTTCTCGGGAACTATTGATCATAGCGAGATAAATTTTATATCAATCGATAGAAAATTTTATTTCACTAATTTAGAGCTATTAAATTTTGAAATTAGAACGACAATTACTTTTTAAAATTACCGAAATTTGGTGTTCTAACAATGAAATAATGCTGTTTAACGTCTCGCAGTGCTATGGCGCGAATTTTATTGTTGGTGACGTCAGAGCGTTACCGGATCAGTGAGAGACAGACAGCTATTATATTAATAATTCACGCTGATCACTCAATCATGCTATTTTGTTGCACGAGGTTATAAAAATATTGTTACAAAGTTGTGCTTAAAACTAATTTTGAACAATCCATTAAACTTCATTCATTAAAAGAAAATTCATGGAAGTGAAATTGATATCACTAAAGAGCTAATTTTTTGAATTTTAATATGGTGTAAAAATGGCTTGTAAAGTGATTCGAAGTTAATGAGGGGAAAACTTTAAATTTCGACTAACTTTTAATTAATTAAAATTTTGGAAACCCTTTTTAAATTATTACCCAAGATGTAACTACTTTCGAAATTTGATAGGTCTAACGGTCCTCCCTGTAGAGTGTTTTGCCCAATTTTTCCTGATTTTTTTTAAAATTAACTATTTTATTGTATAAGATATTTTTACAGTAGAACCCCGGGAATTCAAATATAAATATTTTTAATTTAATTTAAAAATGAAGGAAAAATAACAATTACGAATCAGAAACAAAGTTAATGCTTATTCCTAACTTAAAAGAAGTATTCGAATTGGTCTTTAAAAATGAATACCGCACCTTAATTAGTAAAAACAAACTCGGGTATCCTCTTTTTGCCCTCAACTTGTTTGCCACTGTACCGTGCGAATCGTAGCTAGCTCTTTCCGTACTCTTTCACAGAGTTCGCAAAGTCAATACAGTAGAGTCTCCCTACAGCGAATTTCTGCCTATAACGAAATTTTTAATCGGAATGTTAAATAACATTCAAAATATTCTCCATATAACGAAGTGGTTGTCTCCCTATAACGAATTTTTTTTCAGACATTTATCTTTTCGATTTTTGTCATTTTTGAAGAAAGTTGCTAATTTCTCTGCAAACAAATCGCTCACACGTGCCTGTTTCTGGAACCACTCCCATGGTTCATTCCAGCGATAAGGCCGCGGTGGCCTAGTGGTAAGGTCTCGACTTCGGGACCGGAGGGTCGCAGGTTCGAAACCCGATTCCACTGAAGATCCGCCGTGTATGGGGCCTGTTGCACGCTAAATCACACGTAGTGGCCAAACGTCCTCCCTTTGATGTGGCGCGGAAGTTTGGAGAGGGGGTGCCAGCTCAGGTGTCGTCCTCGTCATCTGACCGCGGTTCAAAATTACGAGGTCCGTCCCTAAATAGCCCTCGTGTTGCTTCAAAACAGGACGTTAATATAACTTAACCTAACCATTCCAGCGATAACACTTAACAATAGCATGCTATGTGAAGGGTAATGCAGTTGCGGGGACCTGGGTTTCTACAGAGGGAGCAACATTTCTACGGGTCAAGATTCCAAAAATCGGGGTGGAGTGGGGATGGAAACAGCGAATAGATGTGACAATACGCATTTTATGTTTATCCGTAATAGTACAATAATTGGTGAATTATCTTCACTTTTGAGCATTTTGTTTATACAATAAAAATTAGTATAATTTTAACAAATTTATAATAAATATTACTTCATTTTTAATTGAAAGTCATAATTAAATATTTTTGAACTTAGGGTCCGTTCAAATATTACGCAAGCATGTTTTTGGTATTTTTTGACCCCCCCCCCTCCCCCATGTCAGCAAAAATAAGCAAATCGCAAACCCCCTCCCCTCCCTTGGGTGCTTACGTAATATTTGAACGGCCCCTTATCGTACATACTAAAAGGGTTATAACATTTACTTAAATAACTGCAAAAATCTCTAATCTCCGTATAACGAAATTTTCTCTATAGCGAATTTTTCAACTGGAACCAAGAGATTTCGTTATAGGGAGATTCCACTGTAATACTCTACTGATTTGGTATATCAAGAGTATTTCTCTGATAATCCGAACAGCCCAAATTAGTTCGGATTCCCGACGTTCTACTGCATTTATATTTTGGATATTGTACAAGAACTCTTTCCTCCACCCAACGTCCCGGATTTTGAGGTTGGGCTCTGGAATTTTCGAAATGAAGTTCAGAAAATTAAACTTAATTAAGTTTTTCAAAAGTTTGACAAAATTAACTTTAATTTTGCCAAACTGATCAGGAAGTTTCATAAAAAAAAATAAAGTTCAGCATTTTCTGATTTTGGAAGATAATCGGTAGTCATCCCAGGCCTTTACTTAAATGCAGTGAAAAATATCATAGACAATAAAATAGTTAATTAGAAAAATTCCCCACCACGAAACGGCTCGGATTTTGCACTTGGGCTCTAGAATTTCCGAAATGAAGTTCAGAAAATTAGATCACTTTAATTTTTCCAAACTGATCTGGAAGTTTCATAAACAAAAAAATACGGTTTAGCATTTTTGGATTTTGGACTATAATCGGTAGTGATCCCAAGCATAATTTTTTTTACTGAAATGCAGTGAAAAATATCATAGACAATAAAATAGTTAATTACAAAAATTCCCGACCACCAAACGGCCCGGATTTTGCACTTGAACTCTAAAATTTCAGAAAGAAATTCAGAAAATTAGATAACATTAATTTTTCCAAACTGATCAGGAAGTTTCATAAACAAACAAAAAAAAATACAGTTCAGTATTTTTTGATTTTGGAATATAATCAGTAGTGATCCAAGCTTTACAGCAAAAGTAACTCATGGGAAAAAATAATGATGTCAAGCCAGCAGAGAATTCTCATTAATGCATGTAGTCATTAGCTTTCCAAAACAATTGAACTGAAAATTTCGACATTTAAATTTAAAGGAAAATTCAATCAAATGAAGGAATGAATTTCAGAACATCTATTTATCAAGGCCATTTGAATAATTTAAATCCAAAAATAAAGATTTAAAATCCATTGTGTGAAGTATTGGTGATCAATGATTTTGCAATCAATTTCTGTGTACTGATTGCAACAAAAGCCTCTCTCTGTATAAAAATGTGTGTGTCTATGTGGAGGACAGTCAGTTATGAAGATGATGGGAGTAGTTCCAGAATTCAGAAGGTGAGTTTTGCAATTGAAGATTAGTTCCATGCTTCTTTCTCCCTAGCTAATATACCCGTCAAATACTATCACTTCTAATAGTTTTAATGTAAGAAATACTTTTATATAAAATATTATAAAAAACAAAATCCTTTTATCACCCAAAACTTAGTTTATAATTAAAATGAGAATATCAATTGACTCAAACGATTTTTAAAAACCGCCGAAACTAATTTTTTTCATAAGTTATTAATAAATTTTAAAGAATGACATGGAATTTACTTAAACAGTGTGAAGTTTCAGTTTTATTTATATAGATTGGCAATCGACAGAATTCCAACAGAAAAGTTTTCTATCGTTTGCACTTTTATTTTTAATTAAAAGGGGAAAATCTCTTGCACCAAAGAATTTTAAAATCGCGCAGTTTTTCAAAAAATTACAGACTGTCCAAACGATTTTTAAAAACCTCAGAAAGCTAATTTTTTTTTTATGAGTCATTAATATTTTGTGGTTGGGTAAGTATGGGCACTGCCATGTTGTTTTCTTGAGCAATACTGCGATTGCACAATGGAAGAACAGTTTTTATTCAACAAAAAATTAACTATTTTATTAATTGTAAAACCTTCACTGGAACTTTCCTTATACCTCATAATATTTGTGAGTAAATTTTAAGAAAATCTATTTAGTAGTTTAGATTTCTAACACTGCACAAAAAAACAAACAAATTGCGTTTCTGTTTTTATGTTTAAAGATAACTGACGTTTGAGCCAAATCATAGTCATTTGTATTATCGTATGCAAAAATCTGAATGGTTTTAGTTAACCTAAGTATTAAAAAGTAGAACAACCGAAAACCTAATTAGTTAAAGTAGTGGAATTGTAGTCAATGAATCTTGCAATAACTTGATCTTGAAATCGACTTAAAAGCAATTTGATGTGTTTCGGAAAAGAACGGCGCCATTGTAGTTTTAATGATAATTCAAGCCAAATACTGTTTTTAACAAATTTATTGGAAAATTAATGGCTTATGTACATTAACAAGATTTTTACGTTAAAAATGAATAAATTAAACGTTGGCATTATTATTCAGTTGATAATATCACCATTAGAAAGTAAACTGTTTAATTTTCAATCGCCAAACAACGACTGAATACCCATCATTAGAGAGTAATCGGCCCGTGACGGCAGTGGAACCGTCAATCATCCATCAATAAATAAACCTTAAGAACATGGTTTACCCACACCTTGCCTTGGCATCCGGGTCATCTGAATGACAGCCCCGCAATAGCTTCGAGTACTGAGGCCAGAGTCCTAGTAGCCCATCACCAGGACACGGCCCGGCCCCTCCCGAAACAGGTTTGTACTATCACTGATGGAGGCACCATGAGCCCCATCATTTCTATACCCCAGGGGAAGCGAATTCCTGCTTACTTATCCGGCAGCAACTCCTCCGTGTACCCGTGGGGGGCCCCCCCCCCCCGAGGAGAGTAAATAAAAGTCCCCTTCAATAAATAAAAGTGAAACTCATAAATAGTTTGAACGTTATAGACGGGTTTTCTGTTTTGTGTATTTGGGGTAAAGTAGAACTTCCGCTATGCCAACTGACTTCCGGTATAATTAGGCTTGCCAGACGTCCCGGTTTGACAGGGACAGTCCCGGTTTTCAGACAAAATCCCGGTGTCCCGGCCGGTTTACTCCACGTCCCGGTAAAAATTAAATTTGATTATAGATGACCAAAAAAGTCTAAAAATAATTAACTGTGAAGGATTATTTAGGATAATTACTTTGTCATTTATTTCACTGTACTGTATGAAAAGTGAAAACTTTAGAAGAGTGATGGTCTGCTAATAAATAATATTGTCATCCTATTGTATTGTCTCGCCAATCGTAAGACCATGTGCGATGCGAGAAGCTCTCCGGGCGAGTCCAATATTGGGCACCTCATTCAAAGTGTTTCTTATTACTTAAGTAACTTGTTAATATTAACATGTAAGAAATAAAATCCTTAAATTTATTTGTTTGTGTCATTTATTATTACCCCTGGTTTAGGTTCCTAATCAGTAACCATTTATTCATAGCATTGAGAATAAACTACCCTCTAAAACACTCTAAAAACCCGTCAAGGGTGTGTACCCTTGAATACCCGCGACGTTGGGGGGCATTCCGGTGTCCCGGTTGAACATTTCAGAAATCTGGCAAGCCTAGGTATAATGCCTCGTCAATGACAATATTCTAAATTTCAGCACTCTGTTTGAAGATGCTAATTAATGCTTAAAGTAGAGTTTTTTAGTGTTATGGCTTAAGGACACTTTGAAAATATTTAATTTTATGTTCCTATTTCTGTAGCTCTCAAAGTTTACTTAAAATAAGAGCCTCCTTTTATGGAAAGGCTGCCATAATTGTTCACATATCTCTTTTTCGATGACTTCTAAGGATAATAGGCGGTTAAAGTTTTAATCAAACTATTTAGCTAATTACAATGGTTCCATTTAGAATTCAGCAGTTTTAAATAAAAAGAATTAAACGAACTCAACGAACACAGAATTCAATGCTTTGTGCATTAAAAAAGAAATGATCCGAACTTGGCCGATTACACAGTATTCAAATGGAGTTGGCGTCCATAAAATACAAACTGCAGAATAGATTTTCTTTAAATTTAACTCACAAATACTACGAAGCACATAAGGAAGATTTTAGAAAAGGTTTCGTGACAATCTATATAAATAAAAGTGAAATGCATAAATAGTTTGTACGCTATAGATGTTTAAATTACTGAATAAATTTTCTTCAAACTTCGCTCACAAATATTATGAAAAATAAGGAAGATTTTAGTAAAGGTTTCGTGACAATGAATGAATAGTTACTTTTTTTATCCATTAAAACTTATTTTCGATACATGGAAAATATTACTTTATCTTATGTGTCGCCATTACTATCGAATGAAAACATAACAGCAATCTGAAATCATTTTATTTATTTGCCTTCGTATTGAGACTCACAATCTTTAATTAAATTTTATATCATTCTTCAAGATTTATTAATAACTAATGAACAAATGGCAGTTTTTTAAAAATCGTTTGGCAGAGTCTAATTTTTTGAAAAACTCTGAGATTTAAAATTTGTTTGTGGTTCTATTGATGTTATCATTTTAATTAAAAATAAAGTTGCAGACGCTTTGTACCAGTTTACACAGATTAGATTTAAAAATCGTTTGGTTCTACTAATATTATCATTTTAATTAAGAACGAAGTGCCAGTTTTCATAGGTCATTATCTAAAAACATTCGAGTCATCTGGATCAGCTACTTCTATCGGCAAAACATCAGTTTTTCGAAGAACAAGTAAGAATCACTTTGTTTTTTCTTCATTTCTGATAATTTAATTATTACTTCATTTTCCAGTGACTGATTTATCATCAAAAAACTGAAATGAAATTGTTTTAGAACTGTTTTGGGCTTCTCATAAATCACTCTTAAAGAATTAAAAGACTGCCTAATTTCTTTTGAATGTCGCTCGTTAGTACGTCGATTTTACCTTGATCCCGATTTGTCCTATTTCGTTCAATGTTAAAAATAGATATAGTTCGACTCCTACTTTGAATTTTTTACACATAGATCTTTCTTTCTTTTGATTTAATTATTAACAAATTTAACTAAGCATTCATTTAATTAGAATCCAAAATCAAACAGCTCGATTTTTTTTATTACTTTATTTTATTTTCAGTACAAAATAAAAAAAAAATTCTGTTTTTCTTTAAAAATTTCTCTTGAAAAAAAACACTAAGAAAGACTACTGGAAATTTTAATAAAAGATAGTCATTTTTCCCAGTATTTTATAATTAATTGATGTAAAGTATATCAATCTGGTAAATAATGAAAATTGCATTTTGTTGTTATATGTTCGACGATAAAAATTCGAGAAAGAAAAAAACTAAGTATATAAGGTTACTCAAGAAGAATTATTGCAATAAAAATGCTGTAATTAGCATTAAGTGTTGCTCCATCATTTAAAAGCTGAAATTTAAAAATTGTTTAATATTGTCTAAAACTATAAGAAAAATATTATAATGAAATAAATAAGAAATGTGGTTCCAAAATGGACATATACCATTAAAATTTACTGCAAAAGTAAGTAATTTATATAGCCAAAAAGTAGACGAAAGAACATCATTTTCTTTAGTACTCTTCATTCACTTTCAACTTTAGTTTTGATTTAGATTAGTTCCGTTTCGTTATAAATCAACTTACTTTTTTTTTCAAGCTACACTATGCCTATTTAGAAATAGACCTCGCAATTTTGAACAGTGGTCAGATGACGAGGAAGATATCTGAGCCATTTGATTTCATGGTGATATATATGTATGTAACCGGTATTATATATACAGTAAAACCTGTTTATAACGATATTGTAGGGACTCACTAGAAGAAATATTGCAGGGTTCGTACGCGTCCTTAAAAGTCCTTACTTTTACATTTAGTCCTTAAAAGTCCTTACAAATCCTTATTTTTATGCCCCATTTTTAAAAAATCCTTGGAAGTCCTTACTTTTTGCCACCTCAGCTAGAGCAAAATGCATGCAGTATTTAGAAAGTGAAAGATCCAAAGAAAAGACTGAAACAAAACAACCGAAACGAAAAGCTCTAGGAGGAAATAGATTTTTTAAAACAAAAGAAAATGTTCCAAACCAAATGGGGAAGCAAATGATTTAGCTAATGAGGCTGAAAAGTCAAAGGACATAAATTTATTTATTCAATCGCATGAACTAAGAAAAACAATTATTGAAAAAAATTATCATAAATACCTTGGATGTAAAATTGGATGAAAAAAGTTTGGAATTAAAAGTTATTTAATTCGATTAACCAGTTTCATGGGGTTTTTTTTCCATCAATTTATTAACTCATATTTTTAAGAGTTTTTGTTGTGTTAAATTTGTATTGTATCTTCTATGTTTTATAGTATACTTTATCATCTAGAAGGCTGAATTTGCAAAAATGAGACATTTTATTTAAAAATGCGCGCGACAATTCGTTAAGTTTATTCAATTTAGAGGTCCTTATTTTTTGGTTTTTTTAGTCCTTAAAAGTCCTTGATTTTCTTTTACGGAAATGTCTATGAACCCTATATTGTTATAGACAGATTGTCGTTGTAGACAGTTTCAGCATTTGACCAATATTTATGCACGTGTGGAAGTACTAATACACTAAATAGTTTTATTGCGATTATTGATTCATCTTACAAATACTCACTGATATGAAAATGTATTTTATAAAATTTCAATTTATTTAACTATTTTATAAACATCAAAGTGAAAATTTAGTTAACATTTTTCTAACAATAAATGTATGCATAAAAGAAAGATATAAGCATTTATTTTATTTCATTTTAATACCACCGTTTTCAGATGCCACTGTCTATAACGATAATTTTACTTGTTTAGAAAGCAATCCCGGTTTTTGTTTCTTCGGAAAATGGCATTCCATGATCCAGAATGTGAGATAACAGAGCAATCGGGGGTAAGAGGACTAGAAACCTGAACCTGCTGCCACAGGAAGGTCGGTCGAAAAGAGGGGCTAGTGATTGGAATGTGCACAGATGTTTGTTACCGGCTGGGCAATATGGAACCGATTCATTCGCAGTTAGTTCTGCGGACTGACCACTTATGACCACCCAAATGGTGCTGCAACTATAATGGTTGCAAGGACTCGGGCCGGCGTTCTGTCTGGAGTGACCGTCCTTTGAAGATCGTTTTCGATGTGCTAACGCCTTGAATCTGCGATGGGGCGTCTAAACCATTGGCATTTGAAGTCATAACGCTAAACGTTGGTATTATAATGAAATAAAATTATCCTTATATACCTCTTTTATGAATACTTTTATTGTTAGCAAAAATGTTAGCTACATTTTTACTTTGATATTCTTAAAATAGTTTAAATAATTTAAAGTTTATAAAATACATTTTCATACCTGCGCGTATTTGTAAGATGAATCAATAATCGCAATAAACTGTTTATTGTATTAGTAAATGCACACGTATTAAATATTAGCCGCGCAAATGCTTAAACTGTCTACAATGATAGCCTGTCTATAACAATATTTCTTCTAAGTCCCTATAATATCGTTAAAAACAGGTTTCACTGTATAGGTAATACCGGTACATTTATGCATAGGGTTGCTATTGCCATACATCCCGTATATACGGGACTGTCACCATATATCACTCCTCAGTCCCGTATTACTTTTTGCCCCCTTTTTCTCCCTTATGTTGATCAGAAGTTATGTCTAATAAAGCTATGCGAATCCATATTTGTCATTCCAGCTCACAATGTATTTGTGGAGAGAATATTTTCCTTAATGTCAACTCAATGCTCGAACGAAAGAAACAGGTGGTCAGTGGAGACAACTGAACCAATTTTGATTTTTTATTATAATTTTAAAATGATTTGCGTCTAATTTTATAATTATGTGAAGAAAAAATCATATAATTAAGAAAGCAAAATCTACTTTAAAATATGACTGTGCTAAAAAGGATTAGTCTTGTATCTTTTTTATTATTCTACGTTTTCATTTTATTAGATTGCTTAAACACTGATTTTATTTATCAGAGCAAAATAAACCATTACCTGCTCACATTCTTCATGTTTTATTCATTTAGCACTTAAACGTCCTGTATCAGTGCTTGGAAATTATGGCAAACATGCATGTATGTACCGGTATTATATGCATATACAGTAGAACCTTGATTATCCGAGCTGATTGGGACCATAAACACCTCGGATAATCGGAAACTCAGTTAACAGAGACTGAATTTTATTTCTGACTTCTTTTCCTTCGACAAAGTTTTCCAAAATTGTTCATTTGATGTTATAAAATTAGTCCGCAAGTACTACTTCGTATTAGCATTTCAACAGACTCTCTCATTAGTTATCAAATTTCTCACATGCATTTTTTTAAAAACAGTTTTGATAACAGGATTTGCCAATATTCCTGATTTTCACTGTTTTCTTTGCATTTTCCTAATTATTCTTAGAGGTTTTCTCAAAAAAATATTCCCTC
The DNA here is from genome assembly GCA_013235015.1 of Araneus ventricosus. Lineage (NCBI taxonomy): Eukaryota > Metazoa > Arthropoda > Arachnida > Araneae > Araneidae > Araneus > Araneus ventricosus. The sequence goes on along the minus strand of BGPR01001988.1, from coordinate 6,361 downwards.
CCGTTCAAGAATGAGAAACTTTCCGGCATATCTGGAATCCCATATTTTCATGAACATGAATGGAATTTGATCACATGACTATTGAAGTGCTTTAGAATGGAACTGTCTTCTCTATATAACTTCTTGAGTCTTAACGACCTTTTACAAGCCTAAATTAAATTTTTCATCGAGAAAAAGCGTTAGAATAAATATAAATAAAAAAATAATAAAATTCGTCTTCATCCAAAATTCTTCTAATGTGATTTAGCAACAGTTCTAATGTATTCTTGTTCTTCACTAATAAAAAAAGTGTTATAAATTGTAAATTTTATACACAATTTAATTTTTTGAAAAATTATAAAAATGAGGGCAACGAATTGAACGGAAATGAAAGTATTTTTTAAACTTTTATTATGTGTAAAAATAAATTGTGTGACATAATACATATTTTCGAAAAATATCACGGAAAATTCCAAAATCTTGCTTAATTTACAATTAACTGAAATTTTAATTAGATTTGAGGCTTTTAAAAGTTGACTTTTCTGATATAAAATATATTTATAAAAATAAGAAAAAATTTCAGAAATAAAGGTAAATTAGTTCAAAGTCTAACCGTTGCCTAGCAACGGAGTAGCTATAAATGTGCGTTATTTCAAAATCGTCTGCACGTAATTAACAATTATTAAACTCTAAACAATTAATAAAAATTGAAGGCAAAATGTCATAGATATAAAATTAACATCATTGAAAAGGTAAAAGTTTGCACTTTAAGATGGTATAAAAATATTTTTTGTCGGACAATTTGCTCCGAAGTTATGGCGGAAAAACAGTTTCGGTTAATTTCTAATTAACTGACTGTTTAATTAACTTCTGGACTTCGTTTTAATTAACTTCTGGATTTAAGTTTTCATAAGTGTCTTTCCCTTGTCTTGAAAAATAAGTGTGCAAAATTTGGTTGAACTCGATCCAGTAGTTTAGGAGGAGATGTGGACTACCCACATACATATATACCCCCAATGACTTTTATTTCTATTAAGAATGAGACAAATATATTCAGCACATTATTTGTTTAATTTCCTCATTTGGAAGTTAAGCGTTTATGATATCAACTTCAATAATTGTCTTGGAATTTAATCAAATAGAAAACATTACATCAATCACATTTTGATTGATGTAATAGAGGTTCTATTACAGGGGTTCCCAAACTTTTTTTTCCCTCGCGTACCCCTTGATTATTCTTTTTGTTTCGCGTACTCCCTATTGTCATATCCAATTCCCCACCCAAACATCCGTCTATGCAAAGAAGTTTATATCAATAATTTTAAGGTTAGCTTTAGTTAGTTTAAAAGTGAAATGACTCGAATTAATAACATTGTCAGAACTTATTCTTTGCATTTTATTCCATTTTTACTATAGTATAAGTTCAGCCCCAAAGCAAATGAAATCAGTATTGTAATTATTTCGTTTTTACTTGTAAGGATAACTAAAAATTACTCTTCAAGATAATCAACTATTGAAGTGATATAGTTATTAAATACATAGTAATGAAGTGATATAATATTAAATTCACTGGGAGAAACAAAATTCTCTAACTCTTTTAATCCCTTATGTTACCTTGTTTCCGTCATTAACAACTCTGATTTCACTTACCCCAAATAGTCCTTGGCTCACCCCTAGGGGGTACACGTATCACATGTTAGGTACCTCTGTTCTACTGTAACGAGAATAAATTTGATGTCTATGATTTTCCTCACACATTTATTTTTATAAAAGTTCCGAGCAACTAATTATCGCTAACGAAAAATACTTATAATACGGAAATTTCATTCAATATCATTTAAAATTTCTCCAAATTAAACGATTATAAATAATTTTAGATTGTTGTCACCTCTTCAAAAGTGTGATCTTATCAGTCACACAAAACAGTATGCTAAATGAAGATTGATCACGGATAATCATTTGCAATTGATCCGTTCGTAAAATGGGACGTTCACCAGTAATCCAAGCCACTTTTTTTGGAACACAGGATGCCAAACCCCTTCGTCAATTTAAGAAATTCATGACAATTGGTGTAGACCAAGGAAAAAGTTGGAAATCCATCCGGTTTGGATTTTTATTCGGACCACTAGGCCCCAAAACTGAAATACGACAGTCCATTAGGGGAACCGAGCCTCTCTCACAAAAGTAGAAACCACAAGATGGGGTGAATGAGAGACATTCTGAGGAAATTAGGGCGGGAGGGACCCGTTTTGAAAGTGAAGGGAGGAGAAGGCGCAGTAGGCTAGGACAGTAATAGCGAACCCTTCTGAGAAGATGGTCAAATTTTGTTCTATTACTTTCTTTAATACTAACCCGTGTGCCCAAATCAGTAGCGTAACTTAGAAAAGGGTAAAAAGGGGGTACTAATAATTTGAAATAGAAACTAGCTTTCCCCCTCACTTTAAAAAAACTTCTAAAAAAGATTTACGTTTCCGTTTTATTTAGCAACTTTTACTTTTGCAAGTGAAGAGCGAAAAATAAAGGTCGACGTCAAAAAATTGATCTTGATGCGGTGATTCCATGAATTACCGCATGTAAATGAGAAAGTTTAACAATAAAAAAAATAAAATAGTTACATTATTAAACACTTGTAGACGCGGTTGCCAGTTAGTTCAATACTGCGAGCTGGTATATCCCCTTTCTATGGTGCAACGAATATGCGCATCAAGTTTATGACCGACTGTCATGAGCCATATACAGGTGCAGTGATACAAGAGAAAATTAGTCAGCCAACGTCCACTTGGAAATATTTTTTTATGCCGCCTGTCATGAGTCATACACAAGTGCAGTGATACTACAGAAAATTAGCTAGCCAACGTCCACTTGGATATATTTTTTTATGACCGACTGTCATGAGTCACAGTGCAGTGATACGAGAGAAAATTAGCCAGACAACGTCCACTTGGATATATTTTGTTATGACCGACTGTCATGAATCACAGTGCAGTGATACGAGAGAAAATTAGCCATCCAACGTCCACTTGGAAATATTTTTTTTAAGACCGACTGTCATGAGTCATACACAGGTGAAGTGATACTACAGAAAATTAGCTAGCCAACGTCCACTTGGATATATTTTTTTATGACCGACTGTCATGAGTCACAGTGCAGTGATACGAGAGAAAATTAGCCAGCCAACGTCCACTTGGAAATATTTTTTTTAAGACCGACTGTCATGAGTCATACACAGGTGAAGTGATACTACAGAAAATTAGCTAGCCAACGTCCACTTGGATATATTTTTTAATGACCAACTGTCATGAGTCATAGTCCCATGTCCATTCAACCGGTTCAGCTGCGCTTAATGGCATCAGGCACGGGGGCATGGGGCGACGTTCTGTCATGAGTCATACACAGGTGCAGTGATACGAGAAAAAATTAGCCAGCCTTCCATCATATAAGTAGCCTTTGAGGTGTAATTTTATTGTGAAGTAATTGTCATTTTATTTATCAGACACTGTACAGCTGTCAAGCGCAGTATCAAACTTCACATTATATAAGAACAGTGGCGAATCTTGGGGGTGCTATGGGGCTGAAGCCCCCAGAGCTAAACCAAAATTCAGCTCTTTTTTAATTTCTTAAAAAAAAAAATTAAAACATGCTAACATTGCTTTCTGGCTTGAAAGGTTCTAAAATTTTCCCGCTTTTGTAGTCACTCCACTCGTACTTGTATATTAAACGCGGTAGAAAACATTTTTGCCAATTATATCATGTGTTTTTATTAAATTATCGAAAGTATTATAGTGTTCTTCGTGATTCTTATTGTCAGGTGAGTAAAGTTAAAGTGTTCTGACTCACATAAGCCACGAGGTCACGACGTTACAAAATTTTTATGATCTCAGCCTCCCTCAGACCAAAATCCTGGATTCGCCACTGTCTAAGACTAAGTAAGAATAGGTCATTTTTGAGGAATGAGTCCGTTCTTCCTAACAGTAATAATAAGAAGAAAGCTACCAAAATCATATTTATCTAATCCTCTCGCACCTCCCTCTTCAAAACGATTTCTGAAAAGCTCGCTTTTGTGTGTGAGCACATTTCGTTTTAACAGTAGTGGGGACTGGGTGGGAAAAGTGTGTGTGAGGGAGATTTATAAACACTTAAAAGTACCCGGAAGTACAGGAACTAGTCAACAAAATTTAAAAATTTTGTTACAAAATTAGCTAGCTTTCCTGGACACTATTGCTTTTTTTTAATAATTCCTAGTTTTAGACAGCTAAAATGCAGGAATGGCGCTAGTTTGCCCGACGGGGGGGGGGGGCAAGTTGTATGAAATTGGTCTCAAATTTTCGCCAGATTATTATTTATCAACTACAATTGAATAATACCCCGTACAAAAATTTTCCCCGACGGGATACAAAATTCCTCCCCCCGGTCCCCCCTCTGGCGCCACTCCTGCTAAAATGAAATAAATATTAAATTTTTTCTGCATGAAGTAGACTTTCGACTCGCCGCCATTGAGTTTTAAGGCGACGGGCAATGGAATGGAATTTTCGAAGTTCACGGGAAACCAGCCCCGAACACCTGATAATAAAAACCAAAACCATTGTATGTTTTCGTTGAAAAATCTCACTAAGTAACATTAAATTACTTAATCTCAAGTATGAAAACAAGTACAAACAACGGAGAAAAAAAAGTAAAACAGTCCAAAAATACGTCTAACGAAAGGAATATTCAATTTGATAATACCTTCAAATAACAATTTAACCGTAAGTACAGTACTAGCAAATAATCACTTCCTTTAATTTAATTAATTCTTTAATTACAACTTTGATCTGAAATAACTTCTTAGAGCCTCACTAGATGTCGCTACGAACGCGTGCAATGAGAGTTATTTTTCAAAATAGTCTTCTATATCGGCCGAAGATACATTTTCATAAGGGCCGGACGAACACTCCATTAGTCCGTGCCCCAGTACAGAGTAAAAAAAAATATATATATATTTAAAAAAATGAAATAGAGATTGCCAAAACAAAATGAGAAAAAAAAATCGCAACTGAGTTTCTGAATTAATTAGAAAATTTTCTGAAAAAGAATAAAACAATCTAATTTAATGTATTAATGACCACAAAACTTTCAAGGCATTAACTACTCCAGTAATCTATATATAATAGTTCCAATTTTTTTAAAGACATTTGAGATCGGTGAATCATTTTAATGCCATCCTTGAGGATGCTGGCGAAATCAGGATGAGCGAATTTCGAATCAATACCTAAACATCGAGTTCGACAACGTGATTATCAAAATCAGGATGAGACCATAATCGATGCACAGGAAAAATACAAAATTGAATTCTTTTACCATCTGTTTGACAGTGCAATCAATTCTTTAGAACAAAGATTTTCTCAGCTGCAACATTACAACAGTTACTTCTGTTTTTTATATCATATATATGAACTCAAAGATGATAGTTCCTTTGTAATCTTGGCCAATTTCAAAGATTTGGAAACCATTTTAACAGATGGAGAACCATCAGATATAAACAGCCTGGAACTTTGAAATATCAGCGGTGTGTTCTCTATTGGAAAAAGATTTACCACCTTTGAAGTTTTCAAACAGATAATGTCGAGGATCGATTGTCTTATCCATAAATAAATATATTAATAAGAATCCATCAGAAGGTTTTAGAAGGATCACTCGATTAAATTATATAAAAAAGTATATCTTTTTTTTTTACAGCATCAACATCGCGCCTTGTCTTGGAATCTGTAGTTGTCTCAGTTCTCAGACAGGAAATACATCGTGAGTTGCCTTATGCGGATGGTTGAATGGCATACGATGAAGTCGATCACTCGCTTGCGCCTCTTCTGTGAAGGTAAAGACATATGGCAGGATGCTGAGAGTACCTTTGGTGACAAAGTCAGATTACATATATACATTATATACAGGTATGCCAATACAATGCCAAGGTGATGAAAGAAAAATGATTTATATACAATCCGGTGTGTATATATCAACATATAGATTGGCAGGGATATGCAAATTCAAAATTATATTATAATAGAAAGTATGAGAATAATTATATGTACAAAGCAAAAGCATTCTAAAAATTTCTAAGTTACACAACATATGATTCTGTAACTATGATGCTGGGAAATCGACACTGCGCATCTAGGGTGGACGGTTTAATAGAGAATTTGGTGGAGCAGGTGTAGCTTCCTCAATGATGAGGATTTGAGTGGGTTTTGTAGGATCAGCAGTATCAATCTGCAGTTGAACAGTGGTTTAAGCATCCAATGGATACTGTACTTTGCTTCCCATTTAGTGATAATGCAGTTTTTATCGTTTCTGTGATAATTAAGTGGGTCCGGTATAAGGTAGTTGTCCAATGAGGATTAGAAGCCAA
>BGPR01001987.1:175307-204537 GCA_013235015.1 Araneus ventricosus | reverse complement strand
CGGCTTGTTCGCCGGGAATATGATTTCAATTGAATCTTGCATCATTTTATAAATCATGGTTCTCTTAACAGGGAATTTTAAACTTCAGATTGTGCTAGATATTTAGCCTATGTTCTTTTATTGGCCTTGCATCTGTTCTGTTCATTTTTTACACAAATGTCCGTAATGGAGTCAAATAACTGATTATGTCATGCAACATCTAATTGCAAGTTGTTGGCGCCATCTCCACTTTCTTATTCCTCTTGCAATATATGCATTTGATTTCAAGATTAAAATTCTCTAACACATTTTATGGCCAGCGGCATGTTTGCTGAATTAAAACATGCTTTAAAAAGAATGAAAACATAGCAGCCATAATCATTCAGCTTAGTGAATATATTTCTTCATATACCTAATATCTCAGAGAGCTTGGTTTACAGATTCCACAAAAATTTTGATAAAATAAAATACGGAAGCAAAATGTATTACGATATTAACTTCACTTTCAACAATGAAAGAGAATCACGAAATTATATATTTGTTTAAACAATGAAAACGGTTTGAATTGCGTTGAAACAATGAAAAGTATTTTGTAAATTATGCCAAAAATATTTTAAAAGGTTATTAACATTAGAAAAAAGATTGTACGGCAACTTAATTGATATCATTAAGAAGGTCATTTTTTGCACTTTCAGATGGCGTAAAAATGGTTTTTGTGCTGCAATATTTTCTTATATTATTAAGGGAAAATAACAAAATTTTGCTCAATTTTTAATTAATTAAAATTCTAATTACAAATTCAAAAAAACGGCTCAGAGGTGCACATTCCCAGCCTTCAAAGAATGTTCGTGCCAAATTTCGTAGCTCTAGGTCTAGAGGTCTGCCCTGTAGAGAACCAACACACGGACACTCCTTTATTATTAGTAGAGATAGAGATGAACTTTAGCGGTCATAATGACCGATATTCCGGCCAGAAGGTTAACCCTTCTTTGCATGATTTTTTCTTTATTGGTGAAATAAATCAAGGTGATATAATTCATGTTCAAAATTAAAGGAAAAATGGTTAAAAAAATCTTAGTATATATTTATAGTATAAATTTAGCAAAAAACAATATGATGGTAATTTCCATCATCATGCAAAGTTAGATTAAACGCAAACTTTTTCAGAAATTGCTCTAAAAATAACAGAAACACATGTTACAAACCTATCATCCACATCACTTTTTTAGCAATAAAAACTCAAATATAATAAAACAAAATTAAAAACGAAATCATACGTTTATTGCAACTACAACAAACAGCGGAATGACAACTTCAAGCTCGTTTTACTGATAGTGACAATTGCTTATTTTTGACAGCTATGTTTTTTTTATGCAATGGACTTTAAAAAGGTATCCAGACACGATCAACTTAAAGTGAACTTGTTCTTTTATACAATTTTTGGGCATTCAATGTTATGATGGAAATTTCCACCATCATGCAAAGAAGGGTTAAAACTGTGTACTCAAGTTTTGTTATGAAATGCTTTGCGGTGCAATTGCTATAGTTTGCTACCTTTCAAACATATAACGAACCTAGCAGAAGAAAACGGAGGGGAGAATCAGAATTTTATATTCAAAACACGCAGAAATAAACCTAGCTACAAAAAGTAATTCACGTAAGGATAAAATTTTTTGAATTTAAATACAAAACATTATTATTTTTTTTCTTTTCAATTTTAAATTCAAATGTGCTATCCGAACCTTTTGAAATGCAAAAATTTCATTCTTATAAACATTTAAGGCAAAAGCAGAAATACCTGCTTACCGTTTTACTCAGAATAGTAATTAGATGCATAATTATTCCCTGAATACAAGGGCTGATTTTATTGTTTCTAGAAGTAAAATAATAATAATTGTATAGGTTGATTTTTTTTCTGTGAAATTAATCTGCGATTTCTTACTACTGTGAAGGAGTTATTATTATTATTATTATTATTTAGATATCGAAATCAAGAAATGTCAAAATGATGCATTGTCTAGATTGATGCTGAGAGGATACATCCGAGTTAGAAGGGTTAAATTAATCTTATTGTTTCGCGCCTTTATTAGTCACTAAATATAGTAACCCGAGTGTCACCCGTACATCAAATTATCGCATTTTTAAACTCATTATCTTATATCAAATCATTATAGACCTCATAATTTTAAACAAAAATTACTTAGAATCTATAAAACATCTCACGTGTTCCATATATAAATAGAAAATCAAATAAAATATGAAATTAAAAAGCCAAAGAAAATATAATACAATGTTTCAGTAGCGAGCATGATGCTGCTGCATACGAAAAAACAAAGGCAGACAAAACATTTTTTGTGAGCAGAATTTTTTTTAGATTTAACAAATTGTAGAGCAAGAATAAGAATAAAAGAATCCATCAAAAGTAGACTTCATCAAGGGTTACCTACTTAGGCATGGATTCAAAAAATGGTAACTCTTTCTGTAAGAAGCTGACTTTCGTCAGGACTCTTGGATGAGTTATAGGATTGACGTGGCTTGGTCTCGGGATCGTGGGTTCGACACACGATTCTACAAGAGATTCGTCACCTGATGCACATTAAAATTGCTGTCATGAGTGAAACATCCTTCCACTGGTGTGGCATGGATGCTTGGCGAGGGGGTGCCAGTTCAGGTGTCGTCCTGGTCTTCTGATCACCGTTCAAAATTACGAAGTGCGTCTCAAAATAGACTAAGTGTAGCTTCAAAGCGGTTCCAGGTGTAACTCAGTTTAATTTAATTATATTAAATTAAACTGAGCTACAAAAGCAAAACGAGAACAAGTTCCCAAAACAGAATGTGTCATCACTACACAGTCGAGGGGTTTAAATGTAAAGAAACCCTGAGATAAGATCACGCTTCACCACAAATTAGACTAAACTTCAAGCTAAATTTTAACTGGAAAATTATTTACTTAGAGAACAGCGGTATATTGTAAAAGCAGCCATTCCTCTTTTACATTTGAAGATAAAAAAAATTAAAAACAAGCAATCATTCAGTTTTAGTTGAGTTTAGTATTATTTACGTCTCCTTCGAGATATTATTAGTGTATTAAAAAGCAGAAAAGCTTTTTATAAAAAATTTGGAGGTCAAAACAAAAAGCATGAAGCGCTGATAGAAATGCTCTAAGTAAATTGGCATTTTAATCATATTCATAATTTTTAATGAATGATTAAGGAATTTTCTTTCGTACGATATTCACTGTGGCTTAATTTCCTTGTTGTATTATTTTCAGCACCTCAAGCTTCTACGATTTTTCTTTTGACCTAAACATTTTTGATGATATAAATTTTCTACTTTTTATTCTTTCATATATTACAGAATTATAAAGGAGTCTTGCAATCATTCATTTCTAATTGATAATAAAATTATCAAAATATAAAAAATTGCATTGTCATCGGAAATATACAACTATACAAATTTTCGAAACTCCAGCATATAAGGATATGTGAAAAATTTATATAAAATTTTCATTGCTAGAAACATGAAAGAAGTCAATTAAAAGCGTATAAAAATTATCTGTAAGACGATAAATTTACTGAATTTCTTTATTTACCAGGTGATTGTTTTATTTTTTCTTTGTGAAAGCTTTACGTAATTTTTATTTTAATATATCAAACCGAAACGTATACGTTTGATGAAATTAAATTGACGCGACTTCTAAATATCGTACTTAATCAAACAATTCGAAGTAATCAATAGTTTAGAAAAGAAAAGAAAACCTTCACTACTTAAAGCTAGTAATTCGCCATGGCATCAACTTAACTCTTCAATATACCTGCAACAGGAAGGATATCCAAAGTAGCCCCTTGACGTACAAATATTTGTCTTACCCTAATTAGACGACATATTCTATTTTGGGAATGTACTATTATATTTCGCCCAGGAAAAGAATCGATAAGACACTTGAAATACTTGAGCGTGTCCCATGAGAATTTTGTAATCTAAAATAGTTATAAATGACTAAATAAGAGTCTCCGTACTCAAAAACTCTAAAATTCATTGCATCATTCAGCATGGGTGGCGCCGGAGGGGGGGATCGGGGGCAGGGCCCTACCCGTCGGAGATTCTGTGCTCCCCATTGGGGAAATTTTTTGTACGGGGTATTCAGCCGTAGTTGATAAATAATAATCTGGCGAAAATTTGAGACTAATTCCATTACATTCGTCCTCCCATACAGAAGGTCGTGCCCGGCAAATCGTTCCATTCAAGCCATTCAGCCGTATCACTTTAGGTAAAAAAGTTACTAAAGAGTAAATAGGATTGACACTAACAACACTAAGACGAATAGGTAAGTCAACTTTTAGAAATTTACTAATAAACTGGATGAAATTTTGTGCTGTTTTTGTCGGAAAATCAAGAAAAGAGACTTGTACTAGAAAGTATTGCTACGGTTAAATCATTTGCTATTAATGCTGCAGAATACTTTCAGGAATTGAAAATTTTGCACTCAAACAAAGCATCATCATCTTAAAGGGGAAACAAGTTTTAAATTAAGACGCATTTAACAAAATAAAAGCCATTTCGGCCAAGCTTCAAGTTGTGATTTCCCGAGAAAATGTCCCTGGTTCCAAATAAAAGAGGCTAGTTCGCAGAAATTGGCTTGGGATTTGATGTGTGAAAGAATAATTACTACTCTTAATCAAATATTGAATTGTTATACTATAATAAAAAAGTCTTCGAAATGCAATTTCATGAAAAAATTTATAAATAACAAGGACTCGAGTTTTTACTTTCTCTTATACAAAGATAAAGCACTGTAACGATCAAAAAATTCGACCTCGAGATTTTGATGAATCTCCATGTTTTAGATGTCTCCGAGCCCGAAAAACACACTTTTGGAATTATGTCAATCTGTCTGTGAACACGATAACTCAAAAATGCACCGCGCTAGATTGATGGAATTTGGTATGAAGTATGGACACCAAATTTGTAGATTTGAAATCAAATGATGTCAAATCTGTCTACAGGTAGTTTGCCTGTCTGTCCGTCCATGTGAACACTGAAGCTCAGCAGGACCGGACGAACACTCCGTTAGTCCGTGCCCCGTCACGGAGTAAAAAAATGTAGGGGCGAAAAATTGTCAAAGCAAAATAAGGAAAAAAATCTAGGGGCGAAAAATTGTCAAAGCAAATTGAGAAAAAAAAATCGCAACGGAGTTTCTGAATTAATTAGAAAAGTTCCTGAAAAAATTCTAAAAAACAATCTAATTTTATGTACTATTGAGCACAAAACTATCAAGGCACTACTCCAGTGATCTATATATATAAAAGGCAATGTTGTGTGAATTTTGCTCCAAACTTGAGCATTGCTCTAAGAATTTTACTAACTCTTTCAATAAGTGTTGCATCCAGTGAACGTAGTTTTTCCAAATTAAATATAATCAAGAACTATTTGCGAACAGCAACATCTCAAACAAGATTGTCAGACCATGCTGTATTAGAATTCGAGTATGAACCGAGTAGCAGTTCAGACGTTTCTGAATTAGAGAATTCTCTGAACTAAAAGTTCGTTAAAAAAATTCGTCTGAATTATACTCCTGTAAACTGTTTTTTTAAAATGAAGTATTTTAAGTGAAAAGTTATTATAAGTATTTGTGTCATTTGCTGAGTTACACTGTTGGTTTTTGAATGTTCACTAAAAAATGTAAAAGACCATATATTTTTTTTTAGAGCGCTTACATTATAGTTCTATAGGGGCGCAATTTTTAATTTTTGTACTGAGTTTTTCAGTCTAAATCCGACCCTGAACTCAGACACACAAAAAGCTAGATGAATAAAATTTGGGATACAGTTTTACCATCAGAATTGTAGCAATTTTGGGACAGTCAACGAGTTGACTGTCTATGGATAAATGAAATTTGGTATGCGGTCTTGTGACTAAAATTGTATGTTTGTACGAAGTTTTGGACCCAATCGGTCCAAAAAGCGGCGTCCAAAATGCATACTCGGTTTTCTTCATTAGACTATGAAGCACAAAATGAACCATATTTTCTCACTATGTATGCGAAAGTCGGAGTGAGACACTCACTAGTATTCATATCGGTTATCGCAATCCTCTTTAGTCATCCAGTCACGTGATTCACTCGCAGGCTTTGGCGCCTATCCCGGGGATGTCGACACTTTTAAGACACAACAGAATGCCACAGTGATATAAATTTGTTTCAAAACTCCATTATTCAAAAAGCCTCCAAATTAAAACTGCAGTCTGCAAGGTTACACAGGAATAGTTATGAAATCGGCAATTTGTATTTCACAGGACTACAAGCCATACCTAGCCATACACACATTTATAAATAGGAGATATGCGTTTTTCGATAATACGCAAATAATCGAGGCAGACATCTTCGCATTTTTAATATGATAACAGAACTCATTGTAATTTTAAAATTTTCTTTATAAAATATCAATTAAACAGATATTTCATTAAATTTTCAAACGAGCTTCATATGTACCAAACTCTCTGGCTGTATCAAGTACTCTGAATTTCCATTTTGAGCAATATATTAAACTTATAATAAACATGTGTCAAATGAAATTTCTACACCTTCTCGATTTACACGCTATACACTTTATAATAACATAAAATAAATTTCAAAATTAATTTTGTTTCATTTCATTTTCGTTTACATTACGTATAATATAGTGTATATGTATTTTTCACATCATGACTGAATTTTTTGTGTTTTATGTACAATTTTCACAACCCATTGAACAATATTTTGATTTGAATATTTTTCCTTTACATTTTGATAACTAAAAACTCTAAATAATATTTCATTAACCTCAAACGGTTGGTTACTGTTACCATTTTCTTTATATTACATCTTTTGTAATTGATTGTCTATTTATATTATCTATGTTTTAAAAGTTTGTTTTTCAGGAATGGCAACATTGTGTTAGCAGCGTAGAAAAATGTTTTAGAATTTGAGTTTAAATTTTTAACTTTGTATCTTTCATATAATAAAAACGGCATTTACAGTCGCTAAGTTGGAGATTCCTTATATAGAGTATGAATGAAGAGTTTATTTTAGTTTCTAGAGTAATAATTTAGAGAGAATTCCAAACACCTGGCGTCCTTGACAGGACTCTTACCTGTAAGTAGAGATCCCAGATAGCATGTACACTTGCAGCAAGTTTGATTTTTCTTGATATTTGCTTGTCATGACAAATTTGATGTGGCAACTTTGTAGCAAACTTCCTGCAAAGTAGCAAAGCATAATCGATCAACCCACTTGCAAAACAAGTTTGCTGTGAAGTTGTTATGACAACTTCACACCACGATTGCAAAACAAGTTTGCTGCAAAGATGATAGCACACTTACGGATAATCTTTGTCTCTGTTTTAAAAAACATCCGATTTTTATCTCCTAGACCGTCCTTCTTTTTATTAATTCAATAAATCAATGATAATTTGTAAAAAAAAAACTAACTTTTTTATAAAAAAAATTTGAAAATTTCTCCATCTTTTTACTAAATATAGAACTCGCACTTTAAAGGAAACTATATCGCCTTTTTCTTAATGTTGAAATTTTAACGTTCATAAGCAAAATTAAACCTGAAAAACAGTCAATGTTTGTTGAGAAATAATAACTTACATTTTGTCCCATTTTAAAAGTAATTACTTTTGAACCCTAATTTCATAATTTATTTTACTAGCAAAACGTAGTTATTAGCGAAAATCGCTCTCTCTTTGATTTCAAATCATATTCTCAACATAAAATTTTAAAAAATTAATGAAATCAAGAAAACAGTTTAAAATAAATCATATGCACGATCTATTAGCGCAATCTATCTTCTCCTCTCAGAGTCTAGCTGGCTGAGTGGTTGGGACGATAGGTTTAGGAAGCGAGTTGTCAGGAGTTCGAATCCGAGGTTGTCTTCGTACTCTGTTTTTTCTATAGGTTGCAATGAGTTTGACCCGGCAAGCTTGTGACAAGTTTGACGCGTGGTGACTAAATTGCTTCTAGCTTGCACTCTTGCCGTGTCAAATTTGTTGCAAGATTGCTGCAAACTAAAATTGATATCTGGGATCTTTCACTTGTTTATAATGGATGTTCTAAAGTCCAAACAATCTTAATTCAGGAGATTGTTTACAAAAGCTTTAAATGATTTTGAGAAGGAGTGAGCTTGATTTATCGATAGATGAAAGAATTTCCAAACTAAGATTAATTGAAGAGAAAGTAAAACCTATGTTAGAGATGGAAGAGATTTATAGAGAGGAACTTATCAAAACTGAAAATAGTAAAACTATAATAAATAATGAGTTTTATGAATCAGAATGCTATATTGACAAGTGGAGAATAGTAGAATCCAATTTAGTTTCTCTTTTAGCTGATAAAGATAACAGTTCTGTTGTTAATGAAAGTGTTACTCAAAATGCTGTTCTTCGATATCCAAAGCTTAAACTCACAACTTTTGATGGGAATATCAAGAACTGGTTCGGATTTTGGGGCCAGTTTAAAAAGATCGATACCGATCCTAATTTGGATGATCATGATAAATTTGCTTATTTATTACAATCAATGGGAAAAGGATCATCTGCCGAAGAGTTAATTAACAGCTTTCCGCCCGGTGGTGAAAGTTATAGCAAAGCTTTACAACAACTACAATCAAGTTTTGGTAAAGAAGATCTTCTGATAGAGGTCTATATTAGAGATATTCTTTCGTTAGTGTTATTAAAGAAATCTGAACAGAAATTTTCTTTAAGAAAATTCTATGATAACTTAGAGCGTTAGAAGTTTTAGGTGTTGCTAGAGATAAATATGCCGCGATGCTGTATCCTTTAGTCGAATCATCGTTGCCGGATGATACACTAAGAACATGGCAGAGATTCCGAGCTATTAATCGTGGTCTAGAGAGATCGAAAGTAGTGAGCCAAATGATAAAAAAACGAGTCAACACATCGCATGGATTTAGATGGTTTACTTTCATTTTTGCTTGATGAAATTAAAGGTGAAGAGAGAGTATCTATATCTACTAAATGTTTTACAAGATATCAATCTCCTAATACTAAACATGTTGGTTTCAAAAACCGATGAGAAATTACACAAACCCCCTTCTGCTTCCAATCTAATAGCAACATTTGAGTAAAATCCAAATGCATGTATTTTTTGTTCTGGAATTCACGAATCTGGTGATTGCTTCAAAGCTAGAAAGATGTCATCGGAGGAAAGGCAAAAAGCTGTTCAGAACAGTCGTAGTTGTTTTTTATGTTTAGACAGAAGACATCTGATAGCTAAATGCAGGGGAAAAAACTTCATGTATGATTTGTGGCAAAAACACCCCATACTTTTGTGCAGAAATATCCAAGTTGAATCAAAATCCCCAGTAAGTGTTAAAATCAGAAAAGATGAGAGTAAAGAGACGATACCTCAGCTAGATGAAACGTTCGGCAATTTGGCAAGAACCCCAAATGTGTTACTGCAAACTTTAATGGTTACTTTGAGAGGGCGAGATATGACAAGTCCGCGAAAGCATTTCCGCGCAAACCGTTTCGAAAACCATTCCCGCAAAATTGACGTAGATAAGCTTTTTATTTACCACCTGTCCCATCGTGTGTAGCCCCGTTCAGTGTAGTGGTTATCGCGTTTGCCTTACAACTCTAGGAAGGCGGGCTCGATCCCCAGCTCGGAGGAATTTGAAGTTTGTAGGAATACGGCTTTGAAAATGGGGTAAAAAAATGGGGGTCCTCTCTGTAAGGATACGGCTTCGGAGGGGGAAGGGGGTTCTATTTTTTCCACCTAAGGAGGGCTCTTAACAATCTTTTGAAAAGGCATGAAACAAGCTTGTAATAAAAGCTTGGGGAAATCTTACTAAAAGCCTTACAGAAAGCCTCGTTTCTTGTTGACTAGCGAACCTTTCCGCTACCTTGCCGAAAGGTTCATTCCTTGTCATGGAAACCTTTGTGACAACCCTTTACCCTTGCTGACGACAAGGCTTCCAAAACCTTTTAGACAAGCTTTCCTTGCAATTTGCTAAACTATACCACCAGTCAGTAAAGGCGAGTGGCTACAGGAGCTTAGAGAAAACAATATTTCTTTCTCTAATAAAAATGATCGGCCAATAGAAATACTAATCGGAGCTGACATTGCAGGCAAATTGATGACCGGAGATTTTAAACTGCTTTCTTCAGGTCCTGCTGCGATAGAAACTAAACTTGGATGGACTGTTTTTGAAAAAAACGGTACGCGCGAGATCTCAGACAATTCAACACTGCTTGTCACATCCATTTTGAATAAAGAAACATTGATATCTGATCTATGGTCTCTAGATGCACTTAGGATTTTAGATCCCTCAGAGAAGAAAAATAAGCTGGAACTTCAAGAAGAGGCAAGAGATCATTTCTTGTCTAGTGTAAAAGTGAACGAAGAGGGACGCTTTCAAGTCAGTTTGCCATGGTTTGATAACCAACTACCGTTGAACGATAACCATGACTTAGCTGTTAAAAGATTAGATTCCACAGTAAAATGACTGAAAGCTGAAAAACTTTATGATGCTTATTGCGAAGTTTTTAATGAACGGAAACGAGAAGGAATCATAGAAGAAGTACCAAAAAGTGAAATTGATTTGCCATGCCATCATCTACCGCATCGTCACGTAGTAAAAGAAAACAGTACAACATGAATTAGGCCAGTTTTTGATGCCTCGGCCAAACAGAAAGGATCACATAGTCTTAATGACTGTCTAGAAAAAGGTCTGAACCTTAATGAACTGATTCCTTCACAGATTCCGAATGAATCGAATAGGAGTTTCTGCAGATATCCGAAAAGCCTTTCTACAAATCAGTCTCTACCATAAAGATAAGGACTATTTTTAAGATTCTTCTGGTATGAAACTGATGGAAAACTGAGGTATTACAGGCATTGCAGGGTAGTATTTGGTGTCACGAGTAGTCCTTTCTTGCTTGTTTCCGTGATTTAATACCTTCTAGAATCGAATTGAAAGAACTAAATGGAAATCCAAAGTATAAAGTAGATATTATTGAGCAATTAAAGAAGAGCTTTTAAGTAGATAATTGTTTAGCAAGTGTAAAAAATGAGTTAGAACAGCAACATTTCATACAAGTTGCTTCAGATACCTTAGCTACAAGGAAACTAGAATTACGTGGTTGGGAATATAGTGACCCAACAGATAATTCCTCAAGCACAACAAATGTGCTAGGGATGGCCTGGGAACGATGTAGAGATTATCTTTGCTTAAATGTTACTAATATCACCTACGATCTGCCAGGAATATTGTCTAAAAGAGAGATTTTAGCTACTACTCACAAAATATTTGATCCTTTAGGAATAGCGTGCCCAGTAACTCTTATTCACAAACTTTTACTTCAGCGCCCATGGAAGCTGAAGTTATCTTGGGATCAAGAAGTCGACTCAAATTTCAAGTCAGAATTTTGTAAATGGTTGAATGATTTGAAATATTTGGAAAGACTGAAAATACCAAGATGGTTAAATTGTGATCTTGAGACTGAAAATGTCTCACTACACTTCTTCTGCGATGCTAATAAGCTTGCATATTCAGCTGTGGCCTTTATTCGTGTACAAACAAGAGATTCTGTTCAAGTTCATTTGTTGCAAACTAAATCGAGAGTTGCACCCCGCGGAAGGAAAGAAACTACAATAGCTCGATTAGAACTTCTTGGAGCTACAACATATGCACGTTTAGCATCCAGCATTATAAAAGAATTTAAAGCTGATATTTACTTTTGGACCGATTCATCCACTGTACTAGCTTGGATATAGAGGAATAAAGTATGGGACGTATTTGTCCACAACAGAATGAAGGAAATAAATCAGTTGACTTGTATCGAAGCTTGGAGGCAAGTACCAGGAGCCATGAATCCTGCTGATTTGCCCAGTAGAGGATGCTCTGCTTCTTATCCCACTGCATCAAGATGGTGGGAAGGCCCTGAATGGCTATATTTATCACCAGAAGAATGGCCAAAAGAAGATTTTAGTGCTGATAAAAAAGAAATAGCTCTTGAGAAAAAGATTGTTTCGTCCTTAATAAAATCTAAATGCTAGCGATTTAGTTCTTACTCGTTTCTCAAGTTATCGCAAGACAATCAGGCTTGTAGCTTTGATATGTCGATTTGTTTATAACTGTAAGCATCAAAATAAGAAAAAGGATGAACTTACTGTATCTGGGATAAATGAAGCAGAAAACCTCTTGATTCGTTTAATACAATGTGAATCCTTTCATGGAATAGAAGATAAACGGATCATAAGCCTTAATCCATTCATTGATCATGGGATCATCAGAAGTAAAATGGCTATATTTCAAAGAGATGATACATCCGAGTTCAGAACTCCTGTTATTTTGCCAAGTGATCATCCTCTTGTAAAAAGTTTGGTAATGGAAGAACATATTGGAGTTTCTCATGTCTTAAATTCTTTAAGAGAAAGATTTTGGATATTAGCGGGACGAAGAGTTGTTTCATCCGTTTTAAAAACTTGTAAACGTTATTCAAGTAAAAATGTTAACCCACCACCCCCTGGAGATAGGAGTCCAAGATGCCTCAGTTTTTCAGATAACCGGCATACTTTATGTTGGACCTATACTTCTACGAGAATATCAGAAGGCATGGATTTGCCTATTTACTTGTGCAGTGTACCGCTGCGTTTATTTGGAACTGGTTACATCCTTAACGCTAGATATATTTCTACAAGCATTCCATCGTTTTGTTGCCAGATGTGGAAAGCCATCCATAATTTATACGGATAATGGTACAAATTTTGTTGGGGCATGTAATGTACTTGCTTCAATTGATTTCAATGAAGTTTCAAGGCAGGGAGCTGATGAGTGCATTATTTGGAATTTCGTTCCCCCGGAGCTCTGTGGTGGGGTGGCTGGTGGGAACATCTAATAGGGATGATGAAGATAGTATTAAGAAAAATCATTGGATGAGCCTGTCTCAATTATGAAGAGATGTGCACCGTTTGTGTAATTGTGAAGCTATATTGATTGGCAGACGTTTAACAGTTGTAACTGCAGATTCAAGCCTTACTGCCATAATACCTGCAAATTTTTTAAGAGAAATACAAAATAATTCAGTGCCAGTTGTGAAACACGACTTCAAATAAACGTAGATTGCGTTATATTCAAAATGTTAACGAGGCTTTCAGGAAAATATTTCGCCAAGAATATCCAGGGACATTAAAAACATCAAGGAAAAAGTTTGTAAGAAGCTGTAAATTAAAAGGATAAATTGTTTTAATTGGAAACGATGACAAAAAAGTTTAAATTGGTCTCTTGGTAAAATCATACAATTATCTACAGGTACTAACGGTGAAAGTCGACGTTCCAGAGTTAAAGTGCAGAATGGAGAAGTCATAGAGCAGTACAAAATCTTTATCGTTTGGAGCTATCGTCTACAGAAGAATTTCCGTCGAAATTCAATTAGAATTGTCTATGCGAAAATATTTCTGCAGAACAAACTCCATTTGATGATGCACCTGTAAAATCAGATGGGATGATCCCAGCAGACATCAAGTTGCCCATAATAACCAAATCAGGAAGGACAGTTAGAATCCCTCGTCGATTGGACCTGTGAGAACAGTTTCTTTATTATTTTGCAATGTTCAATTCCGAATTTCACCATTGCAAGGTGAGAGAATGAACAATATTTTTACATTTTGATAACTAAAAACTCGAAATAATATTTCATTAACCCCAAACGGTTGATTACTGTTACCATTTTCTTTATATTGCATGTTTTGTAATTGATTGCCTATTTATATTATCCATACTTTAAAAGTTTGTTTTTCAGGAATGGCAACATTGTTTTAGCAGAGTAGAAAAATGTTTTAGAATTAGAATTTAAATTTTTAACTTTTTTTATTTTAAAAATGGCATTTGCAGTCAGTAAATTGGAGATTCCTTATTTAGAGTATGAATGAAGAGTTTAGTTTTTAGAGTAATAATTTAGAGAGAATTTCAAATGCCATTTTAATGAAAATAGTGTTGAAAAATATAAACCAATTTGCCGCTACTTGTCAGTCAGAATAGAACTGGGTTGAAAGTCAAGGAGACCCATATATATTTTATCCCAGAAAAAATTCAATTTTTATTCTTTAAACAAATTATAAAATAACTTTACGACAGATTTTTAACAAATGTGAAAAATTATGGCATAAATCACATGATATCACTGGAGAAGATAGCAATATCTGTAATTATTTTGTTACATCAATTTACTTTGAAACTACAACATGAGCTAGATATGATGGATCTCACACTTTTTTATCATGGCTAGATGATGAAAGTTAACAACACAAAAGGAAATAGGATACTTTACTTTAACTGCGAACTATATAAATGGCGGAAGGTAGGAACCCATTATCCCCTGATCAGGAATTCATGACCATATTCAAGTTATTTACATACATATTTTTTTTTTCAAAATTCAATTTTATATTTACTTGCAAAAACACTAGAAAGGTATTACAGAAAAGAGCTCATTAGAAATCCAGATTTTTTCATGTCTATTACATGAGACTTGTCCCACACAATCAATGAAAAGCAAAAAAATTGAAAAGGGAGAAGAAAACAAAAATTAATACTTGAATCATATACAAAAATATGATTGCAGTAATAAAAAAAATATAATTTTAGTAAACCGATAGCACTCAATATGAAAAATAAAATTTCAGTTTCTCTCCAAAAATGAGTTTAACCTTTTCTAAATTATTTTTAAAAATTCATTATTACTTTAAGACTGAAATTACATTGAAGTTAAAACAGTGAAACCAAATGTAAGATTTTATTAATGACTTCAATGGAATTTTTTTTGAAATTATCTTGAAATAATAAGTTAATATTACATAAGTCATGTTCTATCAATGACATTTGGTTAATTCAGGGCAAAAACGAAGATCTTATATTTTTTTTTGCAAGCACAGCACTTCATGATAATTTTCATTGTAAAATTCTTCAAAATTTTGATGTTTTTTCAGTGGAAGTTAAGCATTTATAACTAGATTTCAATATATAAATTATTATGGTACATTGCATATTAATTACACTTAATTTCAATGTTCATTTGGATGTTTACACGTTTCAGTTTTAATCAGCCTCAAGTTCAGTTTTAAAGTATTCCCTAAATGGCTTTAAAAGGTATTAGTGAGTATATATATAGATAGAGTATGAAACGTAAAATGAAATGAAAAACGCAATAAAAGCACAATAACATTTCTTTTATATATATACACATGCTCATGATTAATTTTTATGGCCATTTAGGGAATACTTCAACATGGAGAAATTTACAGATAATGCTTGCACCGACTGAAAGGCATTTACTTTGCCAATGTTATTTATTGTTTCATGTGGACGAACTGAGTATATTTGGGTTACAAAAATGCTTTTTCAACTGTTTTGATACGAAAATGGATGCAACTACCTATGGAATGTATAATTATCAAATTCTCAAACATTTCTAGTCCAACCATATTACTGTGCACAATGATAATTCTTCCTTCCTTATTAATACATTGCCATCAGAGCGAAGTACTGGGTGAAATTAATTTTTTTTAAATACAAGTTTCAGATAACATGCATTATTGCAAGCAGTTAAGATCCTGAATAATACAGATAAGTAAAAATTAGTTTTAACACCAATTTAAAAGAGAAAACAAAAGAAAAAGGTATTTTCTATATGTAGAAATGACCCAGTTTCTTTAAGCAATAATGCAAGAAATAAACCAAAATTTATTGCAATTTTTAACTGCCACTTCAGTAATTTATTTCTAAAATCAATTTCAAAAGCCAACATAAAAAGGTGCAACTGGAGTAGCCTAAATATAATTGAAACATTGTAAGTAAATTGAACTGTGAAAATCAACTATTTTGTTTATTAAAGAAACACAGAATTTTCATTTAAAATTTTGCCCTAATAAATATGCTCTAGGATGACATTGAAATATGCACAAAACACATTTAATCAGATAGGGCACCAGTGAAATGTTAACAGCACATAATTTAAAATGAAAACAGATGCTATTACAGATCTTTAGCTTAATAATACTTAAAAGAAAATGTGAACTAAAATCATCAACATTTGACCTCAGATAAATGAAATGGAGGCAAAAACAACATATATTACAAACAAAAGACTAATCTGGTTTTAAGTCAGATAATGACATGTCAACTTATTTACAAAATAACAGAATTACTTAATATCAGAATTAATTTTTCTTTCACATGATTCTCAAAGAAATTATACATTTGTATATATTTGCTTCTTTTTGAAAGAAAAAAAGATAATAGTTTTCCAACTTTCAAAAAATATTTCTTCAGAGGAAGGGGGGGGGGTAAAATATTTACATCAATGTGTATATATATAAGAATAAGTTACATAAAACTTATTCTTATACACACACAATACCATATTAAATATGATGCAAGTTGTTTCTGTATTAACTTATTTCATGAAGAAATCCAACACACCTATATTTAAGAAACTAATCATGAAAAGAAAATAATGATTCCTTTAAAGCAATCAAGATCATAAACAACATGAATGACATAAAAAATTACTCTTATTTCTAATCTGACGAAATTCAGCATTTTAAATATTTAAAGCTTATTATTATCAAAACCTTCCATAAGGCACAAGCTAAAGCACTAAAACGAGAATAAATTCTTTTTTCATTAAGCCATAGTAGAATGATCAGAACTGCATTAGTATTCCTTAGTTTATCTTGATAACCAATACTTGGCCTTTCACACTTAAATTGATATTTTATAGAGCACAATATGAAAAATTACTTAATAATTGAAAAAAATATTGCACAAGAATGAATAACAAACAGACCATACTCAACTTTATATATCATTGTAAAATTAACATAATGTATTACATATTTTAAAAACATTTTTAAATGCTAATCTTGAATATATTGAAACTGTTATCAAATATATTAAAAGAAAACAGAAAATACATAAATTATAACTTTATTTTATACCTGTAGAAAAAGTATAAATAACATTTTAAGAATCAACAGTCCATACATAAAATAAGAGAAAATCCTTACACAGCTTTGCAACAGCAAAGAATATCACATTCATAAATTTTAGTCATTATGCAGCTCAGGTGTGAGTATTATAAAAAACAGTACAAGATTTCATTCAAAATTTTAAATACTTTAAAAGATGTGCAACTAAAAATTAAGGACACTTAATTTTTGAAGATAAATATTTTATCAAAAATGTTTCAGTTACATTTTTTAAAATTAAATATAACATGTAACAAATACAATATGTTTCATTCTATTACACAGAAATTATAAATTTCATTCTGATTATTCCTTTTCTGATACAAATTTAAATTGGTGCAATAGATAGTCAAATACTCACTTTAGAAAAATACAAACTTTAGAAAAATACAGAGTACAGAATGAAATTTTTTTTTAAGAACAGTATAAATTAAATTTTATAAGTAAAACAACGAAAACCTTCAATTAAACCCACATTAATATTTAAAATACTAAAAGAAAGAAATTCGAATAAAATCTGCATAATTTTTATCCACCGCAATTAAATAAAAACCTAATCTGTTACCATTAGAAGAGAAAAACCAACTCTAATAATCATCACAGACACAGCCATCTTTATGTCTAATGGTTTATATAGATATACTTTTTATTTACACATAGTACCGTCTCATATGTCCTAAGTCTCTTAAATTTACTATCCTTGAAATTATGAATAACAATCCAGACTGAAAATCATCTAGCAAATGGTGATCGTTTTACAAATCCAGACAGTGGAGGAGGGCCAATGTGATTGGACCCTGGAATGGCAGAAGAAGCTTGAGAACTATTAGCAGCTGGCATAGGTGGAAGTGAGTTATTTGAATCTGGTGGTTTAAAATTACTATTTTGATTTGGAATGACAGGTGCACTTTCTGATGGCATACAAAATGCTTGATTATAATCAAAAACTTTTTGAACATTCACACTACTTTCTGGTGCACCCATTAAAGCTACAGAATCAAAAGATACACTGCTATCAAATGATTCTTTATGCTGAATAGATGCTCTTTGCTCCATTTGTTGAGTAGATATAAAGATTCCTTGCATTGCATATATCTCTCGTAGTATCATCAGAACAGTATCTTCAGAATCCCTGAAAACAGAAAGTTATAATACGTAACAGATTGCAAATATAACAAATGAGATGAGAAAACAATAGTGAAAAATTTGTTGTTTCAAAAGCTTAAAAATCACACTAAGCATTTAGAGATTCTTATCCAATAACATTTGAAAATTTAAGTAAGGAAAACAAAATATAATGAAAAAAATAACAAATTGTATAAACACATAGATATAAAACTACTGAAAAGTAATTTATTAAAAATATGACATGAACAATTTCAAATTTATTTAAAAAAATAAAGATGAAATATGTATTTAAACAAAGCCTTTTTTAGATACAAGAATTTTATAAAATTATTAGATGTGCCAGAAATTTTTTTTAAAAATTAAAGAATCATCTAACAAAGATTTAAAATTGTTTTGATAACCATTAAAACTATTTTATAATCAAAAGTACAGTGTTGTAAAATAATGCTTAAAAATTGCTAACCAGTAGGTGGCATGACTTGTAAGAGCAAATACATAATCATTAAGAGCTTCAATTGGCTTTTCTTGAAGAACATAATCAATTCTTCTACCACCATTAAGCAAACCAACTTTAACATCCTCTGATAGCGCTTCTGTTAAAAAAGAAACATTACAATAAGTATTCTAAAAATATCAATCAAAAACAAACAACTATATTTTGAAATCTATATCAATAAAAGTGAAACACATACATAGTTTGTGTACAAACATACATATTTGAATTTTGCTCACAAAGGTTATGAAGCATAAGTAAAATTTTGTGACAATTACTTGAATAATTTATTTAATATAATTATTATATATGAATATAATTATTTGCCATGGCACCAGGTGGTGGTACTGCCCTCCCCCTTTTCAAAGAATTAACTTTGATAGTAAGACACATTAAATTGGTTTAGGCTTGCTGCTAAATTTGGCAGGATGGTTTGTTTTTTAACACATTAGGCCTGCCCACTGAAGTGTATCAAGGCATCAATTCTATACCACAGTGTGTTTCATTAACTAAAATTGTAAATAACTGCATATAGCTTCAAATTCATGTAAATTAATTATCTTAATTCATGGTTAACTTTTCTTTTGGCATCAACAGTTCATATATTATAGAGTTTTGCATAGAAAAGATTTCGTCTTTAATGTTGCCATTCCTACTGAATGAAAATATTATAAATATTTTAATCTATTTATTTGCTCCAAGTTGTCACTCATAATGTTTAATTAAATTTTGTATCACTATTTAAAAATTATTAATGAAAATATTAAGATTTCTGCTGTTTTTAATAACATTTCCTACAGTCTATTTTAATCTAGCAGCTTTTCAAAAAATTCTCATTTTAATTAAAATTGCAGACAAGAAAGAGGATTTTGTGTATTATAATATTTTATAAATATATATATATTTTTTTTACATTAAAAACATTACATTTTTTAAAATGCATTTATTTATGTGCATGTTGATATTCTGTTGAGTGCTAATAACAAATATTTTACTTTCTAGTATATCATGTTCACACCACACAGCTGTCAACTGCTGATTTTATGATATAAGTGTCGACTTTGTAATGTTATAAATGCTTCAAACTTATTTGCAAACGCTGAAGCATAAGACAGGTTTTAGCGAAGGCTGCATGACGGTTAATTTTTTAAAAATAAAATGCATGAAAATATTTTTATCCTGAGTAATGCTGGTATATCAGTAAATCAATATGTACCAAAAATGGAGCACTTGAAAATGATAAAAGATAATGTTATGCAAAAGGTTTATACGTGGAAGGTTTTAATGTTAATACAAAATTTAAAAAATGGTGTAAAAAATGTAAAACATTTTCAATAGCCTTAAAAAGCAATGCAATTTTAATGCAAGAAAAGAAAAGAAAACACTGCATAATTTAAAGAATGTAATGCTAAAATGTAACAAATGACATCAGTTATCATTGTCAGCACCCCATAAGATTATTTGGAATTGTGACATCTAAGCCTCATACTTAAATTTTATGCAAAAATCATTGCTCGCAATGATCACAAACAAAAAAAAAAAGTACTGAAAGGGTGGTTAGAATGGTCATGCTTGTAGTACAGTAAAAGCTTAACTAACCGGATTGCTCGGGAAACGCCAATTTCCGGATACCTGAAAAGTCTGGATAGTTGAGTGTGACGGGAAAAAAAGGGGGGTAGTTGTGGCATTTTTTTTTTACCGATTCTGACGCTTTACTCTTTTTTTGGTTGTCGATTTCGTTATTAGGTCTCGTTTTTCGGCGAAGGTGAGGAACTATTTTTGGTTCTCACTTTTGCTTTTGAACCCCCACCCCCATAAAACAAGTCAGTGTACGTCACTGTACAGTATATTGCTTTTTTATTTTGCTCCTTCTATGCCCCTCCGTGCGGAGCGGACGTTGCATTCCAGATAAAATTGTCCGCATGAATGGAGCGGCGCGGGCTAAATTTTGGCGCTCGGATGTAAAATTTTTAGGAAAACTCATTTTCTAGTTTTTCCGGCTAGTTGAGCTTTCCAGATACTTGAATGCTGGATAATCGAGAATTTACTGTATTACAATCAAGTTATTTGCAAGGCGGGGAGGAGCTACTAAGGCAGAGGGAGGACTCCTATGAGCATCATTTATGTTCAGCATAAATATATAGGGGAGAGAGGGCACCTTAGCCCTCTCTCCCCTATATATTTAAGTTTTTTGTGACACTAAGCCTCTTATGAGGCTTAGATGCCACAGAATCTTACGCAGCTACTCAGTTTGTATCAAGAGTTCCTGGTCATAAACTAAAAGGAAAAATGATGCATTTCAAACGAGGACTAAATTTGTTGAAATATGCCCCTGGCGCACTTTTCAACATGGCATGGGGCAGTTTTCAATAAATATATAACGACTTATTTAACTCAAATGAACATAAATTTTATTGAAACATAACAAATGTACAGAAAAATACAGTGATCTAACAAAATTTATCTGGTTTCAGGTTAATTTAATTTTTCTTGTTCTCATTGTTTGTTCCTGTAATTTTGTGCTACTTTCAGTTTCGACTTAAATGGCCCCATTATTCCGACAATTCATAACATCATTAACCCAGTGAATTCCAGTTATATTATTTTCATTCCAACTACTTAGAGTGCTTGAGCCCAGGTATTTTGAATAATCATATGCAAGTTGTCACACTTGTTTGTAAATAAGTCATATTTGAACTTTTAATAATATAAGCACAAAGCATACTTTGTTGATCTCCACTGAAAACTTGTCAACATGTATACGTGGAGCTAAAGCAGTTGGATGAAGTATAGAATGTTATGTTACCATCAAGATCAACTGTTAAGACTTTATTTTAAATCAATAAATTTATGTGGAATAGAACATTCCATATAAATCTGTAGCTGTTCTAAGAGACATACCATCTTGAACTGCTTGCATAGCCTTTGAAATCTTTCTTTTGGTTTATTATGCTTCTTTATGTAAGTTCAAGCCATCTTGCCCAAGTCCCAAAGTTAATTAATTAAATTAATATCTCCTTAATATGAGGGATACATTTTAATAGTGTTGAAAAGTGCCCCCAAATGTTTGTTGAAAGGTGCCCCATGTGCAGCCATCAAGTTTAAAGTGTTATAACTCTCTTTAGAAAAGGAATTTCTAGTTGTTAATAGTATGGTTAGATGCAGAAAATCTTAATTTGGCGAATAAATCCAACTTATCTCAATGAATATGGAGAATAAGAAAAATTCAGTGATGAAAAGAAATTTCATTTTTTACTTAGCAGGTCATAAAAATACCATGTCAAAATAAATGGCTAGAGAAATGGAATGAAGTCTATTGCCAGAAGATGTTCTTTTCTGACGCTTGATTAGCCAACTATCAGCCAATCAAATAGCATTTCTAGTGGAGAGAAATGCTAACTGCTTAAAGGTGCCCCATGCAGGGTTCATACTGTATATATGATAATAAAATTCAGGATTTTCTAAAGAATTTTTTCAGGAGTACAGTACAGAAAATTCAGAAATAACATGAAAAAAATCAATTGTAGGGGAGAAGGGGGTAGTGTGGACAATTTTTATAAAATTAGCAGAAAAGTATACTAAATATTAATTCTCCCATCTTTCCCAATTGCGGTGACTCGGAACATGTGCGGTAGACTCTTTCGGCGCTAAGCAAGGTCAGAAGTAAGAATTCTGGATTCCAGCGACTTTCTATCAATAAGGAAAAATGGAAACATCATTTTATGTTTTATCATAATTTTATCTTTTGCTCTTCGATTGTAATTTTTCAGGAGACAAAAAGAAATATCAGGATAAAAAAAAAAAACACAATTTTCAGGGCCCTTAGAAAAAGAAGCAAAATTCAGGAGTTTTTCAAGAATTCCAGGAGAAGTGCGAACCCTGCCATGTTAAGATAACACAATTATAATGAAAAGATTTATTAATATGTTTCGAACAAGAAAGTGCAAAAGTAAATCTTGCTAAAAATTCAGTGCTCCCTATATAAGCCTGTGCATAAAGATTTTGAGACATAAAAAACTCTCAAACTAGTTATAAGCAATAGCCAAATTTTAATATTATAATGATTCAGCATAAGACCATAAACATTTTTAACTAAAAATTGTCAGGAACATATGAATATATTTATATAAAAATTTGCCACAAATAAGAACATTAAAAATTTTAAGTATAAAATACCTTGACTTTCTACTGTTTCTGACATTTCCTGCTCAACCAATTTATCTACTTCAGCTTCTAAAATTGCACTTGGAAAAGAGTGATTCTTAGCAAACTCGCTCAATGAGTTCCATGTATAGCGCATTGTATCCATCAGTTTTTGCTTTATTTCACTTGCTATCTTGGTAACATTTTCTCGGATCTCTGAAAGGCATAAAGAAAAGTTTTTTTTAAAAAAAACATAATACCAATAGAACCTGTGACTTAGTAGTAATGTAGATAAGTGACAATTTTGATTTTAGTCACATTGTTTCCTCTGTCCCAGAGAGGTAGAGAAAAGAACATACAAGACTATTAGTAAAGGAGTGCTAAAATTTTTCAAAACACTGTCCAAGTACCCTATTATCTGATACATGACATACAACTTTTTTTTTTTGAATAAAGAAATGTTAGTACATATATGCCTCTCGAATGAACTAAAAGTAACATTATAGCCATCTGAAACTGCCAAAAATACTTTTTTCAACAAACATACATGCATGAAGATAAATTAAAAGAATAATTTATCATATACAGGGAGAGTTTGACCTATTCTGCCAAACGAAAGAGGGTGATAGAAGAGCCCATGGGGATCATAAAGCATTATAGCAACCCTGCCCTATCTCTAAATGTTTGCAAGTTATGGAGGATATAATGATTTTCCTAAAAATCGTGAAAAAATCCAAATTTAAAAAGTTTTTGGCATATCTACACGCAAAATAAGCACATATTCTGAAAGAGCAGTTAAAATCCTTTAAGATGACACCATTTTCATCAAAATACCTGGATTTAAAGCTGAGTTACAAGCACCAAAACTTTGGTGAAATGCAAAATCGAATTGTCGCCAAAATCTTTAATATTGAGTACCGCAAACACCGTTCAAACTAAAATCTGTCAAATTTACCAAATTTTTGTCCATTCTATCAGCTTTCAAACGAGTCTACCATAAACCATATCAGTGTTTTATTTCAGGAGAAATTTAGTCTTTCGTTGGCAATCGTTTCGTTGAAACCAGTGTTCGTCAAAATAGACATTCGACAAAAAGTTGCCAAGTGAAACGATGGTGGATAAATGGAATGTATGCAAATCCGCCACTATGAACCCTTTCAGATATGCAGATATGCTCCAACTTATCCATGGGCCCTAGTATATATTTGAAAATTTTCACAAATTAACAAATATAGTAGAATATAGCTCAATTTCATAATTCCACCATCAAATCCCTTAAACTACAAACCATATAGCATTATAAACCACTACCAGTTTCCAAACTGTGTAGTACTTTAACTGACTTCATAAACAGTAAAACTGACATTTTATAACTCTCTACATTTTGATATCAGAAAGAATACCACCAGAAATGCCAACTAAAGTATAGTGAAGTGCTAGATCTTTTGTTTATTTTGTATTAAAAAGAAATATGATCAGTATCAGTAAGGAATTTTATATCTTAGAGTAGTATTCAAGGAATGAAGATAGAGAAGTAAAAGAAAAAAAAAACCCTTGAAATATTATTTGTTGTCAAAATTTTGTAGATACACAATCATAATTTACAAACTGATGAAAATCAAAACTGCATTCTATCTATGAATAAATAATAAGAAAATTATGCATAATTATTTACTAAAAATCATAACCTAAGATTGTAATCATAAATCTTAGAAATAGGCTATAAATAAAATTGATGACTTTATTAAAACTACTGCCATAAACCATTTAAAAAATGAAGTAAAGTGAGGAATATAGCATAGAATATTTACTATGAAACCTTCACTAAAATCATAGTGCATGTCTCCACAAAATTCTGTATAAAAATAAACATAGTACATGAAAAAATATTTTACAAAATCCAACAACTTTATTGCTTGTGTTTCATACATATAATATTGTGTGTGTAATATATATATATAATAAATTAGAATTTTCTTATCTTTTAAAACACCACTTAATTTTTAAATATAAATGCATTACTTCTACCAAAATTCTAAGATGAAAGCACTTCTACTTAAAGAGTCACGAGAAGTTTCACTATTTCATTTAAGCTCGCCACATATTTGTAACTCTCACATTGTGACACTTTCTGGAAACACGTGCTGCCTTTTCAAGTAAGATTTCACTCATGGCCATGAGCTGGACTTAAGTAAAATACTTTTTGAAGATCTTATTGTTACACTTTATCTACATGAAATAATATGCCAAGACAAGAATAAATTGGATTTTTTGGATTATCAATGGCTGCAACCTTCTTTTAAGATGCTTCTACAAGACATGCAACAGAGATTTCGTTATGCATATATGTATGTGATAAATTAGATTTTGTCACATTTTTAAAATTGATTCTTTTTCTCACCACTTAAATTCATAGATAAACACACTTTCAACTTCTGAATCGGGTGGGCTTTTTCTCCCACACCTCTCAAAATCTAATTACCATGACTTTAACCGTCCAACATAAATCTGGCTGAACAAATAGCATCACAAGCTTTCACAGAATTGTTGAATCAACAATTTTCTTTACTTTCAGTATCCAAATGAGGGAAAAGCAACGCCAGGGTTCCCACTCTTACTGAAGAAAAAAATTCAAGGACTTTTTAAGAAAATTCAAGGACCTTTTACAGAAAATTCAAGGACCATAAAATTACATATTGTAGAAATTGTACATAACTGAATTTTTCACTTAAAAAATTGTAAAACGTGTCTATACACTTGTTCTGATTTTACAGGAATCAAACTACAAATTAAAATATAAATAATAATAATAATAAGTTATAAAAAAATTTCAAAAAAATGATCATGATTTTTTTAAATATTTGATGTCAATAGGACAAGAGACAGTGTAGAAGCAATAATGAATAACAATAGAATCTTAACTGAAAACTTGAAATATATTGATATAAAATCAAAAATCGTATCTAATTTATCTTGAATATCCATAAGTCAATCTCAACTGAACACTAAAGAAATTCACAACTAATAACTATTTTATGCTTTTTGGAACAATCTTTTATAAATCTTTATATTATAGCTTTTAAGATCAAGCCTTGCCATTTTAGTAATTCAATCACAATGTAACAATGATTCAAACAGAATAAAAACTAAATTTTTAAATCAAAATTAATTTTATTTTTGACCTTCTAAAGAGACAATCAAAAGTAGCTAGTAGTAGATACATGATTAAAATTTTAAACAGTTGAAATAAATAAAAATAAGTCACTGATATTTAACCCCCACCTCGATATAAGTTTCAAGTCTAAGCAGCGAAATTAACTCTCCATACTGAAAGGTCCAAAGCGTAATGTACAACCAACCTACAGTTTGAGAACGTCCCACTCTCTCTGTAAAATTTCCACCTTGGGGGAAAGGGATATTTCCTAGAACTGTTAGGGAAAGTCCGAACATAAATTAGCTGTAATCCTCAAAACTGGCCAGTAGCATTTCAACCCCAAACCAATTTCTTTCAAATAAAACCCCTTAACAAGGTGCATAGTGGGAAATTGCTGCAAAAATTAAGCACTTTTAAGGACTTTTTAAGCACCTCAGCCAAAAAAATTAAGCACCTTTGTACATGCATGCACACAGACCCACGTATTTTCTAAACATATGATTTTTGTTTTATAATAATGCATAGTTCTTACTGAATTTTTTTTTAATATATATTTTTGAAATTTTAATATTTATTTCTGGATTTGCACAATGCCTTCTATTGCAAAATAAAGGATGTCTTTTTGATTTGACAAAAAATAAAAATGATAATGCAAATTGTCATTACCAAAAATTAAGTCAGCTTTTATAACATTAACAAAATAAATGTGTGCCCTTTTTCAACATTTCTTAAAATTAACAAATTACCAATTAATTTGGCCCTTCGGGATAATCATCCCAGTATTTCAATATATGGTGCTGCCCATTGTTGAAGAATGAGGGAGCGGAAAAAAGGTCATTAATAGTCCAGTCAATGAAAGGTTTGAAAAAAATATTTAGTATGTTCATCAGGAGCCCCTCATGAACATGTGTACCAATTTTCAAAACTATATGATTTGATGCTTTTTTTCACCCCCATTTTAGCCTCTGTTGACTGGACTATAAGCGTTATCGTAACATGTGTTGATACCCCTGGATCTATCTCACCCAGGATTCCTTCTCAGAATTCTTCCCTTTCGTAGGTTTTCTTTCTTGATACAAACGGTATTCTTTTCTTCATGCATCCGGTAAACAAAACTTTAAGGCTATGCTTTCGATTTATAATATTCAAGGTCTGGGGAAACAAAAAAAGAAGACTGTTTTCTTTGCACTTCTTGAGAAAATTAAGCACTTTTTAAGGACCCTTTTTTTCAAAATTAAGCACTTTTAAGGTGCTTAAAAATGGTTTTCAAATTTACGCACTTTTCATGAAGCTATGCACCCTGCTTAAGATTGTCAACTCTCATTGCGGTTTTTGAGGGGGGGCAGGGTGCTCAGAGTATCCTATGAATAAGAGGGTTAAAGCCCCCACTTACAAGAGAGTACTGTTTGTTTGAAAAACCCCGATGGATTCCAAAGGTCACGGACGACCCCTCTTCAACTATTTTACTCTGAAGAGGGTGATAAGCGGCGAGGAGAAACACGAGTGCATTCCCGGAGTATTTTCAGTGACCTTCATATTTCACGTTGAGGAGAAAATGGGGGCGGAAATTATCAGCGGTCCCTTAAAACTTCAAGGACTTTCAAGGACCTCATCCTTTTTTCAATGACTTTCAAGGACCTAATTTCATGAAAAAATTTTCAAGGACTCTCAAGGACCGTGGGAACCCTGACCGCTTTGATGCATAAAAACCTAGACCATACTGCTAACTGCCTATTTCTGCCTTGAATCTTCACTGGTGAAGTATGCATGTTCCAATCCTTTAAGATGGTCATGGATTGGATAACCTAAAGTAGCATCTCAGATTACCTTAATTTACAACAATTTTTCCTTCAGTAAAGATATGTGTGAAGATCTCGCCAATAAAAACTCATTTCGGAATTTTACCAAGACTGCAGCCTGCTTTTAAAATGGTTCTACACAGTACAAACTGAAGCTTGTATTACAATAACATGTATACAGGTATAGGACAAAATAATAGGAACACCCATTTTGAAATGTGTCGCACTTCAACAATCCAATACAGCTTCGCCACGTGTCGCAACAGTCTGCCACTTAGTGGTGGCAAAAGGGAAGATGATATCAGTCAAGCATTTGCCAGTGTTAGAGTTGTATGAGAAAATTCTGTTCCCAGCAAAGTGCCATTATGTCCGACCTGTCCAACATGCAAAGAGGCATGATTATTGGAGCTCGCCTCGCTGGAACGTCCGTGTCTAGAACAGCCAACTTTATGGGTGTTTCAAGGACCACCGTGTCAAGGGTTATGACAGCCTACACAAAACTGGGAAAGGTGTCCTCTGGGAAGCATAAAAGTGGGAGAAAGTCGAAGTTGAACAACCAGGATAGATGAGCGTTGAAGAGGATAGTAGCCCGAAAACATTAGACTACACTGCCGCAGATAATCACCAAGATGAACACCCATCTCCAGAACCCGGTATCTACCAAAACTACACGGTAACAAAAAAGTATAGGGATCATTTTTGAAGGTTTTTATTTCCAACTGATGTACTTCGTTCAGTTACATATTGCTTGTATTCCAGCAGATGCAAGATGATTTTGCACAAATAAATAAGAAAATCATAAAATTTAATTTAAAAGTTATTAAAAACACACTTTTATTAGTATCTAAAACAGCAAAAATTTTATATCTTATTCACTTTTTTAATCTTGAGATATCTTGTTTCTCAAGGCCTACATCCTGTGGCAGATGGCTTTGTGAGAGAGGTTCAGGTTCGAAATCGAATTCCACTGAAGATCCGATGTGTATTGACACTGTTGCAAGTTAAATCTACTGGGGACTAAACTTCCTCCCGCTGGTGTGGTGCGAGTTTGGAGATGGGTCCAGGTCAGCGTCCTCGTCATCTGACCGGTTCAAACGGTTGTCCCAAAACTAGCCTGTGTGTAACTTCACTCAGGTTAATGTAACTAAACTAAACTCTTCTTGAACTCATTGCCAGGTGGCGAGGTACAAAATCAAATTTAATTAATGTAATGACGTAAAATTAGTTCTAAAAATTTTAAAAGGTGATATTTTCATTAGAATACAAGTGTGAAATTTCATTCATAAAACACATCAAGAAGAAAAATCGGTTAGAGTACATCTTTACAAACATGGAAGAAGCAAATAAAGTGTTTATTAAAATAAATTATATTTACAAATAAAACAGTGACTGCTCAAATGTTGAAAGGTGTAGATCGCTTAGAAACAAACTGGGTCACTACAGATTTTATAAAGTAATCGAATAAAGCATGTTTGCAGTGATGAGAAAATACTGCAGTGTACT